>JARHVA010000920.1:3755000-4201926 GCA_037957365.1 Torreya grandis
AAATAAAACTTTTCAAAATAAGGGAGGGATCAACATTTGAATTTATATGCATTTGAATGATAAACATCTTAGGTAAATGCATGATGACAACAAGGGAAAAGAGGTTTAAATAAATGGGTATTATAATAAACTAAGGGAATAAGTCATACACTTAAAATAACAAAGGATATATGAGGATAAAAATTCAAAAAGATCTAGAGAGAAGGCTGTAAAATGAAGGAGAGAGTTAAAGTTTCAAGTCCCAAATTGATCCAAATATGGATCTTGATGTATTAAGTCATGTATACTAAAGTTTTACACTATGCCCAACTATGTGTAAAACTTTATTTTAAGACACTTCATGCTCAATAATTTAGTTCAGTGATAGAAACAGTGTGGGGATGATCTGGACACCTTAACATTGATCAAAAAGGGAATTTTTTGAGCTCAAACTAATGTGATTTTCATTAGAAAACAAAACCATTGTAGTTTACAGAGTTTTGATTATGAAATTATCAAATTCTTTAGGGTGTGTTGATGCCTAAATGTGTGCCATAGGTGGCCAGAGTGTTTAATAAACACTTCTCATTCTAGAATTCCAAAAATTCAGTGCATGAATTGCAAGTTTTGATAATCTTGTTATCTTTGATGGAACATAGGTAGAACAAGTGACTATTTCAAAATATTATAATATTTGGTGGTTGGGAGTCACCATAGCCAAATAGAAAATCTATGCAAAATATGAAGTATCTATGCTAATAAAAATGAATTATGATCAATAGCTAATCTAAAAACTAATCTAAGATGGATATCTATAATGAGAATTAAGCTAAAGTGATATGGTTAAAAATAGGAGAAAAAGGAAGGGTAGGGAAAAAAATAAAGATGTTGGTCTTTGTTCCAAACATTATGATAAAGTTCAAATCTCATCTAAACATGTATTTAACCAATGTATGAAGTGAAGAAAATTAAGCCCAAATCACAACATACATTAGGCAAGCTTCTCAAGAAGTTATGGAATGATGTAAATAAGAACCAGTCTCACTTTAAATATTCACTCCAGCAAGCAAACAACATTATCCCAAATGCAAAAAAAGTGTAGAAAATGAAAAAAGCCTAATAACTTTCAACTAATCTAGCATTGGCATAAATTAGCAACTCTGCATTCAAGATACACATTTATAATCCATAGAAACCATTCAATTCTAAAAGTGAAAATAGATAACTGAGAGAGAAACCATATAACACTTCACATAAGCAAATATGGATAGACTTTGCAGAATTCCTTAATTATACTCATTGCTCAAAGTTTACAAAGTAATTTAGATCTAAGAACTCTCTATCCTTTTGATAATGGAAAATACCCCTTTTATATCAGATTAAGGAAATATGTTGGTCAGTCTCATCCAATTACATTTGTATAATTGTATAGGATAGGTGTCCTTTCTATTGCATTATAGAACAAATGGCCTTTTCCTTTTAATATACTAATCTATAGACAATCTATTTCACAAAAGGGATGTGGCCATGAACTTATATTAAATTAATCACTAGTAGTCCACAATCTAATTTTGAATTGAATTATAATTGCATTGGTGCTATTGAAATTTCTCAGGTTTGATTTATGATGATCACAGGGTCAAATTAAGGCTTTCTTAAAGATTTTTCAATGTTTAAATGGTGGAAACATTTAGAATTAAGTGAGAATTATGCCTTAGATCATGTATTTATATTTATATTTTCATGGGTCCACTAGATCCTTAATGCATGTTGTTTTTCTACTTATGTGGCATCGTCTTGGTACTTATGCGGCATCCTTGTAGCCCTTTCATGGTAAAACTACTTGTTAATGTTCAAAATATGACCGCTACTTTTGAATTTGGATCCAAGCAACTATCTTAAAATTGACATCCATGTGCCCATTATTTGATTTTGACATGAACATCTTTGATGGGCACGTCATCATCAATTTAAAAATCATCTTCAAAACTCCTTAAAATTTTAAAATGACATCCTCATGACCATCATTTGATGTCCACGTGAACATCTTTGATGGGTGCATGACCATTAATTTTAAACACATCATCAAGGTTATTTTTTATCTTAAAATTTATGTCCTCATGACTATCATTTGACATTTTCATGAACATCATTGATGGGTGCGTGATCATCAACTTTAAACACACCTCAGGGACTTTTTGTTGTCTTAAATTTGACATCCATATGACCATCATTTGATGTCCATGTGGATGTTATTGATGGGTGTGAGACTGTTAATTTTAAACACATCTTTAATATTATTTTCCAAGCCTACCATTTATCATTTATTGGTTCATTCTTCTTCCTACATGTGCAACGTGGAGACCATTCAATACTTCTATGCTCTTTGTACTAGGCTTTTGTGCATAATTTGATCTCTGTTATATGAATAAACATGGAACACTAGATCAAGATTTGAGGGATATACTACCATTGGTTTTTCAAAAGTCTTTTATCAAGATGGTGACACTTGTCACCCTCTCACTCGTCTTGGGATCCATTAAAGTCTTGACTTGGTGCACATTGTTTGATCAATATCATCCAAGTAAACATGGATCATTGATCCTATAAACAAGAATGAAAGCTAAGCTCAAATTTAGGATAAAATATTTAAGCTAAGTTCCCATGAATTAAAATGGACCAAGGCATAAAGAATTTGGACAAGGTTAGAAACCTAAGATAAAAGGACCCCATAAATAATAAAGACATAGCATAAAGTTTTACCATAAGGTTTTATCATATTAATAAATATGATAAACCTTATGATAAGACTTTAGGCTAAGCCTTATAACAAGGGACCATGTGATTATTTAAACTAGGCTAGGATATAAGGGAACAAAGGGATTATGGGTCATAAAAGAGACTAAGCATAGTATTTTTAGCCTAAAGTTTGGTTGTGTTGAGAAACACAACCAAGATTTAGGATAAAAATTAAACTAAGTCTATGGTATTATTAATTTGTTCCCACTTAAATTTAAATTAAAAAACTCCCATTGAATTTAAATTTGAATTAAAATGTCCAAGTAAAACATTAGGCTAGGGTTTCAATAATTCAAACGTGAATTTAATTAGTCAATTATAGACAAAGATTCATAAAATATCAATTTAACATTGAAACATAATATATTCTAAGCATGTTCATTCCCAAATGGGTTCCATTAAACTTGCAACTTGAAACACAAATATCAAATGTTCATTTTGACTTGCATTAGGAGTGTTAATTCTCCTTTAGTCATAGACAAATCGTGACTTATATCATCTTCATTCAATGATGATAGATCATCTAGAATTATTATCTTAATGTCTTTATTAAATTCAAATTGAGGTGGGGATAGAATACCAATATTTGTATCAAAAATTTCTAAGTCATCATGAAAGGTTACTTCATCTTGATCGACTAAATGAAATTCCTCTAAGATCTTACCATGTTTATCCCATGTCTCTATCTTTTTAATGGGATCATATGGATATCTATGATTTGTTGTATATGATTCATCTTCATTTTTTGTGAATAATGGCATCTCTTTTACCCAATCATGTTCTAACTCATCTGGCTTTGGGATGTCTAGAATAATATTGCCTTCAACCATTTGATGTTGTATCTCATCAATCACCATTTCAACATTTCCAATTTCACTCAATAATTCATGGCATAACTATTTCCACTAGTCATCTTCTTCAAGAATATCTTCAATCTCAACAATAACCTCATATGAATTTTCCTCATAGGTATCTTTCGAAGAGAGGTTAACTTGTATTTGATCTTGTTTAACTACTATAATTCCTTGGGAAGTTTCTTGAAAATTGTCTTCCTGATTATGTTCATGGGACTGTTTATCTTGAACCATTGTCACTTCCTTTAGAGTATCTTTAAGTTCATCTTCTTCTTCAGATGAAAAATCAAAGGTCTCTATCATAGATGTCCTTGCAAATCTAGATGTCCCTGTAAGAATGTCTTGATTAAACATAGCTTTAGATGTATCCTTTTCATTTTGATATGCTTCAAATACATTATAATGATCAACTAAACCTATATCAAAAATATTCATTTCATGCACATTCTCAGATGAACTATTGTTGTTTTTATCATGAAATATATTTATGGACCTATTGAACCTTTGAGAATCATAGTTTTTATTAGATCCTTCCCCAGTATTGCCTACTTGCTTTTATAATTGAAGGAAATTAGTACTTAGCCTTTGAAACATCTTAAGTATGGATTCATTCTCATTATTTAGTGCTTCTGAGTTATAAACTTGATTTTTATACTAGTGGGCACTAAAGCTCTCTATCACTATGGATGAAATCCATCTATAGCATTATTCAAGAACCCCAAATTTTGGCTAGGATAGGCATGGATTAAGGGTAATTAGTTCAATATAGGTGTCACATTTAAGGTAGATGAAATTTTATTGGCATTAGGAATGATATATAGTGTTGAGAAATTAGGATTGATATTGGGAATACTATATACAAGCTAAATTTGAGGTTGCATTTGATCATTTATTACTACTACTTTAGCATAAGCTAATGCTAAGGTATTTATGACTCTAATAGACCTTTTAATAAACACACAAGTCATGGGATCCAAAGCATCCTTTTAGACCTCTAAGAATAAATCCCTATCAGGTATTTAAGGATATATGGTTTTGTTATATAGATTATGGAATCTAGCATTGAAGGCTCTAATGGTCTTATTAGAATCTATCTTAACAGTGGTGAATTATTGATACAGAATGCATGGACTAATAATTTTACCAAATTGATCAATAAATATTATGTAAAATCATCCCAACTAGCTATGTAATCCTTTGGAAGGTTAAGGAACCATTCATATATATCATCTTTGAAAGTCAATGGGAACAATCTACATGTTACATCCTCATGAACAACATTTAGGAGTCTCAAAGTAGCCTTAAAGCTTTTAAAATTTTTTTCAGCTATGACAACATTATTAGGACTAAAAGAAGGCAAATACCTTTCAGGATTTCATGGAAGATCATGAACTATACCTAGCACATTGATAGGAGATCCACCAAACTATGCCATACCTTATGAGGATCTTATTTTTGGTAGTTATAGCTTGTAAAATATTTTAACCCTATTTGAAATATGATGTGTGAGCCTTTTCTTTGCAAATAACAATGATCAAACTTGCATGTTGAGAAAATTTTGTGCAAATATACATGAACAATAACAAAGGACATCAATATTCAACTAAAATAGCTCAAATATATGTCCAAATACGTTAGTGTGAATGATCTTTACACACCTAAGCCCTAATAAACTGAAATTTACAAAAGATCTATCAATCTTTGAACAAAATTGTTACTACTAACCTCAAACTTATTAATCACATACCTTCAAAGAAAATATATCTTTGTTTAAAGGAAGAAAAAATATTTGTCTAAGACCATAAATATTATTGATCTTTACATAACTATGCTAAAATAAGCATAAATATGCAAAGAATATGGCAATCTTTGAGAAAAATACACCAAAATGAAAAAATATACACCAAATTCACAAAGATATAACTAAAGAGGCCCTCCTTCTAACACCAATGAATCTCCCCCTATTAATGCCTAAATGTGTACCACATGTGCCTAGAGTGTTTAAGAAACACTTCTCATTCTAAAATTCAATGCATGAGTTGTAGGTTATGATAATTTAGTTATCTTTTATAGAACATAGGGAGAACAAGTGTTATTTTCACAATATGTATAATATCTGGTGGTTGGGAGCTACCATGGCTGAATAAAATATCTATGAAAAATATAAGTATCTATGCTAATAACAATGAATTAGATCAAGAGCTAATCCAAGAACTAATCTAAGATGGATATTTACAATGAGAATTAAGCTAAAGTGATATGGTTTTAAAAAGGAGCAAAAGGAAGGGTAGGGAAGAAAAGAAAGATGTTGCTGGTCTTTCTTCCAGACATTATGACAAAGTTCAAATCTCATCTAAACATGCATTTAACCAATGTATGAAGTGAATCAGCTTAAGCCCAAATCACAACATGCATCAGAAAAGATTCTAATGAAGGTATTAAATGATGCAAATAAGAACCAAACTCAATTTAAAGATTCACTCTAATAAGCAAAAAAAATTAGCCCAAATGCAAAAGAAGTGTAGAAAATGAAATAGGCCTAAGAACTTATAACTAATCTAGAATTGGCACAAATTAACAACTATACATTCAAGATACACATCTAGTATCCATAAGAACCATTCAAATATGAAAGTGAAATCAAATAACTGAGAGAGAAACCATATAACACTTCACACAAGAAAATATGGATAGAATTTGTATAATTCCTTGTTTGTATTCATTGCTCAAAGTTTACAAAGTAATTTGGCTCTAAGAACTCCCTCTCATTTTTATAATGGATAATACCCATTTTATATCAGATCAAGGTGGTATGTTGATCAGTCTCATCCAATTACATTTATACAAGTTTATAAGACACGTATCCTTTATATTGAATTCTAGAACCAATGACCTTTTCATTTTAATATACTAGTCTATAGATAACCTATTTCACAAATTGCATGTGGTTGTGAACTTCTATTAAATTGCTCACTAGTAGTCCACAGTCTAATTTTGAACTGAATTATAATTGCACTGGTGATATTTCAATTTCTTAAGTTTGATTTGTGATGATCATAGGGTCAAACTAAAGATTTCCTAAATATTTTTTAGTGCTTAAATGGTGGTAGCATTTGGACTTAAGTGAGCATTATGCCTTAAATCATGTATTTGTATTTTGATTTTTGTGGGTCCACTAGATCTTTAGTTCCTCTTGATTTTCTACTTATATGGTATCATCCTAGCACCGGCATTGCATCCTTGTGTTCCTTTCATAGCAAAACTGCTCATCAATGTTCAAAATATTATCATTGCCTTTGAATTTGGATCTACTCAACTATCTTAAAATTGACATCTATGTGCCCATCATTTAATATTGGCATGAATATCTTTGATGGGTGTATGATAGTCAATTTTAAACTCATTTTTGGAACTCTTTGATATTTTAAAATTGATGTCCTTACGAACATCATTTAACATCTACATGAACATCTTTGATGGGTTTTTTATCATCAATTTTAAACACATCATCGAGGCTCTTTATTTTCTTAAAATTGACATCCTCACAATTGTCATTATATGTCCTTGTGAATGTCATTTATGGGTACATGATTGTCAATTTTAAGCATGCCTCAGGGACTATTTTTTGTCTTAAATTTTACATCTACATGACCATCATTTGATGTCTGTGTAGACATCATTGATGGGCACGTGACCATAAATTTTAAACATGTCTTTAGGACTATTTTCCAAGCCTACCATTTTTCACTTCCTGGTTCATTCTTCTTCTTGTGTGTGTCACATGGTGATTGTTCAATGTTTTTGTGCTCTTTGTACTAAGCTTTCATGCATCATTTTATATCTATCATATGAGCAAACATGGATCATTTCATCAAGACCTAAGGGATGTACCACCATTGGTTGCTTAAAATTCTTTTACTGAGATGGTGACACTTGTCACCCTCTCACTCATACTATGCTCCATTGAAGTCTTGACTCAGCTCGTAACATTTGATCAATCTCATCCAAATGAATGTGGATCATTGATCCTACAAATAAAAACAAAAGTTAAGCTCAGACTTAAGATAAAATATTTAAGCTAAGTTCCCATGAATTAAAAGGGACCAAGGCATAAAGACTTTGAACCAAGGTTAGAAACCTAAAATAAAAGGACCCCATGAATAGTAAAGACATAGCATAAAGTCTTAGTCTAAGGTTTTTATCATATTAATAAATACAATAAACCTTAGGATAAGACTTTAGGCTAAACCTTATAACAAAGGGACCATGTGATTATTTATACCAAACTAGGATAGAAGGGAAACAAAGGGATCATGGGGCATAAAAGAGACCAAGCATAGGATTTTTAGCCTAAGGTTTGGTTGTGTTGGAAAACATGACCAAGCCTTAAAATTAAATTTAAACTAAGTCCATGGTATACTTAATTTTTTACCACTTAAATTTAAATAAAAAGTTCTCACCAAATTTAAATTTGAATTAAAAGGTCCAAGTAAAACATTAGGCTAGGGTTTCAATAATTCAAACATGAATTTAATTAATCAATTATAGACCAAGGTTAGTAAAATATCAATTTAACATTGAATTACAAGACTTAAAGCATGTCCATTCCCAAATAGATTCCATTAAACCTATAACTTGAAACACAAATATCTATTGTTAGCACTTAAGATAAGATTAAACTATAATCATGAATAAATAAGTCAGCTAAACCATGGTGTGGATGATATTCAAATAAAAATAATGTACAATAATGCTAATGACACTCTGATCAAGTGGATATTCTATTTTGAGGTACAAACTTACACAATTTGACACATGGGTCCTCATTTTTTAGAAATGGGGGTGTGTTAACCTCAATAAATGACAACTTCTAGGGGAAACATAGAAATATGTTAGAATTTAGAGACTTTGGTTTAGACTAATAATTAAGCTACTTATTTAATTTGATCAGGCACCATTATTAAGATTAGTTCATGGTTATAAAAAAATCTTTCATATGAAGAATTAGGATCAAACATCAAAACTCAATCATGTTGTATGTGTGTGATTTGTTTCCACTTATTGATAGCCAAAGGATTTAGAGAACAACTTCTAGACTCATGAATTTAATCATTAACATTAACTTTCATTATGTTTGAATATTCATTAAGATTAATGTTTTAACTCAAGGAAGGCCTAGGCATTGTTCTGTTGCTATCCAAGCATCCATAACCCTAACAAGGATGCCTTTGGCTCCACTCAAGGCCTTGCTCCACTACCATCAAGGGATCTATAGCCTTGGTGGAGATTACCATAATCATCTCTACTTTGAAAGCTTTTGACATTTTATAATAAGGATCTTATTTTTTGATTTTCAAGTCATTTTGACTTTTTATCAAAGGTTAGGAACCATGTTAGCCAATTTTATGGATTTGATAAAGTGTTGTATTTTTAGACAATCATTCTTTGTTGTAAACATTGTCCTAGGTAATTAATGTTTTTAAGTGCAAGCGTGACTATGTCCTAATATTTTAAGCTTTCATCCTACATGTGCAATCTTTCTTAAAACCAAGATTAGATCAAAACAAGGTTTAAAATCTCAAATAATAATTAACTCATCCATCAGTCTTTACAAGCTTCTCTAAACTATAACATCAAGCTCATATTTTAACAATCCATGATCACCCAATGTTGAGAAGTCTTACTCATATTATTAAAATATGAAGCTCTTGTGTAGTTAGGTGATATTTGACTTGAAGGTTGCCCAAAAGGACTTATTAGTAGCAAGTAACAAAGCACAAAATCAAACAAATATATAAATATATTATTTACAAACAAGGGATAGGAAGGAAAGAAACATGATATAAACTAATCTAAAGACCTACACTAACTCCATAAAGAGACTACCTCTAGGATCAAATGGAAAGTTATTTAGCCTACCATGGAACCTTAAAGCATGGTTGATTTCAATTAGTGGTCTCTTATTATGGATAGGATAATTGTATGCTTGTGTCTTCTAGGTGATGTATCTTAGCCTCCTATCATCATTCTCAGATGTATGGATTGAAGGTATGAATCTAAAACCTAATCATCTTCTTCCCAAATCCTTTTATCTTGCATCAAGAGTGATAATCTCCTTAAATCATAGATAGATAGTGACTTATATTATATTAATTCAATGATGGAAAATTAGCTAGCATTATTTTCATAATGTCATCATTAAATTTAGCTTGAGGAGGTGATAGACTACCAATCTTGTATCAAAACTTTCCAAGTCATCCTGAAAGGTTACTTCATCCTGATCGACTAAATGAAAATCCTCTAGGATCTTACCATGTTGCTCCCATGTCTCTAAATTTTTTATTGATTCATACGGAGATTCCTAATACATTTTACTTACTTCATCTTCATTTTTTGTGAAGAATGGCATCTCTTTTACCCAATTTGGTTCCAACTCATCTAGCTTTGGGATGTCCAAAATAATATTGCCTTCATCCATTTGATGTTGTATCACTTTAATCACCATTTCAATATTTCCCATTTCACTCAAGAATTAATGGCATAACTATTTCCTTAGGTCATCTTCTTCAATAATATCCTCAATCTCAGCAATAACCTCATATGAATTGTCTTCATGGCTCTCTTTTGAAGAGAGGTCAGCTTGTATTCGATCTTGTTTAACTACTACAATTCCTTGAGAAGTTTCTTAAAAATCATCTTCTTGATTGTGTTCATAGGACTATTTATCTTGAACCATTATCACTTCCTCTAGAGTATTTTTAATTGCATCTTCTTCTTCAGATGAAAAATCAAAAGTCTCTATCATAGATGTCCTTGTAGGGCTAGATGTCCTTGTAAGAGTGTCTTGATTAAACATAGGTCCAGATGTATCCTTTTCATTTTGATATGCTTCAAAGACATTAAAATGATCAAATAAAACTATATCACCAAGATTCACTTCTTACATATTCTCAAATGACCTATTATTGCTTTTATCATGAAATCTATTTATGGACCTATCGAACCTTTGAGAATCATAGTTTTTGTTAGAGCCTTCCCTAGTATTGCCCACTTGCTTTTACAATTGAAGGAAACTAGTACTTAGCATCTTAAGTATGGATTCATTCCCATTATTTGGTACTTATGAGTTATAAACTTGATTATTATTACTAGTGAGCACTAAATCTCTCCATCCTTATGGATGAAATCCATCTATAGCATTATTCAAGAACCCCAAATTTTGGCTAGGATAGGCATGGCTTAAGGATAATTGGTTTAATATTAGTGTCTAGTTTAAGGTAGATGCACTTTGATTAACATTAGGGATGATATTTAGTACTAGTAAATTATTTTGACATTAGGAATACTATATTCAAGCTGACCTTGAGGCTACATTTGATCATTGATTATTACTACTTCAACATAAGCTAGTGCTAAGGTGTTTATAATTCTAACAAACCTTTTAAGAAATAAATAAGTCATGGGATCCAAAGCATCCTTGTAGATATCTAAGGATAAATATTCATTAGGTCTATAAGGAGTTATGATTCTACAATCTAGCATTGAAGGCTCTAATGGTCTCACTAGAATCTCTCTTAATAGTGGTGAATTGTTGATACAAAATGTATGGACTAATAATTTTACCAAATTGATCAAAATCATCCAAACTAGATATGTAATCATTTGGAAGGTTAAGGAACCATTAATATTCAACATTTTTTAAATTAAATGGGAACAATCTACATGCTACATCCTCATGAACAACATTTAGGAGTATCAAAGCAACCTTAAAGATTTTAACATGTTTTTCAGCTGTGATAATTTAGTTATCTTTTATAGAACATAGGGAGAACAAGTGCTATTTTCACAATATGTATAATATTTGGTGGTTGGGAGCTACCATGGCTAAATAAAATATCTATGCAAAATATAAGTATCTATGCTAATAAAAATGAATTAGATCAAGAGATAATCCAATAACTAATCTAAGATGGATATTTACAATGAGAATTAAGCTAAAGTGATATGGTTTTAAAAAGGAGCAAAAGGAAGGGTAGGGAAGAAAAGAAAAATATTGTTGGTCTTTCTTCCAAACATTATGACAAAGTTCAAATCTCATCTAAACATGCATTTAACCAATGTATGGATTGAGTTAGCTTAAGCCCAAGTCATAACATACATCAGGTAAGCTTCTAATGAAGGTATGAAATGATATAAATAGGAACTAGGCTCACTTTAAAGATTCACTTTATCAAGCAAACAACATTAACCCAAATGCAAAAGAAGTGCAGAAAATGAAATAAGCCTAATAAATTTCAACTAATCTAACATTGGCACAAATTAGAAACTCTAAATTCAAGATACACATCTAGAATCCCTAGGAACCATTCAAATCTAAAAGTGAAACCAAACAACTAAGAGAGAAACCATATATCACTTCACACAAAAAAATATGGTTAGACTTATAGAATTCCTTATTTGTATTCATTTCTCAAAGTTTACAAAGTAATTTGGCTCTAAGAACTCCCTCTCCTTTTAACAATGGACAATACCCCTTTTATATCAGATTAAGGTAGTATGTTGGTTATTCTCATCTAATTACATTTGTACAAGTGTATAGGATAGGTGTCATTTCTATTGCATTCTAGAACAAATGACATTTTCCTTTTAATAGACTGGTCTATAGACAATTTTTTTCACAAATTACATGTGGTTGTAAACTTCTATTACATTGCTCACTAGTAGTCCATAGTCTAATTTTGAATTGAATTAAACTTGCACTGGTGATATTTCAATTTCTTAGTTTTGATTTATGATTATCATAGGGTCAAATTGACGCTTTCCTAAAGATTTTTTAGTGTTTAAATGGTGACAGCATTTGGAATTAAGTGAGCATTATGCCTTAGATCATGTATTTGTATTTTATTTTCTTGGGTTCATTAGATCTTTAGTTCCTCTTGTTTTTTTGCTTATGTGGCATCATCCTAACACCTGTATGGCATCCTTGTGACCCTTTTATGAAAAAACTACTCATAAATGTTTAAAATATGATTGTTTCCTTTGAATTTAGATCCAAGAAACTATCTTAAAATTGATGTTTGTGTGCCCATCATTTGACATCTATATGAATGTATTTGTTGGGTGCATGGTCATCAATTTTAAACTCATCTTTGGAACTCTCTGATATTTTTAAATTAACATCCTTATGACCATCATTTGACATCCATGTGAACATATTTGATAGACACATGATCATCAATTTTAAACACATCATTGGGGCTCTTTGTTGTCTTAAAATTGACGTCCTCATGACTGTCATTTGACATTCATGTGAATGTCATTGACGAGCCTATGATCATTAATTTTAAAGATGATTCAAGGATTATTTTCTATCTTAAATTTGACATCTGTGCAATCTTCATTTGATGTCCTTATGAACATCATTGATGGGCATGCAACTATCAATTTTAAACACATCTTTAGGATTATTTACCAATCCTACCATTTGTCATTTCCTAGTTCATTCTTCTTTCTGTATGTTCCATGTAGCGATCATTTAATGCTTATATGCTCTTTGTACTAGGCTCCCATACATTATTTGATATCTATCATATGAGCAAACATAAACCATTAGATCTAGATCCAAGAGATGTACCACCATTAGCTACTAGAAAGTATTTTATTGAGATGGTGACACTTATCACCCTCTCGCTTATCTTAGGCTCCATTAAAGTCTTGGCTTGACTCACACCATTTAATAAATCTCTTCCAAGTGAACATGGATCATTGATCTTATAAACAATAAAAAAAGTTAAGTTGAGACTTAGGATAAAATATTTAAGCTAAGTTCCTATGAATTAAAAGGGACCAAGGCATAAATACTTTGGACCAAGGTTAAAAACATAAAATAAAAGGACCCCACAAATAATAAAGACATAGCGTAAAGTCTTATCCTAAATTTTTTATCATATTAATAAATATGATAAACCTTAAGATAAGAATTTAGGCTAAGCCTTATAAAAAATAGACCATGCGATTATTTAGACCAAGCTAGGATAAAAGGGAATAAAGGGATTACGGGGCATATAAGAAACCAAGCATAGGATATTTAGCCTAAGTTTTGGTTGTGTTGAAAAAAATGACCAAGCCTAAGGATAAAAATTAAACTAAGTCCATGGTATTATTAATTTGTTCCCACTTAAATTTAAATAAAAATATCTTGCCAAATTTAAATTTGAATTAAAAGGTCCAAGTAAAACATTAGGCTAGGGTTTCAACAATTCAAACATGAATTTAAGTAATCAATTATAGACCAATGTTAGTAAAAGATAAATTTAAAATTGAAGCACAAGAATATAAGCATGTTCATTCCCAAATGGGTTCCAACAAACCTGCAACTTAAAACACAAATATCCAATGTTAGCACTTTAAATAAGATTAAACCAGAATCATGAACAAATAAGTTAGTCAAACCATGGTGTGGATGATCTTCAAATAAAAATAAATTTTAATCATCCTAATGACACTATTTTTAAGAATATATTCTATTTTAAGGTACAAACTTACACAATTTGACACATGGGTCCTCATTTTTTAGAAATGGGGGTATGTTGACCTCAACAAATCGAAATTTCTAGGGAAAACTTAGTAAAATGTTAGAATTCAGAGACTCTAGTTTAGACTGATAATTAAGCTAATTATTTCATTTGATCATGAACCATTATTAATATCAATTCATGGTTAGAAAATATCTTGCATATGCAGAATTAGGATCAAACATCAAACTTTAGTCATGTTATGTGTGTGCTTTGATTCCACTCACTGATTGCTAAAAGATTTAGAGAACAACTTACATGTTCTTGACTTTAATTATTAACATTGTCTTTCACCATGTTTGAATATTCATTAATAACCATGATTTATCTCAAAGAAGGCTTGGGTATTGCTTTGCTACTAGCTAGGCATCCATAGCCCTACCAGAGATGCCTTGTTACATTTCTAGCTAGGCATTGATAGCCCTAGTAGAGATTATCAGAATCACCTCTGCTTTGAAAGCTTTTGACATTTTGTAATAAAGATCTTATTTTTGGATTTTCAAATCAATTTGACTTTATAGAAAAGGTTGGGAACTAGGTTAGCTAGGTTTGAGGATTTTCTCAAGTGTTTAATTTTTAGACAATCATCCTTGATTGTAAACTTTGTCCCAGGTGATTAATATTTTTTAAGTGCAAGTATGATTGTGTCTTTATAGTTTAATATTTCATCTTATATGTGCAATCCTTATTAATATAAAGCTTAGATTAGAACATGGTTTAAAATCTCAAAGAATAATTAACTTATCCATCAGTCTTTGTAAGCTTCTCTAAAATATAACATCAAACTCATATTTCAACAATCATGATCAACCAATGTTGAGAATTCTTACCTGCATTTCTAAACTATGAAGCTCTTGAGAAGTTAGGTGATCTTTGAGCTAAGGGTTGTCCAAAAGGACTTATTAGTAGCAAGAAATAAATCACAAAAGTAGACAAATATATATAAACATTATTTATAAATAAGAGATAGGAAGGAAATAAATAGGAAATAAACTAATCTAAAGACCTACACTAACTCCATAAAGAGCCTACCTCCAAGATCAAATGGAAAGTTATTTAGCCTACCATGGAACCTTGAAGCATGGTTGATTTCACTTAGTGGCCTATTTTTGTGGATAGGAGAACTGGTATGATTTTGTATTTTAGGTGATGTAGCTTGGCATCTTATCAACACTCTCAAATGTATGGATCAAAGGTATGAATGTCAAACCGAATCATATTCTTCCCAAATCCTTCTATTTTGCATCAAGAGCATTAATTCTCATTCAATTGTAGATAGATAGATACTTATATCATCTTCATTAAATGATGGTAGCTTATCTATCATTATTATCCTAATGTATTCATTAAATTCATCTTGAGGTGGGGATATACTACCAATCTTTGTATCAAAACTTTCCAAGTCATCCTAAAAGGTTACTTCATCCTGATCAACTAAATGAAACTCATGTGGGATCTTACCATGTTGATCCCATGTCTCTAAATTTTTTATGGGATCATATGGATATCC
Organism: Torreya grandis; assembly: GCA_037957365.1. Classification (NCBI taxonomy): domain Eukaryota; kingdom Viridiplantae; phylum Streptophyta; class Pinopsida; order Cupressales; family Taxaceae; genus Torreya; species Torreya grandis. The sequence continues at coordinate 3,770,717 of JARHVA010000920.1, forward strand.
TTGATCTATTTTACTTTCTTCGTCTTCATTTTATGTGAAGAATGGCATCTCTTTTACCCAATCAGGTTCTAACTCATGTGGGATCTTACCATGTTGATCCCATGTCTGTAATTTTTTTATGGGATCATATGGATATCCTTGATCTATTGTACTTTCTTCATCTTCATTTTATGTGAAAAATGGAATCTCTTTTACCCAATCAAGTTCTAACTCATCTAGTTTTGGGACATCTAGAATAATATTGCCTTCATTTGTTTGATGTTGTATCTCATTAATCACCATTTCAATATTTCCCATTTCACTAAGAATTAATGGTATAACTATTACCACTAATCATTTTCTTTAGGAATATCCTCAATCTTAGTAATGACCTCATATGAATTATCCTCACATCTATCTTTTGAAGAGAGGTCAGCTTGTATCTAATCTTGTTCAACTATTGCAATTCCTTAAGAAGTTTCTTGAAAATCATCTTCTTGATTATGTTCATGGGACTATTTATCTTGAAAAATTATCACTTCCTTGATATTATCTTTAGGTTCATCTTCTTATTCAAATGAAAAATATAAGGTCTCTATCATATATGTACTTGTAAAGTTATATGTCCTTGCAAGAATGTCTTGATTAAACATAGGTTCAGATTTATCCTTTTCATTTTGATATGATTCAAAAACATTACAATGATCAGCTAAACCTATATCATAAAGATTCATTTCATTCACATTATCAGATGACCTATTATTGTTATTATCATGAAATCTATTTATGGACCTATCGAACCTTTGAGAATCATAGTTTCTGTTAGATCCTTCCCTAGTATTGCCCACTTGCTTTTCCAATTGAAGGAAATCAATACTTAACCTTGACATATCTTAAGTATGGATTCATTCTCATTCTTTGATACTTTTGAGTTATGAACTTGATTATTATTACTAGTGGGAAATAAAGCTCTCTATCCCTGTGGATAAAATCCATCTATATCATTATTCAAGAACCCCAAATTTTGGCCAAGATAGGCATGAATTAAGGGAAATTGATTCAATATTGGCATCTAATTTAAGGTAGATTCACTCTGATTGGCATTAGGGATGATATTCAGTGCTCAAATTGGGATTGACATTAGGAATATTATATGTAAGCTGACCTTGAGGCTACATTTGATCACTAATTATTTCTTCTTTATCATAATCTAATACTAAGGTGTTTATGACTCTAATAGACCTTTTAAGAAACATAAAAGTCATGGGATCCAAAGCATCCTTGTAGATCCCTAAGGCTAAATCCTCATCAAGTTTATAATTAGTTGTGGTTCTATTATACAACTTCTATAATCTAGAATTGAAGGCTCTAATGATCTCACTAGAATCTCTCTTAACAGTGGTGAATTGCTAATACAAAATGTGTGGACTAATAATTTTAAAAAATTGATCAATAAATATTGTGTTAACATCATCCTAGCTAGCTATGTAATCATCTATAAGGTTAAGGAACCATTCATATGAAACATATTTAAAATTAAATGGGAATAATATACATGTTGCATCCTCATGAACAACATTTATGAGTCTCAAAGTAGCCTTAAAGATTTTAACATGTTCTTCAGCTATGACAACATTATTAGGACTAAAAGAATGCAAATACCTTTCAATATTTTGTAGAAGAACATGAAATATACCTATAACATTGATAGTATATCCACCCAACCATGCCTTACCTTGATGAGGATCTTACTTGTGATAGTTTTAGGTTGTAAAATCTTTGAACCCTATTTGAAATATGATGTGTGAGCCTTTTCTTTGCAAATAACAATGATCAAACTTGCACATTAAGCAAATTTTACACAAATATGCATGAAGAACAACAAATGACATCAATATTCAACTAATTTAGCTCAAAGACATTTGTAAATACGTCAGTATGAATGATATTTATACACTTGAGCCTGAATAAACAAAAAAATTCAAAGGATTTGAATAAAATTGCTATTACTAACCTCAAACTTGTTGGATTGATAAATATTGAGCTATATATACCACAATTAAGCACATACCTTCAAATGACATCAATATTTGTCTAAAGGAAGCAAAAATATTGGTCTAAGACCATACATATCATTGATATTTACATAATTATTCTAAAAGAAGCACAAATATGCAAAGAATACGTCAATGTTTGAGAAAAATACACCAAAATGAGAAAAGACACACCAAATTCACAAAGATGTAACTAAAATGGCCCTCCTAACACCAGTGAAACTCCCCTTGTTGATGCCTAAATGTGTACCATAGGTGCCCAAAGTGTTTAAGAAACACTTCTCATTATATAATTCAAAGAATTTAATACATGATTTGTAGGTTGTGATAATCCTATTATATTTGATGGAATAGAGACATAACAAAGGACTATTTCACAATATTTATAATATTTGGTTATTGGGAGCCATCATGGTTAAATATCAGATCTATGAAAAATATGTAGTATCTATGCTAAAAATAGTGAATTATGATCAAGATCTAATCTAAGATACATGTTTATAATGAGAATTAAGATAAAGTGATAAAATTAAGAAAATAAGCAAAATGAAGGTTAGGGTAGAAAAGAAAGATGTTGCTGGTCTTTATTCTAAACATTATGACAATGTTCAAATCTCATCTGAACATGCATTTAACCAATATATGAAGTGAATCAGCTTAAGCCCAAATCACAACATGCATCAAGCAAGCTTCTAATAAAGGTATGAAATGATGCAAATAAGAACCAAGATCACTTTAAAGATTCACTCTAGTAATCAAACAATATTAGCCCAAATGCAAAAAGAAGTGCAGAAAACAAAATAAACCTAATAAATTTCAACTAATCTAGCATTGGCATAAATTATTAACTTTGCATTCAATATACACATCTAGAATCCATAGGAACCATTCAAATCTAAAAGTGAAACTAGACAACTGAGAGAGAAGCCATTTATCACTTCACACAAACAAATATGGATAGAGTTTGTAGAATTCCTTGTTGATATTCATTGCTCAAAGTTTACAAAGTAATTAGGCTCTAAGAACTCCCTCTCCTTTTGAAAATGGAAAATAACCCTTCTATATCATATCAAGGTGGCATGTTGGTCAGTCTCATCCAATTACATTTGTACAAGTCTATAGGACAGGTGTCCTTTTTGTTGCATTATAGAACAAATGACCTTTTCCTTTTAATAGACTAATATATAGATAATATTTTTCACAAATTACATGTAGTCATGAACTTCTATTAAATTTCTCACTAGTGGTCAATAGTCTAATTTTGAATTGAATTATACTTACACTAGTGATGTTTTAATTTCTCAGGTTTGATTTATGATGATCACAGGGTCAAACTGAGGCTTTCCTAAAGATTTTTTAGTGTTTAAATTGTGTTATAATTTGGAATTAAGTGATCATTATGCCTTATATCATTTATTTATAGATTTTTTCCATGGTCCACTAGATCTTTAGTTCTTATTGCTTTTCTACTTATGTGGCATCATTTACGCACCTGCGTGGCATCCCTGTGGCCCTTTCATGGTAAAAATACTTATCAATGTTGAAAATATGACCTTTGCCTTTGAATTTGGATCTAAAAATTTATATTAAAAATGATTTCCATGTGCTCATCATTTGACATAAACATGAATGTCTTTAACAGGCATGTGGCCATCAATTTTAAACTCATCCTCGGAACCCTCTGTTATTTTAAAATTGACATCCTCATGATTGTCATTTGACATCCATGTGAACATATTTGATAGGCACATGACCATAAATTTTTAAAATATCATTAGGGCTCTTTTTTTTCTTCAAATTGACATCCTCGTGACCATCATTTAACATCCACATAAACGTTATTGGTGGGTTTGTGACCGTCAATTTTAAACATGCCTTAAGGACAATTTGTTGTCTTAAATTTGGTTTTATTGTGACCATAATTTTATGTCATTGATGGGTACATGACCATGAATTTTAAACATGTCTTCAGGACTATTTTCCAAGCCTACTATTTGTCACTTCCTAGTTTGTTCTTCTTCCTGTGTGTACCATGTGGTGATCATTTGATGCTTTTGTGATCTTTGTATTAGGATCTCACACATCATTTGATCTCTGTTATATGAGAAAACATGGACCATTAGATCAAGATCTAAGGGATGTACCACCACTGGCTACTCAAAATTCTTTTGTCAAGAAGGTGATGTTTGTTACCCTATCACTCATCCCAGGCTCCATTCAAGTCTTGACTCAACTCACACCATTTGATCAATCTAATATGAGTGAATGTATATTATTGATCCTAAAAACAAGAATGAAAGTTAAGCTCAGACTAAGGATAAAAAATTTAAGCTAAGTTTTCATGAATTAAAAGGGACCAAGGCATAAAGACTTTATACCAAGTTTAGAAACCTAAAACAAAAGGACCCCATGAATAATAAAGATATAACATTAAGTCTTAGCCTAAGTTTTTTATCATATTAATAAATATGATAAACCTTAGGATAAGACTTTAGGCTAAGACTTATAACAAAGGGACCATGGGATTATTTAGACTAAGCTAGGATAGAAGGGATCACATGGTATAAAAGAGACCAAGCATAGGATTTTTAGCCTAAGGTTTGGTTGTGTTGAAAAACATGACCAAGCCTTAGGATAAAAATTAAACTAAGTCCATGGTATTATTAATTTTTTCCCACATAAATTTAAATAAAAATCTCTTGCCAAATTTAAATTTGAATTAAAAGGTCTAGGTAAAACATTATGCTAAGGTTTCAACAATTCAAACATGAATTTAATTAATCAATTATAGATCAAGGTTAGTAAAATATCAATTTAACATTGAATCACAAGACTCTAAGCATGTTCATTCCCAAATGGGTTCCATTAAACCTGCAAGTTGAAACACAAATATCTAATATTAGCACTTTAGATAAGATTAAAACATAATCATGAATAAATAAGTCAGCCAGACCATGGTGTGGATGATTTTCAAATAAAAATAGTGTGCAATCATGCTAATGACACTCTGATCAAGTGGATCTTCTATTTTAAGGTACAAACTTGCATAATTTGACACATGGGTTCTCATTTTTCATAAATGGGGGTGTGTTGACCTCAACAAGGTGGAAGTTACAAAACTATGATATTTGAGGTGAAATAAATGATACTACTAACAATTTAGGTGGTACTTGCATAACCACTCTGATGATCTTGTAATTGTCAGTCTGCATATCCTATAATATTTCTCTCCATTCAAAAACACATGGAAAATGAATAATTACAAATGTTTCATCTCCTTATGATGGTTCATTTTAGTTTCTTAGCAATATCAATGGTTGAGAGGGCCTATAAATGGGTCTTGATAAGGTATATAATATAAGGAAGATGTAGTGGGATGTATGGAAATTGTATTCAAATCATTCTTTACGACTTTGAGTCTTGGTTTTGGTTTTCTCATTGTTTTTAGTTGTAAATGATTAGTTCAGGCATATGGAAGTATAGATAAATTTATTGTAAGTATAGAGCATAGTGTATATAAATTTTGGATAATATGATATTTAATATTCTATCCATATAGACCAATTTGGTAGGACCTTGTATACATTTTCATTACATAGTGGATGGGGAATGCAATTCGACTTACCCACTAGAGTTTTCCACATTGGGTTTATCCAAGAAAAATGTGGGTTCAATATGTGCTTTGTTCATTCATTTTCTTAATGCTTATGTTAAGTAGGATGTAAATTTATTTTTCAATTAATTTTATGGTTATATTTTTTAATAATTAAATAATACATAATATTCCCATAACCAATTGTTAATATACTAAATGTGTAGTATCCATATTAATGAAGCTACAAGTGGAATCTCCACCTATTTTATGGATTAAACTGGTATTATAATTAGTTTTTTTAGTCCTTTATGTGTGTTTTGGATACATTACAAGTTTATGCCCAAATAGAAGAAGAGTAAATTTTTAATATTGAATAGTGAGTAGCTATCATTTCTTTTTCTATGAATAAGTTTGATTGGTTGAGTCCATCATGGGGTTTCTTATGGAAAAAATTGGTGTTTCCATGAAGACATTGAAATCAAACAAGGAGGATGCTCATGAGAGTCACATGATAAGAAGGAATATCATCCCCATGCCAACACAACTCTTCCTCCATTTAAGGTTGAGGAAAATATTAAAATTAATCTGTATGATGGGGATATGAATGTAGAGAAGCTATACCATTGGCGATCCCAACTTCAGGTATATTTCAATTTTCATCAAATTTATGAAAACCAACAAATTTATTTTTCAAGGTTAAATTTATCCAGTCATGATTTAATTTTGTTTGAGATGTATGTTCATTTTTTAGTTGTTAATAATATTCCTCCTATTACTAAGTGGGATGATTTTAAGATGTTAATCTAGAAATAATTATATAATATTTTTTATGAGGAAGAGAGGTCCATGTATTGTAAATATCTTAGGAAAAATCAAGGCCAAAGTGTGCATTAGTACACTAAGGAGTTACATACATAGGCTATCCAAATTGGCAAAGATGTAGCATACCATGATATCTTAATGAAGTACATGGGTCAAGTCCATAGAAATTTAAGGAGACTAGTCCTCTTAGACAAGCTTATGGATGCAGATGAGCCTTGTTATCACTCTCACTACTTAGATATGGACAAGAAGAAGGCTCCATGTATTTCTCAAAATATCTCCAAGTAACAAGGTAACTCTAAGTAAAAGGGGAAAGGTAAAAGGAAAGGTAAGAAAAACATTGCTTATGTTTTTAAAAATGATACTAAGAAACATTATGGTGAATGTAATATTGATAGTCATTCTTAGGATAAGTGTTGGAAGATATATCCAAAATTACATCTATTCAAGAAAAAGAAGAATAAAAAGGTTGTCTTCTCTTCAAGGTGATAATATTGGTTTCAATTACAAGTTGGATGATTATTTGTGTTGTACCTCTATCAATATATATGTATTTATTGGTAGTAATTCTCAAGAGAGTGAGATTTCTAAGGTTTTCCATATTAAGATTCAAATGAATAAAATAAAAGTGGATTCTCTTTTTTATACTTATTCACAATAAAATTTAATAAGGAGCTAGGAGACAAATTTGGGTTGTAAAATTACAATCATCCAATCCTATATTCTTTGGGTTGTGTAAAGAAAGGTGTAGACATAAAGGTGACAAAACAATGTAAGGTTAAGTTTAGTATTAATGCAAATTTCATTTATGAAGTTATAGTGGATGTTATGCCTCTTGATGTGTGTGGTATATGTTTGGAAACCCTTACTTGTATATCTAGGATGCCATATTCATGAGGATAGCCAACCAGTACTAATTGGTAAATGATGGTAAGAGATACATCATTTATCCTATAAATGTGATATAAATATATCATTGTTAAGTATCTCTAAGGCTAATAAATTTATTAATGCTAGTGGTAAATTTACTTTACTTATTTTGAGAGATATTCAAGATAAAGAGGTATTGGTAAATAAAACTTATTGCATTATGTTTACTAATAAAGAGTATAAATATATGGGAGAGATAGTGCAATAATTAAAGGAAGTTTTTCAAGAGCCTATAGGCTTACCATCAACTAGACCCATTAAGCATGAGATTCATTTTTTACTTGATAATTTATTTCCAAATATTAGGCTATATAGGTAGTCATTAATGGATGTCAATTCATAAAAATAATAGTTACATTCTTTGATTAATCAAGGTGTAATACATCATAGTAATTCTCCATTTGGTTCCCTTATTATTTTAGTATTTAAGAAATCTGGCTCATGGATAATGTGTTTTTATTATAGAGAAATTAATAATATAACCATCAACAATAAGAACCCTCTTCTATGGATTGATGGTCTTCTTGATCAATTTTAGCATGATAAATATTTTACTAAGATTGATTTTAAATATGGGTATCACTAAATTTGGATTAAAGAAGAGGACATTTAGAAGACAACGTTCAAAACAAGTCAAGGGTTGTATGAGTGGATTTTTCTACCTTTTGAACTATACAGTTCACCAACTAATTTCACATATTTGATGAATGAGGTAACGAGGCCATTTATCGATTCCTTTCCATTGTATATTTGGATGATATTATTATTTTTTATAATGATTTTTTATGAGCATGTTAAACACCTCAAACAATTTTTACAATTTTTGAAGGATAATAAGTTAATGTTGAATGAAAAAGAAATGTGAGTTGGCCAAATAATCACTAGTCTTCTTGGTGCATGTGGTTGAATATGGGGAGTTTAGGATTGATTAAAATAGTTTATATGTCGTAATGAATTGGCCAAGGCCTTCCAATGTGATAAAGATAAGAAGGTTTGTGGGCATAGTTCAGTATTTGAAGAAGTTAATTAATAATTTATCTTTCGTAGATTCACCTTTACACACCATTACAACAAGTGGTAAGACTTTTACATTGGGTAAGAAGCAAAAAAGTCTATTTGAGTTGTTCTAAAATGATATTATCCATGTTTTAATTTTATCTTTTCCTAACTTATAGCTAGATTTTGAAGTGGAAATAAATGCTAGTCACTATTGTATGAGGGTTATGCTACTTAAAGGTGGTAAGCCAATATGCTACCATTATGAGTTATTCCATGGTGAAATATTGAATTATTATACATATGACAAATAATTGTATGTTCTTGTTTAAATGATTGAAAAAATGGAAGCAATATATAATGGGTAAGGAGGTTATTATCCATACATATCATCAACCTATTCATTATTTGCAAGCTCAAACTAAACTTTAGCATGCTAGGCACTATAAATGGATGGAATTTTTCAAAAAAAAACATTTGATTATAAAATATAATAAAGGTGTGACTAAAAATCTATTTGATATGTTGTTAAGACCTCTTCTAATTTTATCCATGGGCACCATAACTCTTCTTGAGACTTTTATGTATGAATCTTATGTAGGGGGATATGAGCATGATGAAAATTTTGGGGAGATATTTATTTAATAAATAAATCCAAATGATGCATTATTTGATCCTAAGGAGTATTATTATATTCTAGATGGATCAATCTATAGGTTGGGTAAGCTTTATGTGCCTAAGAAAGAAATAATTTAACTAATGAAGAAGGCACATACTTCAAAATTTAAGAGATATTTTGGTGTTACAAATACTATTTATCATTTTCGAAGGTGTGTTAATAATTTAATATGCAAGTAGATATTTCCAAGTTCATAAGAGGTTGTGTATTATGTAGTACAGGCAAGCCTAGTAACATAAATTTAGGTTTGTATGTTACCATGGGAAATCATTTACATAAAATTTTTAGTCAAGTTTCCCAATGTCAAGGAAGGGGAATGAATATCTCTTTGTGGTTGCAGATCAGTTTAGTAAGATGTGTATTCTTGTTCCTTGTAAAACACCCTCAAAAGGTAGGGATGCAGCTGAGTTTTTTTATTAATGTGTGGGTTCACTTTGGTTTACCCAGTTCTATCATTTTATATTAGGAGTCAAGGTTTATTGGGAAGTTTTGGGCCACATTGTGGGAGAATATGGTTACTAAGATTAAATAGTATACCATTTTTCACCCATAAATTGATGGGAAAATAGAGGTTGTGAACAAAATATTGGTAATTTTGAGAGGGTATAATAGGAAGCATCCTATGACTTGAGATGAAATTTTGGTGTAGATGAAGCATTTTTACAACAAGATTATGCATTTTTATACTATTAAATCTCCTTTTGAAACTTTTTTGGTTGCTTACCTCCATGTGTATTTGATGTTTTTTTGAGGAAACCATACAAAGGCAATTGGAAAAGGGATCTTGAGGTCCACAAAGCTAAGAAATTAATTGATAAAATTCAAATAGTTTACCTCCAAGTGCAAAAGATGCTAAAGGAGTCTCAATCTAAGTATAAGGTGAGACATGATCAATATAGGACTGAGCATAGTTTCCTTATTAGTGATAATGTATGGTTGAAATTAAGTATAGAAAGACTCGTCTAATAATCTTAAGTTTCTAAATTATGGTCCATTTGAATTTCTAGAACAAGTGGGAAAGAATAATTTTAGACTTGATTTTCCTCCTTATATGAAGATTTATTCATTTGTCAATGTTGAGAACTTACATCATGTTGAGCCTCCAATGCTAGACAATGAATATGATGGGTTATCATTACCTTCTATTGAATACTTCATCCAAGATAGTTATTTAGAATTAGAGAAAGATGTTTTTCAAAAGAATGAAATGAAAATGCAAAGAGGAGTGTAAGAGCATTAGCTAGCTAGATTAAAAGGATAAATACTTAGAAAGGCCAAATGGTATACCATAAAATATGTGGGGAATAAATTTATTCATGTAAAGGATTCCTAAAGATTTTAAGGACTCAAAGTCCTCAAATTTGGGAGGTGTGATTCAAATATGGATCTTGATGTACTAAATCATTTATACTGAAGGTTACCACTATGCCCAATATATGTAAAACTTTCTTGTAAGACACTTCATGCTTAAGACTTTAGTTAAATGACAAAAATAGTGTGGGTATGATCTTAACACCTTCACATTGATCAATAATGGAATTTTTGGTTCTCAAAATAGTGTGGTTTTCATCAAAATATGAAACTGCCATAGTTTATAGAGTGATAGTTATAAAACCACTATAGTCTGTAGGGTGGTGGTTAAAAAATTACCATTCTAAGATTATGAGAATGACATCACCAAAATTTTTAGGTGGTGGTTAAAAAATTACCATATCCAAGATTATTATAATGACATCACCAACATTTTTAGGTGGTGGTTGAGTAACTAGCTTGAAAGTTCCATAACAGTTTGTCTTCATATCCTGATAGTTTCCTCACCACTCAAAAACATATGGAAAATGAATGGTTAAAATGTTTATTCTCCTCGTGATGGTTTGTTTCAATTTCATAATGAGATCCAAGGTTGAGAGGGAATGTATATGGGTCTTGAAAAGGTAGATAACATAAGTAAAAGGTAGTGGTATTTAAATAAATTTGATTCACATCATTCTTGGTGAGTTTGAACCTTGCTTTTGGTTTTCTCATTGCTCTTAGTTGTAGATGTTTGGTTCATGTGTATGGAACTACATAAACGTGTCGTATAAGTGCCAAGAATATTTTTTATACAATTTTTTGATAGGATGGTATTGAATATTTTATCTGCATAGTCCAAGTTAATACTACCTTGTATACAATTGCATTACACTTTAGAAGGGGAGTGTTATTTTCCTTACCCATTTGGGTTTCTCTGGGATAACTTGTGTGTTCAACATATTTTTTTTCATTCATTTGATTAATGTTTATATTAAGTAGGTTGTACATTTATTTCCCAAGGAATTATTTAATTATATTTTTTCATAATGAAAGAGTACATGTTAGTCTCATAACCAATAGTTAATATTATAAATGTGTATTATTTGTGTTGATGAAGCTAAAAGTGGAATCTTCACCTAGTTTACATATCACAAATATCATAAGAAAGATGAAGAAACTCTATAAGAAATAGATTAGGGAGTGATGATCTCAAAATTTAATATTATTAACCCTAATAATCTATCTACTCCTTTTCAAAAGGAATATAGGAAGGAGAATGATGAGAATAGTAACAAGCTTAATAAAGTAGAGAACAATGAAAAGATAGGCTCTGAGTATGAATCATAGATGAATTTAGAATAAATAGTTCCTTACTATTTGTATATTTTTTTAGGATTACCATTTACTCCCATTTTAAAAGGCTCAAGATCTATTATGGAATAACATTGTGTGATAATTACAATAAATTTTAAAACATCAACAAATGTCAAATCCAAAAACATGAGAGGAAGACTTAACTAACAAGAATCAAGATCAAAGAGATTAATAGATATATATAAAATGGTAATTAGATCATACTTGAGTTAAGTGGGTTAAAAGGACCACCAAATTATAAAAAGTTAAAATCATCTCTTGGAACATTATGGGGCCTAATAATCTCAATAAAAAATTATATATTCTATAAATAATCACATGCCTAGTTATTTGTAAATTCAAGAAACAAAAAATGTTAGAAAGTACATTTTTGGAAATTAAAAAAATATTAGAAAAGAGCCTATATACTTTGTGTCAAATCTATTAGGGACTCAAGAGGGTTATCTACTTTTTAGATGATCATGTGGCTACAAGGTATATATTGACCAAAATTAATCATCATTTGGATATCATGTACAACAATAAGCTAGATAATTCATTTTAGATTTTATCCAATATTTATGCTCCTAATTTTTCTGATGGTAGAAGGGATATTGGAAAGAATTAAAATAATTTAATAATTATTTTAAGGACTTCAATTAGATGGAGATGGAATATTTTAATATTCCTCTTTTTGTTGTGGAGAAGAAAAGAGGAAGACAATATTATATTGACAACATGGGGATTTGGTTGATTTCATGATAGACTATGAACTTCTTGATGTAGATTTAAGAGGAGGGGGGTACACTTGGACTAACATTAGAATAAGAGACAACAAAATTAATTGGTTTTTTATATATAATAATTTCCTTTCTTATTTTCTTAAAATTAGTTTGTATCATAACCCTTTGATTATGAACTTTGGTTCTAATGATAAGCCTTCTTCATCCTTGTTTACATTTGAGAATATGTGGCTACAATAGTAAGGTTTGAAGGACATGATATAATAATGGTGGAATATTAATATTAAAATAACATCAATTTTTAAAAAATTTAAGAAACTCAAGCATGTCAATTTTTACTATAAAAATGGAATAATGAAAATTTTGGATATATTTTTTAGCAAAAAAAATCACAGAGGAATTGTCATACCTAGAAATCCATAGTTGTATGGAATGAACCATGACCTCTTCAATAAGGAAAAAAATCTCTAATTTGAGTTTCATTCCATAATAAAAAAAATAAGAGACTTTCTAGAGGCAGAAATTTTGAGCCTTATGGCTGAAAGATTGATATATAAATATGAAACTTTTCATATTTCTACTCTTAGACATAGAAATTACAATAATATTATATACATAACCAAAGATGATGGTATTCTGAGTTTAGATATGGATTCCATCAAATAATAATATGTTTGTTTATTTAAAATATTGCTTTTAGGGACTTTATATTGTAGAGAAGATGTGGAGTCTAATAAATTGGACTCTATCCCTTCAATTTTAAAGAATGAATACAATGGAAATTTTCTTAAAGCTCCACCAAGGAGTTAATTTTCAAGGTTACCATCACCTCCTCATGTATCGATGAAAAATCTACATGAAATTAATTTCATCACTCTTACTCCACCAATGGAAGTGGATATGTCTAGACCACAATCTATAAATTATGATGCCAATGCATATTGTGACTACCATATATGTATTTGGAATTCTATAAACACATGTTTCAAGCTCAAGTACAAGATTCAAGTTATTATTTATAATAACATTATTGATATTGACACACCTACTAAAGAGGCTAAACCACAAGCTAATGACAATTTGAAGCTAAAAATGTACAAAGATCATTTTCCAAATCATGAAGCAACAAATAAAAAGGATAATTATAAACTACATTATGCATATAATGTTCATCCTCCTCCCTCTACATATGGGTATCCACTTGATAGCATCTTTAATAAAATTATAGAAAAACAATCACCATGTATAATGATGACATTTGATGATAATTCAAATAGACATGCATTCATTATTTGAGCATATGTTGACAAAAGATCCATATAAAGTGTTATGATAGACAATGGATCAATTGAAAATGTGTGCACCATAACACTCCTATACTCTCTTGGTTATACATAGAAATATTTATAATATACTTCTACAGTTGTTAAAACATTTGATGGTCATATATAGGATACTTTTGGGCATATAATACTATCTTTGCAAGTGGGATATCTCATAGTGCCGACTTCATTCTTAATTATACCAAGCATAGGGGTATTTGATATGTTATAAGGATGCCCTTGGATAAAAAATATTAGATTAGTACCTTCTATAGTGCATAAATGTCTCAAATATATTCATAATAATCAAGTGGTCAATATGCTATGAATCCAATATGAATATCCTATAGAACCAATGATATTTACTCCTACAAAATAGTTGTAAGGCACATACAATGAATAACATGGTACTAAAATAGTACATTTAATTATTCAAGATCATGTTACATAATTAGTTTATCCATCTAATTATGATCATGATATAGTTACACATGATCATATATAGTTAGTTTCAAAGATCATGACATAATATCCTAAGTATAAAGTGTCACATAAAAAGGGGTATTCATATCCTAAGGCACCATAGGTCATTCAGAGAGTTTTACCAAGGTACGTGTTGTCACATATTCTACTATTATACACAAGGATACATATGATAGCATATGGATCTTATTTAGATTTAGAAGCATCTACAATTGGCACTTATTCTTAATAAGAAGTCATTCCTTCATACCATGATGTGAGTTATATATACATAACTCACATTACATATATAATTGGTTAGATAATTATATTCTATTTTATACATAGCCTCTTTAATTTTACTTCATTAATACTTATTTTATCCCTTATCCAAGCATTATTCTATCCCTTGGATTTATTTCCACATTATGTATTGTTGTCATCAAATTGTGCACCCTAGGATACTCTATTAAGCTCCTACAATTTGATGCAACATTGAATCATATCTCAAGTTGTGGGGACTTGAAGAAGAGATGAATCTCTAGATTATAAGGGATAACTCCCTAGATTCTTCTTTTAATGTCTATCACCTAATCTAACGTTTGCTTATGAAAAGAGTTATAATCTTGCATAAAATTGAAACTATAATAAAGAGGTAATCTACCAAGACATATCCCATAGACTATCAGACTTATAATAAGCAATAATGTTTTCCAAGACCAATTCTATGCATTGAAGGATCCTAACATAGCATTTCAATGTGAAGGTAACATAATTGGGACAATCAACAAGATAACTAACCAAGGGGAAGATTCCACACCATATAGATAATTTAATACTTTAAGAAGAGCCTAGTACATTCAACACACTTCACATGACCTGTTAAGATTAGAACTCTTGCTTAAACATGAAGGATAAAGGGAGTAAGGATGATACCATCACTTAGTTCCAATATACATCACTCACACACTTAGAAAAAATGTTCACAACTCATAATTAGACTTGTATTCAATGTTCAAAGATAAATTTTAATGTCATATTAGTAGGGCTTCACCATACCAACTATGGTCTCTTTTATAATGGCCAAAATGGCTCAATTTATAGAACTTAGGACAAGAGAGAGAGAAGAGAAGTTCAAAGGCACAAGGATAAGTGTCCAAAAGATAAAATTAGTTATAATTTATGTGGATGAATATATAGGGTGAGACATGTAATGTTAGAATCTACAAGTGTCATTTCTAATCATCCAAAACCTATAAAGTAGTCAAAAATCTCCTTTTTTGCATATAAAATTGCCCCTCATGATTAGCCTTCCAAAACTACCTTATCATAGTAACTAACCAATTATGATGATGGATTTTAGTGAGATGGGTTATTAATAATCCTTCACATGCATTGGAGAGGTTCCTGATCATCCCTATCATTTTGGCCATACACCATCATTCAAGACAGTCCCAAAATGAGCTCTCTTTATGCACCTTTCACACTTGGCACCTAAAACTTTCCTAGTTATTTAGTTTTATAAATTAAAAATGGTGAATGACACTTTTCAAAGGTTTCCATATCATGATTTTTAAGAAGTTATCCTTAAAAGTCTTTCCAAATTAAAGTTCACCACTTTCTCCTAAGTCCACTAGACTAGCTGAAATGAAAGAGATTGTAGATAGGATTAGGCTATTATAAACCTAATAAAATGACCATAAGGACTTATTAAAATTCATAAAATCTCCCTCAAAATTTATTTGGCCTCTTGAAAGTTCTCCATGCCTGTAAAACACACAAAAAGGTCAAAAATATCCCTATTCTGGCCTATTTCATAAAGGTTCATACAAAAAAATTGCATTGGAGGGTGATTTAGAGAGTCCTTTGCATGTTCCCAAATTTTCATGGCATCTCCACTTCATCTTCATGATTAATTTTCAATATCTTCCCAATTGAGTCCTTGAGAAGGGTTTACAAGGGTTTTGAGGTGGTTTTCATTCTTAACATTTGTTCATAGCCATGGCACATTAGAGATATGATAAAATTATAGTTATGGATTCTAAATGAACCCATTAAAATCCCTTGAATTTCTTAAGTTCCAATGAAAATTCTCATGATAGATATGAGCATTCCAAGATGGCCATTCGAGTCATTTTCATGCATTCTGTAGGGTCTAAGCACATTCTAGTCCAAAATATGGCTTCTTGGTGGATATATTTCAAAAAAAAAAGTTTAATCACCTCTAAAAATACCATATAAACATTCTAAAATCCCTATAACAACTCACCAAGGGTTTAGAATGAATCTAACCCCTATTTTAGAAACATGTCTGGGCCTTGCCAACTAGGTATATCTACACCTTTGAAATAAATGACCATTATTGACACTTAAAATGCACTAATATATCTTTAACACATCATTTTCACCCCAATGTAGGTAATCCACAACACTACAAGGCTTGGAAAAGGCTATAACTTTAAATGACCTTGCATTTGGCACTAAATTTGCATGTTTCATCATTAGGCCTGCCTGCAGACCTTCTGGTCTGGACCACCTTTCTTAAATTAAAACATTATAGACCTATTTAACATGTTTATCCATGTTTCCCATATCTATTAAAACATTATTTATTGATCCAATTGATCTCTGGTTCACCATTCCTCACTTTTCCCCAAAACTACCATTCATGTGCATGAAGGAAACACCTTACCTCTGAGACAAAATAGAGAGTATTAGACCTATTTGTTTATGAAAATTAAATACCTTTTAGGATTAAAAAGGTCTTAATTACCAAATTTGTAAAATTATTTTGTCTGGTTCCATGGTTAGGGGGTTTAACCATCTCAATCTTCTCAAAAAAGGGGTAAAACCCCTATTTTTTTCATATTCTTGCTCAAACCTCCTCATGAATGATCCTTTAAAAATAATTTAATGATTATAGGATATTTATATATGTTATAAACCCTAATTTCATGCTTATGGAACCTAATAATGCACCCAAAACCTTTCTCATTAGTGAAGCCTCTACATTTACCCCTTTAGCCAAGGGTTTCTTAACCCACTTGTACGAACTGAGTGCATTTTACTAAGATAAAAGGGGATTTGGGTATATTTTTAATGTATTGGTAATTATATAAAATTAATTTTATTTTAATTATTCATATTATCATGCTTTAAACCTTCCTCTTCTTCCTAATAACTTAAACTTACATCTTGCCCTTTCCAAACTAGGATCCTGCCTAACTGTAACAGTGAACAATGGTGTTGCTTATAGATGCCTCTCTTTGGGTATCTCATAAAGGTTTTAAAGACATTATATATCTTCCTTGAATCTCTTATTATGTCAATTTTATCTCATTCATCTGATCTATCATTTTCAAGGCTTCCAATTAGCTCACTGCCTTCTTATAGACTAGGACACCCTTAAGACCCTACCTATAGGTGATTATAGGTGGTCATAAGCATGATTTAGGTCTTTAATAATGTTTTATATCCTTAATTATTCCATAATAATCCATTATTCCTTGAAATTTCCACTTAATCAACCTAAAATTTCTTAGAACTTCCTCAAAATCCATTACTTCACTCTACTGCCTGTCTCAGTCTATACATGTATGTAGGTCATGATTTGGGTTAAAATGAGGTGTTCATAATGTTTCTTAGATATCCATGAGTCTCTTTATCTGGTATAATGTTTTTTTAATACTTATAAAATTGAATTCCTCCATAATCACCTTAGTTTATTCAAAAGAGACACTCTTCTTTGATTGAGACAGTTAATTTTTAACCCTACCTGTAGGTGATTTCCATACTTTTCATGAGTGATCATGATGCCAAATATCACTAAGGGATCCTATAAGGTCTCCAATAATGTTTTATCGCAAATAAGGTGGTTAAGTTCCTTTTAACCATGCGTATGTTCCAAGATATTCCACTATTATCCTTGTCTTAGTTGTAGGTGGCTAATTGGAAGCACATGTACATACTATGGGTGGCTATGTAGGGATCATTACATCAAATTCAATTTCTCCCATGACATTTTAGCTTATTAGCATCATTTGACCCCATTTTAATGTTCTGCCTTGATTTCTTAGTCTAGTATTGAGTTTTTGAATTGCAAGTTCACCTTTTTACCTATCTTTTATAGGTTTCATTGTCAAAATTTAGTCATTTTGAGGCACTTTTGGGTATTCAAAAGACCACTCTCCATTGTTCATTATCTTTCCAATTTTTTCAAATTCATTTTCCTATGATAGAGATACAATATAATTCAAGGTATACACCTTATAGGATCATATAAACATGTTCGATGATACCTCAAAAAACCTCCTAGGCCTCTGTTTACAACTTTTAGGGATTACAGGCCTAAACACAGTCATCTCTCCTTTGAATGGTTATTTAGCACCAAGTGGATACCAAATGGATTTTTAACATACTAACATTACCTCATTTACTTCAAGGTATAATTATATTCCTCTAATCATCAACATGATGTCATCAGGACTATGAGTGAGTGCCTTGAGCTTATATGCAAATGAAAACTTGGAAAAGCATGAATTTGCAAGGGTAAGTCTCTCCAAACACTTAAAATGGAATTTTAAACCTTCAATTTGGAGATCCTAATCAATAATATTTTTAAAACAACTCAAAACAATCTATTCAACTTGAATATCACCCTTCAAGGCACTTGTAGATGGAAAGAGTAGATCATGGCAAACCCACATAAGCCTAGAAGAAGTCTATGAAGATATGGAGACTTTAAAAAGAAAAATAACAATGAGAAACTTATAGATAATTCTTGAAGAACATAATAAAACATCAAATCAAAGAAGCATTTTCTAAAACTAGCTCAAAAGGAGACCCCTCATGGTTGTACATGCATAAAAAGCTTCCTGGAGTGTTAACAATGGTTCATAAAAGAGGAGGAACCAATCTGAGACTTATTAATATTAAATTGAAGTGGACTAATATTAATATCCACCCCCAAGACCATTCTTCCCAACTCCACCTATATGGTCCACACCAAGCATCACAAGTTGACCCTTTTTTGCTTGCCAAGATAAGAAGGAAGGAAAATGAGTTGAATATGGAATTTATGATGAAATTTATACATTAAAAGCATTAAAATTTGTTAGGGGAGGTGAATAGACACTCCACCCATGTTTTTAGATGATGGTGGACATAAGAAGTCTGTATAAGTGCTTAAAAGCCCCTAAAATCAAGGAGAAACTACCATTTACTAAACATATCTACTTATTGTCTAACATATGACTACTATTAACATGATCCTAACCTCTTCCACATTTAAATTCACCTTTGTAACAAATTTAATTGCATGAAACTCTGTACAAGTCATTAAATGGGTTAAAATGTGACCAAAAGGCACCTTATTGCATATGAGACATAGCATATGACCAATTTATGACTTGTAAACATATTAAAACATTTCAAGGACCAAATTATTACATTTTAAACATAATTTTATCCTTTTACTACCTTTTAAAATGGTTGACTAACCTTTGACTTTAGTTGACTAGCCTAGTACAAAGAGGGTGGACTTCAACAAGGACTAGGGAGAGGATAAGTAAGACAATAGACCAACATAAAACCTTATAGGACACATGGGAACCTTATTAAAAAGTAAAAAATATTATGATTTGACTAAATTTTTCTATAATTCAATTTGATTCAACATTTTGGCAACTCCTAGGGGTAACATGCTTGCCCATGTTAAGGACTAGTAGCCTTATTCCATCCATTAGGCCAAAGGAGTCAGTAAGCACTTGGAAATATCAATACCAGACATTTAATTGACCACAATATATCTGAAAATACCTCAAAACACACCAATAAATAACAACACACACAAGACCAAAGCAAAGACACACTTGTGCTACTAAGCACTTAGAGAACACAAGACACAACTGAAAACAAACTAGTATGTACATTCATCTTGATCATACTCCCTTCCTAGATCAAAAGTGGAGTCTCTTGAATCTCCCTCCTCACTATATTAATGATTATTCTAAGCATGCTTCCTTTTGGGTGTGATTCTATATGACTCATGTTTTCTCTTTGTTCCTTGACTTGTCATGTCATTTGATGAAGTCATCTCAAATAAGTCTCCAAAGTAGATGAAGTCCTCTTGGTCTTGGAAACATGCCTCATATTGTTTTCCTCTTATTTCCTCATATCAAATTTTCATATCCATGCATTGGATATCTTGTTTCAAATTCATGTCTTCTTGAAGAATCTCATCCTCCTCAATTGTCACACCCTCTTAAATCTCTCCAAGGAGCATTATATCATGAAAATTTGGAAGCATCTCTTGATCAAATTCCTCTTTGATGATGGTGGAGGTAGATTCATAGGTTATTTTAGGATCAATATTCAAATCACTTTCAAGAGTCCCAAGATCATCATAGATTACTCCATCATGATCTAGGCTCTCTTGATGATAATACTCCTCAGCACATACCTGCTCTTTAACTTCTAGCTTGTCATGGGTTGTGGTCAGCTCTATAAGACTTGTAAGCCCCTTTTTTCTTTCAAATTCATTGCATATGTCTTCAAACATCTTCCATAAGCCACCAAATTTTTAATGGTCTACATCATGAAAGGAACAATGAGAGAAAACACTTCTTCTTCTTTGGGATTCAAGAGAAATCCTTCCAAGGCATCCTTTTCAACACAAGGAACATGGTTTTCACAAAGAATTAGTTTTTTCTAATAGTTTAGCCAATTTGAAACCTCTATTCCTTCCTCACAATACTCTCCACATAAGTTAACTTATTCTACCATGATGTGTTCCCTCTTTTGGCTACTTTCTTGGATGGACTCCTAAGAAGGGGAATTTTAGGAAATGGACAAAGAACTTAGGGCATTTTGAGACTGCCAAGATGAAGTTGTTTCATGAGCTCTCAATCTCTCCTCTAGATTTCAAATGAGGCCACAAACCTAAATCACCTCATAGGTAATATTTTACCAATTATCACTCTCTATGGGTATCCACTACCTTTTGACTTGTTCCAAAGCATCCCTTACAATCTCAATACAAACACTAGGGTTGTCTTGACTAAAATCATATCTAGTGTCAAGATCTAACATATAGTCTTGGTAGCCAATAATAATCCTTTTGAAACTTTTAATAGGGTTACTTGGAGAGAATAAGATGGACTAGGTGTAGTATAATTTGGAGAGGATTGATTATAAGCAACATAGGGATCATGATGGGTTTGCTCATCTTGAGGAGGAATAGGCAAAGCATGACATACCTCTTATACTTCATGATCTTCATTTATAAGTGGGGGTATAGGAGAATTTTCTTTATGTAAATAATAAGATCCTAAATAAATCTCCTCTATGGATGTATATGGATCATGCTCATATGTTTTAGTACCATACTCATCAAGGAAAAGATTAGAAATACCTTCAAGAGGAGAGGATGATTCACCACCCATGACACCTTCTTCTTCACTAATCACATAATTCTGATTCAAATTTGTATCCACATATTGTTCAATATGAAACCTTTACAAATGTTTTGTTCTCATGACCACCTCAGATCCATATATTGTCTTAAAATCTAGAAAAGTCCAATCAGTAGAAAGGTATCCTCCTATTTTAGCCATGAAGTCTCTTGACAAGCAAATGGCAAAATGAGATGGAAGATATACCACCACAATGTCTTGTAGAATGGGGAAACTTGGAAAATCATGTAGAAATAATTTTAATCCTATAACCAATCCCACTATCTTGGTTGGAGTTCCATCAAGATGTAACACACCTTTGCTATATGGTTCATACTCTAAGCCTAACTTATCTGCAACCACCTTAGGCATAACTAAGGTACTAGATTCACTATCCACAATGAAATTATGAACTAATTTGTCTCCCATAATGAGTGTGAGGTAGAAATGTGGAGGATTTTCAAATTTGGTGGAGGGTTCTAGGATATGACCTAGTGTATTGGAAAGGGCTACACCATTGTGTCTTGGAGCTTGAGGGGCTACATGGATGTTTGTAAGTTGTTCTTGTAGGGGTTCATTTTCATCAAGCATTTGCAAGAATTTCCAAAGAGATATGCTTATCTTGGTATTCGTCAAAGAATAAATAATGTTTAGAAGGGAATTATTTACCTTTTATTGCATTTTTTAAGGTAGTGAGGAAGCTTGAACTTGATTCATTGTAGGCTTGACAAACTTGTTCACATTCTAACTTTGATGAGGAGTGTGACTAGTAGGAGGTGTTAAATTAGGATTCAAACCTTGTGGCCTTGGAGAGGCATTACTTGGAGTCACATGTGCTTCTAGAACATCCCCCAAATATCTCTTGTTGGCTCTTTTGTCGGCTGTAACTAATGTACTTTGGTTTAACACATAGTTATCCTCATTTTAAAAGTAAGAATGGTACCTTGGCTACTACCCTCTTCATGAGTATCCCTTTGCATGATATGTGTTTCTTCTGATGTGAGGTAAGGAGGAGCTCCTTCTAGTGCTAATAATGCTTGATAAACTTCTTCACCATCATACCCAAAATGACCTTGAGATTATCCCCAATGATCCAAATGTTCCTCTTCTTGAACTAGATTAGTATGGACTAGAACAATAGATTTTGTCGATGGAGTGGAATTAATATTATAGGAATTGGAATACCTATTGAAACCTTGTTGACCTTGTCCTCTTCTTTGGTGATTGTATTGGGTGGGAGGTCTATAGGTTTGTGAAGGATAATATTGGGGATTGGGTGGAGCAATTTCATGCAATTGAGCTTGTTTGAGATGAACTTGAAATGACTGAATCGTTCCATCTTTTCCTATAGCATTATCCACCTTCTTGAGAATGGTTTTAGGCTTGACATTGGTATTGGTAACTTATGCTATACTTGGAGATTCAAATGAATTATGAGACAAAAAAGGCATGGAGACTCTTGGAGGTAATTTCCTAGCTTATATCAAACTATTATTAGCTTCAATGGCTATCTCATATGCCTCTGGTAAAGTAAACCCTCATATTGATTGTAACATTATTGACATATCAGTGCCAATAACTTTGAGATAATTGGGTAATACAAAGCTTGGAGGAGGCCTCATAATAGGTGGAAATCTATACCATGTCTTTTGAAAACTTTCATTGAAATCCCCCATAGATTCATTCGGACCTCTCCTTATCACATTTATCTTGTGAATTAGTGAAGTATAATCACTCTTATTCCCAAACTTATTCACCAAAAATTCTCCAAAGTTATCCCAACTAGTGATGCAACCACCCTCCAATGTCTTATACCAATCAAGTGTATTACCCTTTAAAGACATGGAAAGTAGTCTAATAGCTATGTTAGCTTAGGTGATATTGTAGAAATTGTAAAAGTTTGAAATGTCCCTAATTTGCTCAGATGGGGTAATAGGGCCTTCTCCACTGAAACTAAGGAGACTTTCGGTAACATTAGGAGGAATAGGATCATATGCAAGAAGGTTAATTGGATTTTGAGTATTGAAGGCTAGGAAAGGATGTTGCTTAGCCATCTCTTATTCCTCCTCTTGATATCCTATCTTCTCAACTTATTATTCTTCTTCAAAACCTTCTTGTTCAGGATCTTTAAATGTTAAGAATGGTTTAGGATGTTGTTCCTCAAGAGGAGTTTTAGGTAGAGGGACTTGATTGAATATTATACTAGAAGATGATCTAGTGAATACCATGAGGTAAATATGGAAAACTTGATCTACAACTAGAAATTATGACATTTTGGAGTCACCAAATGCTAAATTAGAAACACTCCTACAACCTTGGGCTTGTCAAGACCAACATTCACCTTGACATGGAAATAATCAGGACCAGCTATCCCATTGGGTGTGTCAGAACTATTTTCATCAAATTGTGCACCCTAGGATACTATATCAAGCTCCTACAATTTGATGCAACATTGAATCATATCTCAAGTTGTGGGGATTTGAAGAAGAGATGAATCTCTATATTATAAGGCCTAGCTCCCTATATTCTTCTTTGAATGTATATCACCTAATCCAATGCTTATTTATGAAAAGAGTTAGAAGCTTGCATAAAATTTAAGCTACACTAAAAGGGTGATCCACCAAGACATATCCCATAGACTATGATAATTTTACTAAGAAACAATGCTTTCTAAGAATAATTCTATTCATTGAAAGATCCTAACATAGTGTTTCAATGTAAAGGTAGCATACTTGGGACAAGCAATAAGATAACTAACCAAGGGGTAGATTTTACACCATAGAGACAATTTTATACTTGAAGAAGATCCTAGTACATTCAACACACTTCACATGACCTATTAATATCATAACTCTTGCTTAAACATGAAGGATAAAGGGATTAAGGATGATACCATCACTTAGCTCCAATATACATCACTCACACACTTAGACAAAAGTTTCACAACTCAAAATTAGACTTGTATTCAATTCTCAAAGATAAAGTGTAATTCATATTAGCATGGATTTTCTATACCAATTGTGGTCTCTTTTACAATGGCTAAAATGGCTCACTTTATAGAACTTGGGAGAAGAGAGAGAGAAGAGAAGTTCAAAAGGCACAAGGACAAGTGTTCAAAAGATAAAATTAGTTATAATACATATGGATTAATATATGGGGTGATCCATGCAATTTCAATAGATAATAGTGTCATTTATAATCATCCAAACCCTGTAAAGTAGTCAAGAAACTCCTTTTACATAAAAAAACTACCCCTCATGATTAGCCTTTTAAAACTACCTTATCATTTCAACTGACCAAGTCTAATTATGTATTTGAGTGAGAGGGGTTACTAATTATCCTTCACATTAATTGGATATGTTCTTAATCATCCCTATCATTTTATCCATGCACCATAATTCAAGACAATCCCAAAATGAGCTCTCTCCATGCACCTTTCACACTTGGCACCTAAAACTTTCCCAATTATTTATTTTTATCCATGAACATGGGTTAATGACACTTTTTAAATTTTTCCATATCATTAATTTCAATAATTTATCCTTAAAAGGCTTTTCAAATTGAATTTCACCATTTTCTCCTAAGTTTTCACTATCTGCCCACTACACTGGCTGAAATGAAAGATATGGTAGATAGGATTAGGAGATTATACACTTGATAAAATGACTAGGAGGACTTATAAAAATTCCTAAAATCTCCCTAAAAGGTTATTTTTCCTATTTAAAGTTCTCCATGCCTGTAAAACACACAAAAAGTAAAAAAGAGCCCTATTCTGGCCTATTTCATATAGGTCCGTATAAAAAAATTACATTAGATGGTACTTGAGATTCCTTTTCATGTTCCCAAAGTTTCATGGCATCTCCACTTCATCTTCATGCTTTTCAATCTCTTCCCAATTAAGTCCTTGAGAAGGGTTTGCAAGGGTTTTGAGGTATATTTCATTCTTAACATTCATTCATAACTATGACATATTGTAAACATAATAAAATACCACTTATGGATTATAAAGGGTCCCCTTCAACTTCCTTTAATGGCTCAAGTTTTCATGCAAAGGCTCATGAAATATATGAGCATTCCAAGATGGCTATTCGAGTCATTTTCAAGAATTTTATAGGGTCTAAGCATATTCTAGGCCAAAAATTGGATTCCTAGTGGATATCTTGAAATCCAAAAGTTTAATCACATATAAAACTTCCATATAAAGATTCTCAAATCCATATAACAACTCACCTAGGGTTTAGAATGAATCTGACCCTTATTTTGGAAATATGTCTAGGCCTTGCCAACTAGGTATGTTTGCACCTTTGAAACAAATGACCATTATTGAAATTTACCATGAAATAATATATATTTAACACATCATTTTAATCCCCATTTATGTGATCCAAAACACTACAAGGATTGGTAAATGCTAGAACTTGAAATGACCTTGCATTTGACACTAAATTTACATGTTTCGTCATTAGGTCTGCCTATAAACATTCTAGTCTAGACCACCTTCATTACATTCCAACCTTATAGACATATTTATAATTTTTCTCCATGTGTCTCATATATATTCAAACCTTATTTACTTATCCAATTTATCTTTGGTTCAGCATTCCTCACTTTTCCCCAAAACTACCATTATTATGCATGAAGGAAGCACCTTACCTCTGAGACAAAATAGAGAATATTATCCCTATTTTTTTGTGAAAATTGAATAATTTATAGGATTAAAAATTTAATAATTAAAAATTTTATGAAATTATTATTTTTTCCATGGTTATGGGGTCTAACCATCTCAATCTTCTCAAAAAAGTGGTAAAAACCCCTATTTTTTGCATATTCTTGCTCAAACATCCTCATGGATGCTCATATAAAAATATTTTAATTATTATATGATATTTATATATGTTTTCCACCCTAATTTCATAATTTTAAAACCTAATAATCCACCCAAAACTTTTATCATTAGTGAAACTTCTACATTTACCCCTTGAGCTAAGGGTTTCTTAACATGCCTGTATGGACCAAATTCATTTTGCTATGAGAAAAGGGGATTTGGGTTTTTTTTTAATGTATTTATAATTATATCACATTAATTTTATTCTAATTATTCATATTTCCATGCTTTAAACCTTCCTTTTCTTCCTAAGAAGTTAAACTCACATATTGCCCTTTCCAAACTAGGATCCTGCCTGACTGTAACATTGAATAGGGGTGTTGCTTATATATGAATCTATTTGGGGATATAATAAAGGTTTAAAATACCTTATAATCTTCCTTTAATCTCTTATTATTCCAATTTTATCTCATTCCTCTGATCTAGCATCTTCAAGGCTTCCAATTGCTCATTGCCTTCTTATAGACTAGGACACCCTTAAGACCCTACCTGTAGGTGATCATAGGTGGTCATAAGCATGACTTAGGTCTTGAATAATGTTTTATATCCTTCATTATTCCCTCATAAACCATTATGACTTGAAATTTCCACTTCCTCAACCTAAAAGTGCTTGGAACTTCTTGAAAATCCATTACTTCACTCCACTACCTATTTTAGTCTATACAGGCCTGTAGGTCATGATTTGGGGTCAAATAAGGTGTTCATGATGTTTATTATACATAAATTATTCTCCTAAGGTGGTAAAATATTTTTTTAATACTTATCAAATTCAATTCTTCCATACTCACCTTTGTTTCTTCAAAAGAGACACTCTTTTTTGACTGAGATAGTCGATTTTAAACCCTACATGTAGGTGATTTCCATACCTTTCATGAGTGATCATGATTCCAAAGATCCCTAAGGGATACTCTAAGGTCTCCAATAATTTTTAATCCCAAATAATTTGGTTATGTGCCTTATAACCATGATCATGTTCTAAGATAGTCCACTATTATCCTTGTCTCAACTGTAAGTGGCTAATTAGAAGCACATGTACAGATTATGGGTGGATATGTAGGGTTAATTACATAAAATTCACTTTCTCCCATGACATTTTATATTATGAGAATAATTTACCCCATTTTAATGTTCCACCTTGATGTCTTAATCTAGGATTGAGTTTATGAATTGCAAGTTCACCTTTCTACCAATCCCCTGTAGGTTTCACTATCAAAATTCAATGGTTTTGAGGGAACTTTTGGGTATTCAAAATAACACCCTCCACTTTTCATTATCCTTAAAAAAATTTAAAATTTATTTTCCTATGATAGGGATACAAGATAATTCAAGTTAGACACCTTAGAGGCTCATACAAACATGTTCTATGATACCTCAAAAAACCTCCTAGGCCTTTATTTGCAAATTTTAGGGATTAAAAGCCTAAATATAGTCATCTATCCTTTGAATTCTTATTTATCACCAATCAGATATGAAAGGGGTTTTCAAAATTATACCATGCCCTCATTTCCTCTAAGGCATAAGTATATTCCTCTAAGTATCAGCATGATGCCATTAAGATTGTGAGTGAGTGCCTTGAGCTATATATGCAGATGAAAACTTGAAAGAGCATGAATTTTCAAGGGTAAGGTTCTCCAAAAACTTCAAATGAAAATTTTCACATTTAATTTAGATAACCTCATCAATAATATTTTGAAAACAACTCAAAAAAATCTCTTCAACATGAATATCACCCTTCAAGGCACCTGTAGATGGAAAGAGTGGATCGTGGCAAACCCACATAATCCTAGAAGAGGCATATAAATATCTTGAGACTTACAAAAGCAAAGGAACAATAATAAACCTAGAGAGAAGTACCTAGGAACATAATAAAACATCAAATCCATCAGATCAAAGCAACATTTTTTGAAACTATCTCAAAAGGGAGAGGCACTAATCTGAGACTTCATACTATGAAATTGAAGTTTACTAAGATTAATATCCACCCCCAAGACCATTCTTACCAACTCTACCTATGCATTCCACACCAAGCATCACAATTTGACCCTTTTTTGCTTGCCAAGACAATAAGAAAGGAAAATGAGTTACAGATGGAATTTTTTATGAAATTTATACATTCCAAGCATATAAATGGGTTAGGGGAGGTAAAGAGACACTCCACCCATGTTTTTAGATGATGGTGGACTCAAGAACTCTGTATAAGTGCCTAAAAGCCCCTAAAATCAAGGATAAACTACCATTTACTAAACATAACTACTTCTTGACTGATATCTGACTACTCATAACATGATCCTAACCTCTTCCACATTTAAAATCACCTTGGTGACAAATTTACTTGCATGAAATTCTGTACAAGTCATTAAATGGGCTAAAATGTGACCAAAAGGCCCCTTTTTGCATATGAGACATAACATATGACCAATTTATGAGTTTTAAACATATTAAAACATGTCAAGGACCACATTAGGACATTTTCAACATAATTTTATTTTTTGACTACTTTTGACTAGGGTTGACCAACCTTTGACTTTAGTTGACTAGCCTAATACAAAGAGGGTAGACTTCAACAAGGACTAGGGAGAGGATAAGTAAGACAATAGACCAACATGACACCATATAAGACACATGGTAACCTTCTTCAAAAGTCAAAAATAATAGGGGTTGATTAAATTTGACTAGAAGTCAAATTGAGTCAACAGGGCCTTAGCCTCTTGGTTTTTAAAATGATTTTGAATAATCCAACACAATTATCTTACAAACACTTTCAATAATAATTCTTGCCTACCATTATGTGGCTACCATACTATGGCTTCCATTGGACTTACATAATCACATTTATCTCTTTCATGTTTGGGGAATATACATTCTTATCTATATCAATCATTTGTGTTGTATTTCTATGATTCGTTTACATATACATTAGGGGAACACTGATTGCCTTCCTTCTTAGCACACCATTATTTAGCACCTTGTTTTGGATTTTCTAAATCCCTCCTACTTATTATCTTTCTTAAACCTTGATTCTTGACACCCTTTTCAAAAAATAATCAGTTCAAATATTTCAATAATTCAAAAAATTACAATACCACAATATAAAAAAATTGTAAAAAAAAATGAAATATTTTCAAAAATTAAAATAAAGACCTACAAGCATTATCAAATGTTGTTACCTTAAATATTTACATGTGTTATTTGATTCATGTCAAGTAAATAGTATATTTCATTTTTAATACACACTAATTTTCATAAGGTATGTGAGTGTGATATAGGATATACTTTCAAATAGTTTTTTAATGTTAATATTCCCTTATTACCCAATAGCCTTACTAAGTTTGGGGCATATCTTCATTATATGTGAACATTTAAATAATTTATATCTATACATAACCTCTCTACTATGGCATGCTATATATCCTACAATTTTTTTTCTATTCACTTGTACTTTACATTATGTTTTTTGCTAATTTTAGACACCTAAATTCTACCACATTTAGTGTCATAATTAACTTTATCTAAAATTGACACACTAACCTAGCCATCATCCCTACATTAAAATTTCCCATTAACATCATTTACCTCCCCTTTTTAAATAATTTATTAATAAATATTAATTGATTAATCATGCATAGATAATTCTTTAAAACTAATTAAATGCTATAATTTCCACCTCATCCAGACATCTTTCACACTTATCTCAACTGTTTAGTCATCTAACTGTTGATAATGATCATTTTCAAATAAATCTAGATTAATTCCAACCATCTATTTTCTCACTCAAAATCCTATAAATGGAAGTGTCATCCTCCATTTTTATAATCCACCTTCAAACTATCTAATTGTTATCAAATTCATATTATGCATCCATTGAGAATTCAAGATATTTACAACCTTTTTCTACCTAATTCACCTTTATTTGGAGAAATTAATTAAGTACCCACACCTAATGAAGCAAGAGCAAATCACATGTTCACAATGGAAAAGGTGATGAGTGTATTTTACATGTTTTTTAACTCAATCTAGGGTTTTAATTTAGTTTTAGAATAGGATTTGCATTAGTTTCATTTCCTAGTTTATGTTAGAACTCTAAATTTTTAGGTATCAAACTAAGTCATAATATATATTATGGATCTAAATTAGTCTCATTTACTCTATGATTATTTTACATTATTAATTTATTACATGTTCACTTAGGAATTTCTTGCTTATTTTTTGTGTCCCTTGGCCTTTTGAATGTAACATATACATGTTTTTGCTTGAATGGTATTCTCATACCATTTGTGTGTGGCCCATGGCCTTGTGTTTTTATGTTATATTTGCATGTGCCTTCTATGTGGCCTTGGGGCCTTATGTCTAAGATTATATACAAATTATGTGACATTTTATGTCATTTTATGGTACATTTTTTTACTATGGTTCCATGATTCATATCAGGCAATAGTTTTATTTTTACTCTTGTGACATGATATATAACATACACATGTTTCCCATGTGTTTCAATGCTATATCTATTCAACACATGTTTCATATGTAATTCATTATTATATTCAATACTATGATGTAATCTAATTCAAATGTTCAAATTAATACTACATAATTATATTTTTCACATATTTTATAGTTCTCTTTTAAAATTAATGACTTGTATGCTACATCTCTCATATCAAAAGGAGGGAATCACAATGGGCTTCTATTGAGAATTCACACCTCATGATCAATAAATTTTCATATTTATGATAGTATATGGTTTTCATATTATAATGTGATTTCTCATTTTTTAAATTATGGGGGCATAAGACAAGCATATGGACTCATCCCTACACTTAATTCAATATAAATTCATATATACTTGATGCATATGCATGGGCATGTGAAAAAGTAGCTACAAGTTTCAAATAGTTACAAGTTGAAAGTTTCAAAAATTATAAGTTCAAATGACATTCAATATCAATACAGTATAGTATATATGGCATGATATTGATTAATGTTCAATTTATTATGTGGAAATTTCATAATTCTCAAGTTTAAAAGTTGTAAAGTTTTAAATAGAATCTAAATCCATTTGCAATGATGTGATTCATCTTCATTTTTTCAGTTGGACATGTTATATTCTAATGACATTTAACATCTATAGTTTCAATTTTTATATCTATCAAGCCACATTTAGTGGTTCCATGTTATGCCCTTAACCTATAGTACATCTAGGGATATTTGCTGCTGATTTATGGCTTACACACCTTCATATTATCTTATTATATTTCTCTATGTCTTTAGTATGGTCAATCTATGGAATAACCTTGGCTAAGTAGAGTATATATGTTAGGTATTGGTTAATATTTTATCATCATATTTTGAATCATGTTCTTTTTGCATTGTTGTGGAGGTTACCCCCTCGAACTGGCTCAGTCATAATATTCAAGTATTCTACTCTTTTGATGATTGTTTTTGTGGATCTATTTATTCTCCTCTTAGTTATATGATATGCAATTATATTATTGTGAATCATCTAGGTAATTTCATCAAAAGTGGTATTAGATCTTTGATTTAAGCAAGTTTTTGTAATGTAGTTTTTTTAGGTCTAGCGTCTTCAGTACTAAAAGGCCAAAAAAACATAACTTGTGATCTGGGAGGAATTGAATTTTTTTGTCACCATAGTTTTATTCATGAGTTTTTTATACAAAAAATAAAAACCATTTTTTGAGTAAAAAAATAATAATAGTAATAATAAGTCTAGAAATATTTTTACCTTGCACAAATTAACAGTCATTGGATTCATCTCTATGAGATGATCACAATGGCATATTCTACTGATACACTTTTTTAGGCCAAATATTTCACCCTTGTGCACATTAGTAGTCATTATATTCATTTTAGTGAGATTATTGCAAAAATATCATCTATCTATAGTTTTTTTTTAAGTCACAATCCTCCTATGGTTTGTGTATGGTAGGGCCTAACACTCATGGTGAGGGGAAAGGGAAAGAAATTCATCAAACTTCTCATAAAGATGACATGGATTTAGAAACTTCTCATGTGAGTATTTCAGAGATAGTTCAGCAACTTAAGTTATAATTTCAAGGCATGGTGCAAAAATATGATCTTGATACGATTAAAAGGGACTCACAGGGCTGAGAGGGGACCTAAATAGCTTCTGAGATCAATTACAATAAATCACTGGGAAATTGGCTAACTTTTCAACTCGGAAATTGTAAATTAACCCTCCACCATTTTAGTTTGGTTCTTCTCCTCAAACCAATAACAATGCCAACCATGGTATTAATTTGTTACCAAAAGTGGACCTACACAAGTTTGATGGTAATGATCCATTCACATGCATTACTCAAATTGAAAAATTGTTTAATCTACATGAAACTCCTTGTTCACAAAAGGTGGTCATATCCTCTTTATATCTGGAACCTAAGTAGTTTATTTGGTATCATTGGTTATGTACCCAAATTAAAAAATATTTATTGGTTTCCTGGTCTATATTTTATGAATAGCTACAATTCCACTATTGTAATAGTGTCTCAAAAAATTACTTCAGCCAACTAGCCAAGTTGCACCAAATTGGGATGGTAAAAGATTACATTAATCAATTTTATGTGGTAAACATCATTGATGAAAATATGACTGACCTATTTTGGGTGGCCTAAAATATAGCATCCAATTGGAGGTTCACATGTTTCATCCTATTAATGAATTTGAAGCCATATTAAAGGCACATTTAGCTAAGGAAAAAGATTTGATTAAATGAAGACCTTTCATTAATGTGCATGAATGTACCTTCCCAACACCATCATTTCCATAAGCTACTAGATTGAAACCTTAATAATTTGAATAAAAGTGTGTAAAAGGTTTGTGTTTTGGATGCAATAACAAATGGAGCAAAGGACATCGATGTGATGAAAGGATGTTATTTTACATTGAAAGCACCAATGAGGAGGAAGAATATGATGAGGCTTTAGGGGCATGTTTGGAAGAACCTAAAGATGAATCTAAATATTCTCAACCTACTATTTCTTGTGATGTAGTTTCAAGAATTGGTACTCCTCAAACTCTTAAGGTAGTGGGTTTCCTAAAGAAATAAAAGGTGAGTGTGTTAATTGACTCTAGGAGTACACATAACTTCATCAATAGTAAGTTGGCTACACCTATGAACTATTTAATTTACACATATACAAAATTTTAGGTCATGATTGTAGATGGTAGTACAATCAAATATTCTAAAAAATGTTATAGCATTAAGCTTGCTATGGGAGACTACTTGCTAGATTCCCCTATGTTTGTTATTCCTATGGGAGGAGTTGTCATTATTTTGGGAGTGTAGTGGATCACCACTTTGGGCACTATTGAGTGATTCATCTTCATTTTTTCAGTTCGACATGTTATATTCTAATGACATTTAACATCTATGGTTTCACTTTTTATATCTATCAAGCCACATTTAGTGGTTCCATGTTATGCCCTTAACCTATAGTACATCTAGGGATATGTGCAACTGATTTATGGCTTACACACCTTCATATTATCTTATTATATTTCTCTGTCTTTAGTATGGTCAATCTATGGAATAACCTTGGCTAAGTAGAGTATATATGTTAGGTATTGGTTAATATTTTATCATCATATTTTGAATCATGTTCTTTTTGCATTGTTGTGGAGGTTACACCCTTGAACTAGCTCAGTCATAATATTCAAGTATTCTACTCTTTCGATGATTGTTTTTGTGGATCTATTTATTCTCCTCTTTGTTCTATGATATTGATTCATCTTCACTTTTTCAGTTGGACATGTTATATTCTAATGACATTTAACATCTATGGTTTCACTTTTTATATATATCAAGCCACATTTAGTGGTTCCATGTTATGCCCTTAACCTATAGTACATCTAGGGATATGTGCAATTGATTTATGGCTTACACACCTTCATATTATCTTGTTATATTTCTCTATGTCTTTAGTATGGTCAATCTATGGAATAACCTTGGCTAAGTAGAGTATATATGTTAGGTATTGGTTAATATTTTATCATCATATTTTGAATCATGTTCTTTTTGCATTGTTGTGGAGGTTACCCCCTCAAACTGGCTCAATCATAATATTCAAGTATTCTACTCTTTCGATGATTGTTTTTGTGGATCTATTTATTCTCCTCTTAGTTCTATGATATGCAATTATATTATTTTGAATCATCTAAGTAATTTCATCAAAAGTGGTATTAGATATTTTATTTAAGCAAGTTTTTGTAATGTATTTTTTTGAGGTCTAGCATCTTGAGTACTAAAAGGCCAAAAAAACATAACTTGTGATCTGGGAGGAATTGAATTTTTTTGTCACCATAGTTTTATTCATGAGTTTTTTATACAAAAAATAAAAACCATTTTTTGAGTGAAAAAATAATAAAAGTAATAATAAGTCTAAAAAAAATTTTACCTTGGACAAATTAACAGTCATTGGATTCATCTCTATGAGATGATCACAATGGCATATTCTACTGATACACTTTTTTAGGCCAAATATTTCACCCTTGTGCACATTAGTAGTCATTATATTTATTTTAGTGAGATTATTGCAACAATATCATCTATCTATAGTTTTTTTTAAGTCACAATCCTCCTAAGGTTTGTGTATGATAGGGCCTAACACTCATGGTGAGGGGAAAGGGAAAGAAATTCATCAAACTTCTCATAAAGATGACATGGATTTAGAAACTTCTCATGTGAGTATTTCAGAGATAATCTAGCAACTTAAGTTAGAATTTCAAGGCATGGTACAAAAAGATGATCTTGATATGATTAAAGGGGAATCACAGGGCTGAGAGGGGACCTATATAGCTTTTGAGATCAATTACAATAAATCACTAGGAAATTGGCTAACTCTTCAAATCAGAAATTGTAAATTAACCCTCCACCACTTTAGTTTGGTTCTTCTCCTCCAAAAAATAATAATTCCAATCACGGTATGAATTTGTTACCAAAAGTAGACGTACACAAGTTTGATGGTAATGATCCATTCACATGCATTATTCAAATTGAAAAATTGTTTAATCTACATGAAACTCCTTGTTCACAAAAGGTGGTCATATCCTCTTTATATCTGGAACCTAAGTAGTTTATTTGGTATCATTGGTTACGTGCTCAAATTAAAAAATATTTATTGGTTTCCTGGTCTATATTTTATGAATAGATACAATTCCACTATTGTAATAGTGTCTCAAAAAATTACTTCAGCCAACTATCCAAGTTGCACAAAATTGGAATGGTAAAAAATTACATTAATCAATTTTATAATCTCTCCTTACATGTGGTAAACATCATTGATGAAAATATGACTGACCTATTTTGGGTGGTCTAAAATATATCATCCAATTGGAGGTTCACATGTTTCATCCTATTAATGAATTTGAAGCCATATTAAAGGCACATTTAGCTAAGGAAAAAGATTTGATTAAATGAAGACCTTTCATTAATGTGCATGAATGTACCTTCCCAACACCATCATTTCCATAAGCTACTAGATTGAAACCTCAATAAGTTGAATAAAAGTGTGTAAAAGGTTTGTGTTTTGGATGCAATAACAAATGGAGCAAAGGACATCAATGTAATGAAAGGAAGTTATTTTACATTGAAAGCACCAATGAAGAGGAAGAATATGATGAGGCTTTGGGGGCATGTTTGGAAGAACCTAAAGATGAATCTAAATATTCTCAACCTATTATTTCTTGTGATTTAGTTTCAAGAATTAGTACTCCTCAAACTCTTAAGGTAGTGGGTTTCCTAAAGAAATAAAAGGTGAGTGTGTTAATTGACTCTAGGAGTACACATAACTTCATCAATAGTAAGTTGGCTACACCTATGAACTATTTCATTTACACATATACAAAATTTTAGGTCATGATTGTAGATGGTAGTACAATCAACTATTCTAAAAAATGCTATAGCATTAAGCTTGCTATGGGAGACTACTTGCTAGATTCCCCTATGTTTGTTATTCCTATGGGAGGAGTTGTCGTTATTTTGGGAGTGTAGTGGATCACCACTTTGGGCACTATTGAGTGATTCATCTTCATTTTTTCAGTTCGACATGTTATATTCTAATGACATTTAACATCTATGGTTTCACTTTTTATACCTATCAAGCCACATTTAGTGGTTCCATGTTATGCCCTTAACCTATAGTACATCTACGGATATGTGCAGCTGATTTATGGCTTACACACCATATTATCTTATTATATTTCTCTATGTCTTTAGTATGGTCAATCTATGGAATAACCTTGGCTAAGTAGAGTATATATGTTAGGTATTGGTTAATATTTTATCATCATATTTTGAATCATGTTCTTTTTTCATTGTTGTTGAGATTACCCCCTTGAACTGGCTCAGTCATAATATTCAAGTATTCTACTCTTTCGATGATTATTTTTGTGGATCTATTTATTCTCCTCTTAGTTCTATGATATTGATTCATCTTCATTTTTTTAGTTGGACATGTTATATTCTAATGACATTTAACATCTATGGTTTCACTTTTTATATATATCAAGCCACAGTTAGTGGTTCCATGTTATGCCCTTAACCTATAATACATCTAGGGATATGTGCAGCTGATTTATGGCTTACACACCTTCATATTATCTTATTATATTTCTCTATCTTTAGTATGGTCAATCTATGGAATAATCTTGGTTGAGTAGAGTATAGATGCTAGGTATTGGTTAATATTTTATCATCATATTTTGAATCATGTTCTTTTTGCATTGTTGTGGAGGTTACCCCCTCGAACTGGCTCAGTCATAATATTCAAGTATTCTACTCTTTCGATGATTGTTTTTGTGGATCTATTTATTCTCCTCTTAGTTATATGATATGCAATTCTATTATTGTGAATCATCTAAGTAATTTCATCAAAAGTGGTATTAGATCTTTTATTTAAGCAAGTTTTTGTAATGTAGTTTTTTTTAGGTCTAGTGTCTTGAGTACTAAAAGGCCAAAAAAACATAACTTGTGATCCAGGAGGAATTGAATTTTTTTGTCACCATAGTTTTATTCATGAGTTTTTTATACAAAAAATAAAAACCATTTTTTGAGTAAAAAAAAAATAACAGTAATAATAAGTCTAGAATTTTTTTTACCTTGCACAAATTAACAGTCATTGGATTCATCTCTATGAGATGATCACAATGGCATATTCTACTGATACACTTTTTTAGGCCAAATATTTCACCCTTGTGCACATTAGCATTCATTATATTCATTTTAGTGAGATTATTGCAACAATATCATCTATCTATAGTTTTTTTAAGTCACAATCCTCCTAAGGTTTGTGTATGGTAGGGCCTAACACTCATGGTGAGGGGAAAGGGAAAGAAATTCATCAAACTTCTCATAAAGATGACATGGATTTAGAAACTTCTCATGTGAGTATTTCAGAGATAGTTCAGCAACTTAAGTTATAATTTCAAGGCATGGTGCAAAAATATGATCTTGATACGATTAAAGGGGACTCACAGGGCTGAGAGGGGACCTAAATAGCTTCTGAGATCAATTACAATAATTCACTAGGAAATTGGCTAACTTTTCAACTCAAAAATTTTAAATTAACCCTCCACCACTTTATTTTGGTTCTTCTCCTCCAAACAATAACAATGCCAACCATGGTATGAATTTATTACCAAAAGTGGACCTATACAAGTTTGATGGTAATGATCCATTCACATGCATTACTCAAATTGAAAAATTATTTAATCTACATCAAACTCCTTGTTCACAAAAGGTGGTCATATCCTCTTTATATCTGGAACCTAAGTAGTTTATTTGGTATCATTGGTTATGTGCTCAAATTAAAAAAGATTTATTGGTTTCCTGGTCTATATTTTATGAATAGCTACAATTCCACTATTGTAATAGTGTCTCAAAAAATTACTTCAGCCAACTAGCCAAGTTGCACCAAATTGGGATGGTAAAAGATTACATTAATCAATTTTATGTGGTAAACATCATTGATGAAAATATGACTGACCTATTTTGGGTGGCCTAAAATATAGCATCCAATTGGAGGTTCACATGTTTCATCCTATTAATGAATTTGAAGCCATATTAAAGGCACATTTAGCTAAGGAAAAAGATTTGATTAAATGAAGACCTTTCATTAATGTGCATGAATGTACCTTCCCAACACCATCATTTCCATTGGCTACTATATTGAAACCTCAATAAGTTGAATAAAAGTGTGTAAAAGGTTTGTGTTTTGGATGCAATAACAAATGGAGCAAAGGACATCGATGTGATGAAAGGAAGTTATTTTACATTGAAAGCACCAATGAGGAGGAAGAATATGATGAGGCTTTGGGGGCATGTTTGGAAGAACCTAAATATGAATCTAAATATTCTCAACCTACTATTTCTTGTGATGTAGTTTCAAGAATTAGTACTCCTCAAACTCTTAAGGTAGTGGTTTTCCTAAAGAAATAAAAGGTGAGTGTGTTAATTGACTCTAGGAGTACACATAACTTCATCAATAGTAAGTTGGCTACACCTATGAACTATTTCATTTACACATATACAAAATTTTAGGTCATGATTGTAGATGGTAGTACAATCAACTATTCTAAAAAATGCTATAGCATTAAGCTTGCTATGGGAGACTACTTGCTAGATTCCCCTATGTTTGTTATTCATATGGGAGGAGTTGTCATTATTTTGGGAGTGTAGTGGATCACCACTTTGGGCACTATTAATATTAATTTCTACTTCATGAGGTTCCATTCAAAATTTAGGACCTTTAAACTATGTGTATTTTGAAATAAATATCCACAACTTGTTAGTTCCCATCAAATGATGAATATTCGTATAAAAAGTATAGAATTATTTGTGGCATTCTTATTTTTCATAGAGGTTTAACCAACTAAGGAGTCTACACATCTTAATTTTCAAAGGGTGTTGGATGACCATTCTATTATTTATAGTTACATACCAAAAGGACTTCCTCCAAGTTATGCACATGATCATGCCATTAGGCTTATTCTAAGAAGTACACCACCCAACATCAGACGCTACAGGTATCCCTATGCTATAAGAGTAAAATTGAGAATATGGTACAAGATATGTTAGAGGCAGGAATCATCCAACATAGTCAAAGTGAATATTCCTCCCTAGTGGTCATGGTGTTGAAGAAGGATGATAGTTGGAAGATGTGCCTAGATTATAGATAACAAGTAAACCATAAAATATAAGTTTCATATCCCTGTAATTAATGATTTACTAGATGAATTGCATGGTGTTGTTTATTTTACTAGGTTAGACCTTTACTCTAGGTATCATCATATTCTCATCCACGATGAGGACATACCTAAAATAGCTTTCAAAACTCATGAAGTCCATTATGAATTTATGGTCATGCCTTTTGGAATCATAAATACACCATCTACATTTTATAGATTAATCAATACTATTTTTAGGATATTTTTTAGAAAATTTTTATTGGTTTTTTTATGATATCATCATCTACAATAAAAATTGGGAAGACCATTTGAAGCATGTGAAATAGGTACTTTCAATTCTAGAACAACATAATTTTTATGCCAAACCTTCCAAAAAAAATTGGGTGTTTAAGAGGTGGATTATTTGGGTTATATTGTCTCACATGAAGGAGTTAAAGTTGTTCCTAAAAAAATCCAAGCAATGATGGAGTGGTAGGTTCCCAAGACCCTCAAGAACCTTTGAGGTTTTCTAGGGCTAACTGGTTACTATTATAGGTTTGTCAAAAATTATGGTAGCATTATATCCCCACTCACTTATTTTCTGAATAAATACTCCTTCCAATGGAATAATTCATATATCAAGGCATTTGAGTAGTTGAAAATGGCTATGTGCATAACTCCAATTTTGGACACTCCTAATTTTTCAAAAACTTTTGTTGTGGAGTGTGATGCATCAGGATATGGCATGGAGGTTTTACTCATGCAAGAAGGTAGGCCACTAGCATTTGAAATTTTCCAACTAAAGGAAAAAAATAGGCTCAAACCAATCTATGAAAAATAGATAATGGCTATTTTGCATGTACTAAAACAATGGAGACCTTATTTGATGGTACTGATCATGATAGCCTCAAATATTTTTTAGCCAAAAAATTATCATATGAAGAACAGCATAAATGGGTGACTAAAATTTTAGAATATGATATTGAAAAGGTGCATAATAAAAGAAAAGATAATGTGGTGGTAAATGCCCTCTCCCGAAGAGATGAATTAGTTGAGGCATTATTATGCATCATGACCATGTAGTAGGAATATTGGCTAGAGGAAGTAAGATATGAATGGAAAAAAGATAGTTCTAACAAGGATTTTATTCAAAATCTTCATCAGGGTTCTGACGAATCTAAAAATTTTACATGGAAGGGGAACACATTATGGTATAAAGATAAATTATACCTTTGTAAGCATTTTCTCCTCAAACATAAAATTATTTAGAAACTTCATGCCTCTCCACTTTGAGTTCATTCATATATTTAAAAACATATCATAGAATTAGTTAGGATTATATTGGTAAGGACTCAAATGGGATGTCCAAAAATATGTGGTTGAATGCATGGTATGTCAACAAAATAAAGGTGAAACCATTAAGACCCCAAGTCTTTTACAACCTTTATCCATCCCTAGCCAGCATTAGAAGGAGGTTATCATGTATTTAATTTTGGGGTTACTATGGTCTGAGGTTAAAATTTTTATAATGGTAGTTGTGGATCAACTCACCAAGTATGCTCATTTGTGTTCCTTATCACAGCCATTGATTTCTAGTACAATATCTTCTACTTTTCATTAGGGGAATTTTTAATTATAAATAATCCCCCTAAATAAATTTATAAAATATGACATAAAATTAATGAAAATCATAAAAAAAGATGACATCATCCCCTAGAGTAACACAAATATATTAATAATTATTTATTATATAAAAATTACTAAAACTTATAAATGAACTCACTTGGGTTAAGATGACCCTATTTAGTTTATCTCAATTTTTCATTTTTATTAAAAAATAATTTATTTATTTTTTTTAGTGATTATAGAAAGTACAAAAAATATATATATCAAATTTATTACTAAAAAAAGTAGCCTTTTTTAAACACAATGACCTAGAATTAAATTCTAAATGATGATTCACGGATGATTCATTGTCATTTGTCGAGTATTAATTTTTGTGTATCATATAAAGCTAATCTATTTTCTTATGAATTAGAGGGTCATTACTACTATTCATGGGGTTTTGTGGGATCATAAGCTAACATCAGAATCCCATTCCTATATGTTGGCATATATTCATATTTTTTATCAACTGGAAGTTTCATGGTGTATTTATTAAAAAAATAAATTACCAAAGGAACCCTATTTTAAAGAATGGTTTAAAATTCAAATTTTGTTTTCTATAATGCACTACTTCATATTTTGATGTTATTTACTTCTCCATGATTTTGATGTTTGATTTAGTTTTGAATTTATAAAATAAATATGTGTAAGAATAAAAATGTTACTAAGTCTTCATGTCCTTTGTTTGAATTCCTACAACTTTCAAGCCTTGGGATAAATCCATAGATCATTACCTTCACTCTTATAACTATGGAATAATACAAGTACATCTATGTATAGAAAATTATTCTTGCAAATAGTGTTTTAAACAAATGA
Source organism: Torreya grandis (assembly GCA_037957365.1). Taxonomy (NCBI): domain Eukaryota; kingdom Viridiplantae; phylum Streptophyta; class Pinopsida; order Cupressales; family Taxaceae; genus Torreya; species Torreya grandis. The sequence continues at coordinate 3,812,959 of JARHVA010000920.1, forward strand.
CATTTTCAAGAATGTTACACTTTTATTTGAGAAGCAAGGCACATGAACTATTTGAAAAAATGCCTTATTAAAATTCATGAAGTCTTGGTGTAGGAAAGTAGGATACTTGGTAAAGAATTATTGAGTTTTATTAGAATAAAAACCTAACACAGCCACAAAACTATTATCATGTCATATAAGGTCATAATCTAATCATTATTACACAATAGATCTAATAAGGATATCATTTAATTTTAACTTCATAGTTCTATTAAAGCACACATCATTAATCCTCATTAACTCTTATCCACTCAGTAGATGATGACCTGAGATTTAAGGTTTTGATTCATCTCCCAACCATAGACATTCTTATCAGGCATCCAACCATTATGCCATCCAATATACCCATGATTCTCCACAAAATCCTTCATTTGAATCCATTCATAGTTAATCTCATGGTTAAAATCATTAAAATGTGGGAAAACATTCTTTAAAAAATCATTTTCCTAGCTTACCTTCAGATCCAAGGTGTGATATTTATAGTTTCATAAAATGACTTACCTACTAAAAAATGGAAGATAGTTTATATATATATATATATATATATATATATATATATATATATATATATATATATATATAGATATATATATATATATACACTATCTTCCATTTTTTAGAATAATGGAAGATAGTATCCCAGCTTACCTTCATATCCAAGGTGTGATATTTATAGTTTCATAAAATGACTTACCTACTAAAAAAATGGAAGATAGTTTATATATATATATATACTATCTTCCATTTTTTAGTATAATGGAAGATAGTATCCCAGTGTACCTTCAGATCCAAGGTGTGATATTTATAGTTTCATAAAATGACTTACCTACTAAAAAAATGGAAGATAGTTTATATATATATATATATATATATATATATATATATATATATATATATATATATATATATATATATATATATATATATATATATATATATATATATATATATATACTATCTTCCATTTTTTAGTATAATGGAAGATAGTATCCCAACTTACCTTCAGATCCAAGGTGTGATATTTATAGTTTCATAAAATGACTTACCTACTAAAAAAATGTAAGATAGTTTATATATATATATATATATACTATCTTCCATTACACTAAAAAATGGAAGATAGTGTATATATATATATATATACACACACACACACTAAAAAAATGGAAGATAGTGTGTGTGTGTGGGTGTGTAAATTTTTAATCCTAAATTCATTCAACACTTAATATAAAGTATTATACTATGTTAAAATTCCATGTTTCTTGTGAAAATAAACTAATCAAAGATATTTCCATGAGATAAAAGAATGAGGTTACCTTCTCCTAGGTTCTATTTAAAAACTAATTTTCATTGATACATATTTATGATATCATCCAAACATTTTTAAAATTAGTTAAACAAAAAAATTAGCTACAACTCATAAGTATTTGAACATTATGAATTAAATCTTTTAATATAAATTTTTTCCTTGAAATGTTTAAAAAACAATCAACAAGTTGCTAATGTGGTTATGGTTTTAGTTGTGGGTTAAAAATAATGAAATAATCTTAATGAGGGTGTGGTTTTGGTTTTGTTTTGTAAGCAAATTTCATTTTTTCCACATGGAATTTGGTCTCCCATCACATTCCTCAAAATATATTATGGTTCTAACATCCTAAATTCTTCTTGTTTCAATTCTATGGTGACTCCACTTTTCTCTTACTATTCAATCAACCCTAACCATAATTCATGTGTTTCCTTTTATTTTCTATAGCCCAATTAGGCTTATGAGGGTTATTCATAACCTATTTATCTTTTTCCTCAATATTATCAATATTTAAACTTCATTAGGTCGATTGTTAATATCATATACATGAAATTACAATTTAATATAAATTATGATTATACTTATACAAAGTCAATATTGATCTCTCTAACATCATCTATAAACTTAATTATGAAATTTTTTTCATTTCCTTTAATTATCCCTCTCTTTTTTTATTTTTCTTACTCCTCACCTCCTCCTCCAGCTTATCATTGGTTTCTAGAAAATAATCCAATGCCACAACACCTCCATTGTATCTTCAAACATGGAATTAATGAATACTCTAATAGTATATATAGGTAGTGATGCACATTGCATACTATACATCTTATTTTATGAAATAAATATCATGATTCAAATCTCCAAACACTTAGGAAAAATTCTTTTTAGAAACTAGAAATAAAACTTGGTCCCTTATTTATAATTGTAGGTCTAAAACTACACTTTGTTACAAAGTATGCTAGTGTTTATAGATTATTTCTTGTAGCATTACCAATAATATCCATAAGAACATTATCCTTGATTTAAATGGTGTAATTTTATAGCATCCCTCACAATAATTTATCTTTAAATAATCTTGGATATAAACTTGGTTGCAATGTGGCAATCAACACATACTCTAAGATTTTTGAAAAATCTAATATTTTTCCCAAGGGGTGTGTTTAAAAATCCAAATTCAATTAATAAATTCTCACTATGGTGGAAAATGAATAATTATTTTTCCTCCTCCACATCATTCACTACAATTTTTTAATGTGTAAAATACCCTATTGCCTTAATCTCCCAAGACAATTTCTCCAAATTTACATAGATCTCCTATGTCTATGGGTGTGATCTATCTCCTACAAAAAAATAATGGACCATTATATGGCCTTATGTCCAACTACATCTAGGTATAATTTTTATTCCTTGATATTTCATCAATTTCCTTACCATTTGAACCTCACCCTACCTTGCCACTTCTACATAGATGTTTGATAGAAGAAAATGAGTCATAGCATTTAGAGGATCCAACTCAAAAATAAGAGTTGTAAAAAATCCTAACCTTATATTATTTATGTTATCTATAGGTAACAAGTAAGCATATCCACATAGCCACCAAAGGTATGATTGGAATTTTGATCATATAGTTTAAAGTTTCCCCAAGATATATAACATAGCCAAGAAGGTCAATCATGCACAAATAATGATCAATTATAGTCATAATGAAATTAGAGTTACTCATGTCATTGAAGTATATACAACCCTCATCCACTAAACCTACATTGTTGCATGCTAATAAAACACAAAAAAAGGTTATATGGTCAAGGCATGTTCCAAAGTGCTTCATTACTTCACATAATTTGAGAGCATCCTTGTGAAAGCCATTTTTCACATATCCTAGAATAATTGTGTTCCATTTATAATACATATCTTTGAGCCAATTTTTCAAACAATTCATGTGTCTTATGCATGCTACCACATTTTGCATAATTATCTATCAGGGAATTCATAATTATGACATATGATAAAAATCCATATCCAATTATGATTTTATGGATGTCCATAATTTGGATGTAATTGGATACTCTATTAGGGAATACTCATCATGGGTTATAGTCTATTATTTTAGTACTACACTTTTGAGTTTTTACAAGAAATTGAGAGGCTTATTTAATTAAGAAATGATTACCATTATTAAATGCAAAGAAATTTTGATGCATTACTTTATTATATTTAATACTCATATACACATTAAATACTTTTAATCCTTTAAATACATATTAACCCCTACTCTACCCAGTTTGTGTATGTTAAATTGATATAAATGATTGTATTTTTACACTATCTAATAGTGAGTATAGTCTTGAGTCAAAGGCATAGCTTAGTGCATTGCCACAAAGGTGAATGTTCAAGTTATATTGATGCAAGTGCATCATTATAATTAAGTCAAGTTGGTTATGTAAAGATTAATTAGTCTTATTAGGTCTTATCAAATAATAATTTTTGGGTTAGAAATCTCAAAAGTCAGTCTATATGCTAGTTTAAAAGTATTTTTGTAAATATATACATAATTGGTTATTGTAATGGATCATGTTGAATTGTAATAGGTTTAGTAGGGAGTATATAACATGGATATAAGTATTATATTCCTTATCACAATTAGAGATATCTTATAAGGTCTAATAAATCAAATTATAACTAAAGGATCGTAGATAAAGTCATTCATATCTTCATAACAGGCAGTTAGGATAATATATGTAAAATTTAATTTCAATTATAAATAATATTTGTAATAATCAAATTTAGATTTTGTTGATGCTTATAAATGTACCATAAGTTCTCTTTAGTGTTGATGAACACTTCTCATTTTAGGATTCAAAAATCCAAGGCATGAGTTGTAGTTTGTGACAATTCAGTGATGTATGTGGTGGAATAGAAGTAGAGTATGGGAACTATCCATAATATTTGTTTAGTTTAGTGTTTTGGAGCCACTAGGGTCTAAATCTTTGGATATTTATGAATTTTATGATTTCCAAATTAATCTAAATGAATATTAATAATGATATTTAAACTAAAGTGAGTCTTGATTAAAAAAATAAGAAAAGGGAAGGGTAAGTAGAAAGGAAATGGGATTGCAAATTCTCATCTCAAATATTATGACAAAATTCTAATTAGTTTGAGCACACATGAACTGATTTACATTATAAAATAGCATGAACTTAGATTAAATCACAAATGAGGCAAAATTTAGAGGAAATATGTAAATTATAAATAAGAACCAAGTTTACTTTAAATGTTTGCCACTGTGGTCTGAATAGCCTAAGCACATCCAAATATAAAACAAAATAAAATGAATTATATTTAAGATCTTTATAGTTAATCTATAATTAGCACAAATCAATATCCCTATGATAGAGAATGTGACTCAAAGTATCGAGAATCATTAAAGCTTAAGATGACAATATGTAATTGAGAGATAGCATTGACATTTAACAAACTATAAAGACAATCTTTTCAGAATTCCTTAGTTATATTAAATGATCCTGGTATACAATTGCTCAAAAGCTCTCTCTCTTATAAAATGGTAATCCTTACCTATTTATAAGAAATATAGGTGGTTCACTAGTTAAATTTATCAAAATATCCACATGCAGGATAAGGACAGTTGTCCTTAATACAAATATTACAATGTATATGACCTACTACATCAAAATTGACAAAAGGAAACCATATATGCTAACAGGGTATCATATATTTGTTATAAAGGGATATTATTTTACAAATTACATTGGTAGTGGACCTCTTAATTATCCATATATAAATAAGTCTTTCACCTTGGTGTATTTCTCTTTGATTAGCTTAAAATCCATTGTAGGCTCCATTAGACAATCCTCCTCTTGATCTACCAATGTGTTGAAATCCTAGTTAGCCTTAGCCATGAGTTTCTTGATACACTGTGCTTCTATGATATACTTCCCTAAAGTAAGGATGGTGTCAAGGATCTTCTAATTATCCTTGTTAAGATGGCTTTAATGCCCCATGATACTCTATATGTGGAAACCAACTCTTTTTATTTAATTCTCCATCATTGTTCAAGTCCATAGTAGTGGTTTGAGAAGGGTTGTCCAACAGGCTCCCCAAAAGTTTCTCTATTTTGGCTACTAGGTCCTTGTCTTCCTTGATCAATTTAATGACATTACTTCACCAGGTGATCAAATCTTCTTGCTTATCCATCAAAACTCCCATGAGAATATCTAAGTGTCTAAGTTTGATGATCTTGAAGTCTAGGCCTACTTTATCCTATGCACATTGATGAGTTCTATCATTTGAGCTTGAGAATCCTACCATTGGGTGATTAAGGATTATGACATCTCATATTGATGGTTTAAATAACTTAATCTAATATTTATTTACTTTAAATTCTCAAATGTATCTAGCAAATATTTATTCATCACTTGTAATATGTCCTTAAGAATTGAGAGTAGGACCTGAGCCTCCAAGTTGAGGATCCTTTGCTTCATTCCTTAGATTCTAGCCAAGGTTATTGTTGATTATGACACCACTAAACTAGACACATCCTCCTAATGGATTGGATGTTCTCCTATTTCCTAACCTTGAATAGGATTTAAGCACATAAAAGGTTCCACCTTTTGAAAGGTGAAGTCTTTGGTGCCAATGGTGGCCTTGTTTGTCACTATTCTCTCAAAACTTGATGTGTCCAGATTAAATTAGACCTTATTCTCATCACCTCAATGATTTTGAGCTTAGGATATCTTTCATTTTGATTTTCCATGCTTATGTGGATATTATATGGCATGGCTATGTGCCTTTCTGGTAATTTTCATAAATGATAGTTGGAGACTAGTTATTGGCTTCAAAAGATTTCTTTATTTCACTCTAATAATTCAAATCCAAGTTCCTATATTCTTATTAGTCCCTTGATTTTTAATTTCATGACTATGCCACTTTGTACCCCAACAAATCTTCCCCATGTTGCTTATTTTTGCCAATTGTTATCCCAGCCATGCATTAACCATGTGTCAAGCTCGTGGGGCCTTTGAAAAGTCTCTAAGCTCGATGCATCATTGGATAAAATCTAGTAGGTGAGAAATCACCATTGATTTTTACAAAGTCCAAGTCATTTAATTGATCACATTTATTAAGTGGGTTCTATCATATTTTTGTCTTTTGACTAGAAAGATACCACATATCCTCCTTGTGAGGTTCTATGTACCTTTATTAGTTACCCTAGTTGTAGGTAGGCCACATGTCAATCTTGAAAATCCTTCAAAAATTATTTGGTCTTGATGTACCATTGGATCAAATATAAAAATTGAATGATCACTATTGGATCTTACAAGATGTACACCTTTTAATCAGTTCTATGACTATATAAACTTAGACTTAAAATGATGTTCCTAAAGTCCTTTTATGTTAAGAAACACAAATTAACTTAGGTTAAAGCCTTTTATTATAACTCTTTCTACATAAAAATGCTATGAATTCCTTTGAAAAGGTCTTTAAAAATGCCCCCTTTACTTAGTCTTTGAAAATTTGTCTAAGCTAAATTTGGTAGGCTCAGTAATGTCAACTACATCCTCATGGATGTTAAATGATGGGAATGAGCTTGTCAAGTTTAAGACAATGGAATTTCTTTGGTTTAATGACTAAGTGGCATGCATCAGGATCTTAGGAATTATTGAGGCTTTGGGGTTGGTGCACACCATCATATTAATGCTCCTGAGGTAGTGAGGACCACCAGATCATAATTTGAGTACTTGATAGTGATTGGTCTCCCTTTTGGTGTCGGCTTTAGTTCACACCATTGGATCAAAATCTTTGATTGAATGTGAGGTGTTGGATCTACAAAAGTGCATGAGCTTTAATTTAAGGCCCAATATGTATAAAGGTTTAGACTAAGGTTTAAACCTTTAAAAGTTTATTTGTGATTGTAAACACCAAGATATTTAAACCTTAATAAAAACATAGTTAATCTAAAAGGGCTCTTGGGTTTTAAAGGGGAAAAAAAGAGGTCCAAGTCTTGATTTTATATTAATGTTTGGTCATGTTAAAAAACATAATCAAAACTTAATATAAAGCTATACATAGGGTTTCTATAACTGAAAAAATATATAATTTCCTGCTAAACTTTTCTCGTGGACATTCAAATTCAAACCCTTAGGGTTCACTACTTAAGAACCCTAGATTTATCCATAGAACCTGCAACTAATCACCTCAAAAACAATCATTAGCAACATTAGTCCATAAAATATAGTCATATCTAGATACATTGAGGCTCATGTCTTTTAATTGAGTTGCCTTTAAATTTTAAGAGAGAATAACCCTTTCACATTCAATCCAGAACATATATGTTTTGAAAAATTCACAAGGGTCCCCTTTTAGCAAAATCAAAAAAATGGGGGTATGTTGGTCTCAACAAATGGTGACTCATAGGTGGAAAATAGTAATATGTTAGAACCTAGGGCTCTCGTTTAGACCTGTACATGAGAGAGAGAGAGAGAGAGAGAGAGAGAGTCCCATTTTGACATATACCATCTCCTGAGTCGATTCTCAGTTGAAACAAGCTTTTTATGTAAAATTTGAACCTAGATATTAAAATAAAAACATGCAGTGTGTGATTTGATTCCACTTATTGTTTGTCATGACACTTTAGGAAATAACGTCCAAGTTTATATCCTTTTGGCCATTGTGCTTGACTTTGAGCATATTTAAATATTCTCTTATGAATAATTTCTCTTAATTTAGGGAAGGCTTGGGCATTGCTCTATTATCAACTAGGTGTTCATATCCCTAACACAGATACCTTTGGCTCTACTCATGGCCTTGCTCCACCACCAACCAGGTGTTCATAGCCCTGATGGAGGTTGCTTGAATCTCCTCTAGATTTTTCCTCTTTTGATTTATCATTAAGTATTTGTTTTTTTTTAATTTAATAAAGTTTGGGAGGCAAGATAGCTAGGTTTAAGGATTTGGTTAAATGTCTTGGCCTTAAGATACTCTCCTTTAGTTGAAACTTTAATCGTAGACAAGGATGTGTTTTAAGTGTAAGCATTAATCTAAATTAACAAACTAAATTCACATTATACACATATAACTCTTCTTAAAACCAAGATTTGATTTAGAATAAGATTTGAAATTTTTTGGGACATTTAACTCTTATACCTATCTGTGTCAGTGCCTTTGGTTTCATCATGATGATTTATCACCACCTCATGTTCACTTTTGTAAGATTCATACTCACACCTTTTGAGAAATTTTAAACAAAGATAATCTATGATAATTTATCAAAACCAAGGAATACTACCAAGAAAAAAAGATGAAACACAAACAAACAAATAATAAAAAAATAAATATATACAAGCCTAGCAAGAAAAAACAAAGTAAGAAAGGAAACTAACTAGCCTACCTACTCTAACCTTAACAATCTTACAAATTTATTCCATGAATACCCCTAGTGGGGAAGCAGTAAAGTAATGCTTGAGCTATTTCCCATTGGTGGGAAAATTAAACTCTACTCCTTGAATATCCTTCAATTTGAAAGTGTTATTGCCTATGATTTATGCAATTTGGTACGGGCCAATCCACAAGGGGGTGAATTTTCCATGTTTGTCATTAGGCTCTGATGCCTTATCCCAGAGGAGGAATAGATTTCCTTACCTAAACACCTTCACTTTGGACCTTTTATCAAACCATATTTTCATGATTTATTGGTGCCTACTGAAGTCTACAAATGCCTTTTCCCTGGCATCTTCCATTTGAATGATGTCTAATAGCCTAGAATTAGAAAGTTCCTGGCTATCCTCCATGTATTCTTGCATGAATTTGAATGTATGAAACTTTAAGGTGATGGGAAAGATAGGATCCTAACCATATACTAAAAAAAATGGTGAAGCCTTGAGGGCTTGTTTGATCCTAATTCTATCTGCCCATAATGCAAACTTAAGGAGTTTATGCCATGTTCTAGGTTTATCTTCAACAAAAATTTTGATGGCCTTCATCAAGTTTTTGTTTGTGGATTCAAAAACTCCATTTCCTTAGGGATAATGATTAGAGGAAAAATTCAAAGATATTACATTATCATAAGCCCATTTGGTCATTTCAATAGATATGAAGGCAAATCCATTGTCACAAACTAAGGAAACTAGGGTTCCAAATCTAGTGCAAATATTTTCCTCTAATAAATTAATCACCTCTTCTATTCTACATTGCTTAGTGGTTACTGCCTCAATCCACCTAGTGCAATAGTCCATAGTAGTTAGGACATATTTATGACCTTTAAAAGAATTGGGGTTGATCACTCCTACAAAGTCTAATCCCGATTATGCAAAAGGCTTGTCCACCATCACAGGTTATAAAGGCATGGATACCTTTGGCTCTTTTGTACTAAATATCTAGCATGAATGACACTCCCTCACATGTTTTTGTACATCTTTGAAAAGGGTGGGCCAATAATATCTAGACCTAAGAATCTTGTGGGTTGTGGTTCTCCTTGAAGGATGTCCATTGTCCAACTTTTCATGGAAATTAGACATGATTTGAAAGGCCTCTTCTTTCAACACACATATTAATTAGATCCCTTCAAAGTGTTTATTATAAAGGACTCCATATTTGATGAGGTAAAGGGATGCTTTGAGCCTTAAATATCTCTTATATTCTTTGGTGAGTCTTGGGGGATAACTACCTATGATAATAAGATGCATTAAATAGTCATGCCATTCATTAGGTTGGAAGTTATGTTGATCCACTTGCATGACATGGAGCTTGGGGTCAATATTGGAAATAATTTGAACTAATCCTTGACATTTCACTAATTTGGCAATTTTCATCTCTATATCATACTCTTGAAGGATTGCCATCCACTTGCTTGTTCTTTCCCCAAGTTCATTCTAACTCAACATAAGCTTTATGGCTAGGTCAGGTAAAATGACATGCACCTTATTTCTAAGGAGGTAATGTCTAAACTTTTTTACTACTTTTACCAAGGCATAGGCTTGTTTATCAATTATGGAATAGTTTACCTGTACATTTTTGAAGTTGGTGCTCATGAAAGCTATAGGGTGGTCATTCCCATCAACCTTTTGAGTTAAGACATCAACCATGGTGTTGTTAGAAGCAAATGAATACAAGAAAAAGTCCTTTGAAAAGTTAGGACTTATTAAGACTGGGGCTTGACTAATTGCTCTTTTAATGTCAGTAAATCCTTTTTTAGGTTCTTCATTCCAATAAACTTTAGCATATTTCTTAACCATATCATTCAAAGGTTTGAAATTCTCAACAAAGCCTAAAATGAACTTCCTCATGAAGTTAATCTTGCCAAAGAATGACTTTAGTTCTCTTCAGCTATTTGGCAGCCCAATTTTAGAAATGGCCTCCACTCTATCAAGATTTATGGAGATCTCATTTTTGGTAATGACATGCCCCAAAAAATTTCCTTCAATGACACAAAATATGCTTTTCTTGGGGTTAAGAGATACACCATATTTCCTACATCTATCAAATATTTGTCTCAAATGCATGAAATTTTTTTCTCTATTCTTAGATAATACTGTGAGATCATCCATAGATATGATGATGCATTTTCCCACTAGACCTTGGAAAGCATGGTCCATGGCCCTCTAGAAATTTCCCCCTACATTAATTAATCCAAAAGGCATTCTCTTGTAAGTATATGTTCCCCATTTAGTAGTAAAAGTTATTTTCATCCTATCTTCTGGAGCAATAAGCACCTAGTTATATCCAAAAAATCCATCCAAAAAGGTCATCATGGCAGATCTTGAAATAGCTTAGATAACTTAGTCCAAAGAAGGCAAGGGGTAATTGTCTTTTTCAAATTCTATATTTAGATTTCTAATATCTATACATAATCTTATTTCCCCATTCTTTTTTCTGAGTAAGACCAATTTTGCAACCCAAGTGGAATGCCTAATAGGAAACATGATCCTTACATCCAATATTTTCTTAACCTCCTTAAATATCATGGGTTCTAAAATAGGGTTAACTAGTCTTTGCTTCTATCTAAAGGGTTTACAACCCTCCTTGAGAGGTATAGTATGAGTAATAACCCCTGGGTTAAATATTTTTATATCTTCATAGGACCAAGCAATTACATCTTTGTATTTTTTAAGTATCTCTCTAACTTTTGTATTTTCCATTTCAGTGCAAGTCTTCCCTATAATCACCATTTGGGGTTGATCATGTGGGCCAAGGTTTGTTGCATGATAGTCTTTACCTCTTACCTTAGGTTTCTTAGGTGCTTCGAAAATATTTTCAAGATCAAACATCCTTTCCAATGAGATCATCCCTTTAGGTATCTTATTGTCACTTAGTTGGATGGTTTTACCATTAAGTCCCCTCTCAAGAAAAGTTTCATTAGCTTCATTAATAATGTGAGCTTCAAAGGCTCTAGAATTAGTCAAGAAATCCATAATTTATTGATCATCACTAAAAATTTGGAAGTGATTTATGTTATCAAGGACTAAGGGACATGGTGCAAGCTCAATACTAAAATTCCAAGAATCATTATTAGGCATGAGGTTAGCTGTAGCAAAGACAAGCTCATCAACAAATTTGTTTTCTTCCCTAGGGATAGATAAGATATAAAAAGCATCAAAATATTCCACCAAGTACCAAACTTTGAATTTATACCTCTTAAGGTAAGATAGCTTGCACTGGTACCTGATCCTTACTTGATTAACTACAAGTTCAGAATCTCCACAAACAAGGAGTTCATTGGCCTTGTGCTTGATGGAAAGCTGTAATCCTAGGATGAGAGCCTCATACTCAGCCAAATTATTGGTGTATGGGAATTGTAACCTATAAGATGCATGGTATTGTTTTTTCTATAGGGTATATCAATACAATACCATCCCCTGATCCTAATTTGCATTTGGCACCATCAACATATAATTTCCACAAGCCAGGCATTAGAGGGGAGCTCTTGGAACTAGGTTCCTTTATAGTTTCTAAAGTGAAAACTCTTAGATCAAAATCTAGGATATTTACCCTTTCATTGATAGCATTGTATTTTATTATCATGTGTTTCATTTTAGGTTCCCTTTCTACTCTTATTTAATTTGGCACACATTTCTAAGATATCCACAAGTGTGATAAATTAGTAGACATGTAACCATTTAAGGCCTTAGTCCATTCTCTACTCAAGACCAATCCATAAGCATTAGGAATATCTACCACTTGTATGTCAATGAATTTCTGAACCTTGGGTTCACTGGCTAGCTGTATATGCAAATTTAATAGTTCCCCAATGACCTTGACTCTATATTTATCCAATTGAGTAACCACCCTATCAAACTTGATTAGTGTTAACCCAAGTTGTTCACATATCCCAGTAGGCATTATGTTGGTTGAGGCTCTAGAATTTAAAAGACAATTCTAGACATTCTTCCCAAATATCCTAACTATAAGCAAGAAGGGTGGGGACTCTACTTTGGTTACTTGCATAGTTACATTTTCACTATCACTCTTAGGGGGCTTACCAAGCTTCTTGGACAAGGATTCCAAGAGTAAGTCTCTTTATTCTGTGATTTGAGTTAGCTCATGCAAAGTGATATTGGCTTTAATATTTTTCATATCTTCCATAATATTGTAACTAGTTTTACTTGAAGGATCAATAGTAGGTTTGGAATATCTTCCTTTGAGAGGTTTAGGATTATTCTTTGATGCAGTGTTTGGAGGGGTCCCATAGTTGTTAGGTGGAGTAGAAGTATTCAACAGCTTTTTTGCTCCCTATTTCTTAGAGGATATGTTTTTAAGAACTACTTGAATGCTTGAATTTATTTAAGAATGTTCTCAGGCTCATTATCCTCTTAGAAAGGGAATTGAAAAGTTTTTACCATGTGCACTTGGTTAGATGGTTTAGATTCATAAAGACCTACAGTAGCATCTTTGTTTGGAACCACCTCAAATGTGTCAAGTTCTTCTTGAAAAGCTTCAAAGGATTTGAAAATTTTAATGTAGTCGATCTCACCATGCTTTGGAAGTAGCATGTACCCTACAGTAGTTTGGTAAGGTAATATCAGTGAAGTTGATATCCATAGTCCTTTTGATAGAAGAAGGCTCATTAGCTTTATTATTATAGAAACTATCATTCTAAAATCTATTTTTAGGCCTATTAAACTTTTGGAAAGTGAAGTTCCTTCCAGGGTTATCATTAGTGTTACCAACTTGCTTTTGTAATTACAAAAAGTCTATGTTGAGCTTCTAGACCATTTTCAATATAGATTCATTCTTGTTCTTTGGAGTCTTAAAATTTTGACCTTGGCTATTTTTAATGCTATTGATAGGCACTAAATCCTTTGGGTTATTAATATGAGATCCATAAGTAGGTTGATGGCTCAAGAAACCTAAGTTCTGAGTAGGGGTAGCATGGCTAGTAGGTAATACATTCAAGGTAGTGAAATGGTTTAATACTAGAGTATTTTGGTTATTATTTGGGAAAAGGTTTAATGTAGGTATTTAAGGGTTAACATTTGGGATAGAATAAGCCATCTATCTTTGGGGCTACATTTGGTCACTAATAACCATTGCTTTAGAATAAGCTTGAGCCAATGTGATGATAAATGGGATAGCTCTTTTAAGAAATATAGAAGTCATGGGGTCAACAACATCTTTATAAACCTCTAGAGCTAAAGCTTCATTAGATTTATATGGATCTATGTTCTGACTAAGCATCTTTTAGAACCTAGCATTGAAGGACCTAATAGGTTCACTTGCATCTTTCTTAATAGTTGTGAATTAATAATAGATGACATAGGGGCTTATGATCTTTCCAAATTGATCAATATAGTGTCAAATTTATTCCATGAGGTAATATAATTGTCAGGAAAATTAAGGAACCATTCATATGCAACATATTTAAATGTAAATGGAAGCAGCCTACATGCTACATCTTCATGAATAACATTTAACAATCTTAATGTATCTTTGAAATATTTAGCATGCTCCTCCATAATTGAAATACCAATTGGATTAAATATTGGCAAATATTTTTCAAGATTACATGGTAAGTCACGAACTACACCTAGTATATTGATGGGGGAATTTCCAATCCATGCCATATTTGGATGAAGATTGAAATAAGAATCCCTTTCAAGGGTGAAGATGGTAGAGATTTAGAATGCCTATTCCTTCTTCTATATTTCCTAGTTCTTCTATGGATTTCTAGCTCGAGCAAGGGTTCTCTGGTCTCTAAATGTGATCTAGTCCTGATCTTTGGCAATTCCATCTTGAGGATTAAGGATCTTGCTTGAAATATGATGAGTAAAGTTATATCTTCACAAATAATCAACAATCAACTTGTATAGTAAGCTTATTTTGCAAGGATTTGGTCATAAGAGGATAAAGGACATCATTCTTTGACTAAACAAGCTCAAAAATCTACTAAATCATGTAAATATGACTATTATTTTAAACTTATGACTCAAATAAACTTCTTATTGACAAATAATTATCAATCTCAACAAGAATAATTTGTTCTAATTTCAAATAATAATGAATTCTTAGCACCAAAAGCTATATTTACTAGAATTAAGCATATATATTCAAAAAATATCAATCCTTATCTGAATAAACCCAAATACTAATATAAAACCATGAAGGTCACCAATCTTTACACAATTTATGCTAAATGAACACAAACATGTAAAATATAGAGTGATCTTTGAACAAATACACCAAAACTAGCAAAGATCTTATAATATTCATGGACCTCCTTCTAACGCCAATAGAGCTTCCTCTTATTGATGCTTCTAAATGTACCATAGGTTCTCTTTAGTTTTGATGAACACTTCTCATTTTAGGATTCAAAAATACAAGGCATGAGGTGTAGTTAGTGACAATTCAGTGATGTTTGTGGTGGATAGAATCAGAGTATGGGAACTATCCACAATATTTGTTTAGTTTAGTGGTTGGGAGCCACTAGGGTCTAAATCTTTGGATCTTTATGAATTTTATGGTTTCAATATTAATCTAAATGAATATTAATAATGATATTTAAACTAAAGTGGGTCTTGATTAAAAAATAAGGAAAGGGAAGTGTAAGGTAAAAAGGAAATGGGATTGAAAATTCTCATCTCAAATATTATGATAAAATTCTAATTACTTTGAGCACACATGAACCAATTTATGTTATAAAATAGCATGAACTCAAATTAAATCACAAATCAAGAAAAATTTGGAGGAAATATATAAATCATAAGTAAGAACCAAGTTTAATTTAAATTTGTTATTATGGTTTGAATAGCCTAAGCACATCCAAATGCAAAGAAAAATTAAATGAAGAATACTTGAGATCTTTACAGTTAATCTAGCATTAGCACAAATTAATTGCCCTATGACAAAGAATGTGACTCAAAGTATAGATAATCATTCAAACTTAAGATGACAACATGCAATTGAGAGATAGCATTGACATTTAACAAACTATAAAGACAATCTTTTCAGAATTCCTTAGCTATATTAAATATTCCTGGTATACAATTGCTCAAAATATCTCTCTCTTACAAAATCATAATCCTTGCCTATTTATAGGAAACATAGGTGTTTCACTACTTAGCTTTCTCAAAATATCCACATGTAGGATAAGAACAATTATCCTTAATACAAAGATTATAATGTATATGACCTACTACCTCAAAATTGACAAAAGGAAACCATATATGCTAATAGGCTACCATATATTTGTTACAAAGGGATATTCTTTTACAAATTACATTGGTAGTGGGCCCCTCAATTATCCCTATATAAAGAAGTCTTTTGCCTTGGTGTATTAATCTTTGATTAGCTCACAATCCACTGCAGGATTCATTAGACAATCCTCCTCTTGATCTACCAATGTGTTGAAATTGTGGTCAACCTTAGCCATGAGTTCCTTGATACACTATGATTTTGTGATCTGCTTCCTTGAAGTAAGGATGGTTTCAAGGATCTTTTTATTATCCTTGGTAAGATGGCTTTGATGCCCCCTAATACTCCAGATGTGGACACCAACTCTCTACTTGAATTCTCCATCACTGATCAGATCCATAGTATTCATTTGAGAAGGGTTGTCCAATATGCTCCCCAAAATTTTCTCCATTCTGGTTACTAGGTCCTTGTCTTCCTTGATGAAGTTGTTGACATTGCTACACTAGGTGATCAAATCTTCTTACTTATCCACTAAAACTCCCATGAGGATATCTAAATGTCCAAGCTTGATGATCTTGAAGTTTAGGGCCTATTTATCCTATGCACATTGATGAGTTCTATCATCTGAGCTTGAGAGTCCTGCCATTGGGTGATTAAGGCTTTTTCCATCTCATATTGATGGTTTAAAGCACTTAATCTAATATTTATGTTATTTAAATTATCAAATGTATCCAGCAAAGATTTATTCATCACTTGTAATATATCCTCAAGAATTGAGAGTAGGACCTGAGCCTCCAAATCTTGCTTCTCCTTCTCCAAGTTAAGGATCCTTTGATTCATTCCTTGGATTCTAGCCAAGGTCATTGCTGATTATTCTACCACTAAACTAGACACATCCTCCTAATGGATGGGATGTTCTCATGTTACCTGCCCTTGAATAGGAGTTAAGCCCACAAAAGGTTCCACCTTTTGAAAGATGAACTCCTTAGTGCCAAGGGTGGCCTTTTTTACTATTCTCTCAAAACTTGATGTGTCTAGATTGAATTGGACCTTATTCTCATGGCCTCTGCACTTTTGAGCTTAGGAGATCTTTGATTTTGATTCTTAATGCTTACATGGAGCCTATGTGTCATGGCTCTATGCCTTTCATGGTAATTTTCATAAATGCTATTTGGAGACTAGCCATTGGCTTTGAAAAACTTTATTTATTTCACTCTAATAATCCAAATCCAAGTTCTTATGTTCTTATTGGTCCCTTGATCTTTAAGTTCATGACTATGCCACTTGGCACCCTGACAAATCTTCCCCATGTTGCTTATTTTTGCTAGTTGTTATCTTGGCCATGTGTTAGCCATGTGTCAAGCTCATGGGGCCTTTTAAAAGTCTTCAAGCTTGATGCACCATTAGATTAGATCTAGTGGGTGAGAAATTGTCATTGATTTTTACAAGTTCTAAGTCATTTAATTGAGCACCTTTATTAAGTGGGTCCTATCAAATTTTCATCCTTCGACTGACAACCTACCATGTGTCCTCCTTATGGATCTCTATGTACCTCTATCATATACCCTAGTTGTGGGTAGGCCACGTGTCAAGATTTCAAAGCCCTTAAAAAGTCTTCAATATTGATGCATCATTAGATCAAATCCAGTGGGTGAGTGATCATTGTTAGATCTTGCAAGATGCACACTTTTGAATCAATTCTATGACTATATAAACTTAGACTTAAAATAATGTTCCTAAAGTCCTTTTATGTTAAGAAACTCAAATTAACTTAGGTTAAGGCATTTTATCCTAACTCTTTCTACATAAAAATTATATGAATTCCTTTGAAAGTGTCTTTCAAAATGCCCCCTTTGCTTAGGCTTTGAAAATTTGTCTAAGTTAAATTTGGTAGGCTCAGTAACATCAACTATGTCCTCATGGATGTTAAATGAAACGAGTGAGCTTGTCAAATTTAAGATAATGGAATTAATTTGGTCCAATGACAAAGTGCCATGCATCAGTATCTCAATAATTCCTTGGGCTTCAAGGTCAATGTGCACCATCGAATTAAGGCCCTTGAGGTAGTGAGGACCACCAGATCATAATCCTAGTGCTTGATAGTGATTGGTCTCCCTTTCGGTGTTGACTTTGGTTTGAATTGTTGGATCAAAATCTATAATTGAATACAAGACATCATATCTGTAAAAGTGTGCGAGCTTTAAGTTAAGTCCTGATATGTATAAAGGTTTAGACTAAGGTTTTGACCTTTAATTTTTTTTTCATGCTTGTAAACACCAAGATATTTAAACCTTAATAAAAACCTAGTTAATCCAAAAGGGCTCTCAAGTTTTAAAGGGGAAAATAAGAGGTCCAAGTCTTGATTTTATATTAATGTTTGGTCATTTTAAAAAACATAATCGAAACTTAATATAAAGTTAGACTTAGGGTTTCTATAACTAGAAGGAAATATAATTTCTTGCTAAACTTTTCTTATGAACGTTCAAATTCAAACCCCTAGGGTTTACTACTTAGGAACCCTAGCTTTCTCCATATAACCTACAACAATCACCTCAAAAAAAAATGATTAGAAACATTAGTCCATAAAATATAATCATACCCATATACATCGAGGCTCATGTCTTTTAATTGAATTGCCTTTAGATTTCAAGAGAGAATAACCTTTTCACATTCAATCCAGAACACAGATGTTTTGAAACATTCACAAGGGTCCCCTTTTAGCAAAAATAGAAAAATGGGGGTATGTTGGTCTCAACACATTTGCTTATGTGTCTACAAAGGCACTTTCAAGTAAAACATCTAATAAAAATTATTATAACTACATGCATATCTACTAGGGCACTCAAAATCAAAAAGAATCATATAATGATGAAAGAGAACACATAGTTAGGCACTAAAAAGTACATTTTTAAAAATCAAGTTCTTATATAAGTTTATTGGAAAGTCTCATGTTATCTATCCATCATATTTTTTTTTTTGGCAAGCTACTTAGTCCATTATCTCCTAGAAATTTTTTCATTAAAATTGAAGATTTCATAATCAATATTCAAGTTGTGTCAAAAAACCTTGAAAATGAAGTGTAAAATAGGGTAACTCAAGTTTGAAATCTAGGTTTCTTTGATTTTGTATACTTGACACTTATATTTACACAATCTAACATCATTTCACTTACTTATCATTTTGTATTATTTATGTTTTACATTATTGGGAATCCATACTATGGATTTTATAATATGTGTGTTCTCATGGATCCAAAAAATAGGTCCAATAAAGGGTTTAAATGTTAGATAGATATCTATAGAATTTAGAATAACAAGAGACTAGAAAAACTAGAAATTTGATGAATTAACAAAAGTAACTTCTATTTTGAAAGAGAAAGAAATGACAAATAAAAATGCATGGTGCATTCATACACTAGTTTAATAGACAACACTTTGATTTCCTTTGACTTCTTTCTATTTTTCAATAACAAATGAATTTGTGTAAAGCATAGGCTATAATAAAAAATTAAATGTATATTGAGAAGGTATCGATTTGATGGTTAGTACCTTAAAAATACTAAAGTAATTATGATAGACTAAAAATAACTATAATATACTAACTATACTTTTCAATTCTTCTACTAACAATGGAAACAACTAGCATGTCACCTATATTGAATAACACTACATCGAGTCTTTTCCATGGATATTTGATAAGTAGTAGACCTAGATTCCAAAATCTAGATGACTTATGATGGAAACAAATTTTATTCTTTTCAGGACCGTGGCCTTCAAATTGTTAAATAGTACAAAACTAAATCTACTAACATAATAAGTTGAATACATAAGGATTCACCATCAAGGCCACTCAAGGTGTAATAATTTCTTTAAAATGTGGATAAATTATGGCATTATATAGTAATCAAAGGCCATTAAAATTAAAAATTTTGCCTTCATGAAATCACTGCATTACAAATGTTGGTAGCTATGATGACTGACTTTATAAAAGGCAAGGTAAAGATTGTTTTTAGGCCCTCTACTAAGTGAGACACCAATTTGGTGTATCAAGACTTCCCTTATTGAATCCCACATAAGGATTTTCTTTCCATTAATTATATATATATTATCTTTATTAGGTGTACATATACGTAAGGCTTCTTGATCAACTACATAGGTCTTCACTGATTATACTCACTTAGAGTGTATGAAATGTGAATAAGATATAATAATATATGGTAATAAAATCATTATCATGTATAAATATATCATTTTTTTCAAATGTAAACCTCCTAAAATTTATGGTGGGAAGGGTTTTTTTTAATTAGATAAATTTTATTAATTTTAATTTATTTTACATAAACATATTAGGAACTAAAATTAATGATTGAATTCAAAATATAAAAAATGTGAGATGTAAAATTTGAGGGTGGATGCAAAATGTAGAGGGAGGATTCAAAATATTGGAGTGTTTTTTTATGAAATTAAGTACCATTGAGATGATCCATATCATGGATGTTTTTTTTTTTTAGTTCCCCAAATTTGCAAAGAGTGACAAGAGACAAGCAGGTCATATTTGGAAGGAAAACTCATTTACTATCAATTTTTGGTATCATTTCTTCTTCCTTATATAAAAAAATATAATATTTAATACATATATATTTTATATAATTCTAGGAATGTGTAAAATCTTGTGAGTATAAGAAGGTTTTCGTCTCAGATGTTTCATTTTTTCTTTCTAGATGAACCCCAAATGTAAACAAGGTAAACATGAGGAAAAACCCATATTTTTTGTGTGTGGATTTGTATGAAGAAATGGAACCATTTAAAAATATATATATAGAAAAAATATCAATCTAGAAGAAAACTATTTAAGAATATTGGGCCTTAAGCATATATATATGGGCTAAGGAAAATTTGTATCCTCTTGATCCTTCAAACAATGTTCCTCCCTTATTTGAAAGAATAACTAGGATGATCAAATTTATATGTAATGGTGATAATGGGATGTTAGGATATTGTAGGAGGCTTTAAGGAAGTAGAGAAACTCTTGAGAAATCCATCAATGTAATGAGAAATCAGATGCTTGAAATGGAGAAGATATCCTCTAGTTTATTAGAAGTGAATAAGAGGTTGTAAGTTGAAGCTATTAAACATTCTCAAGTAAAAAATGTGTTACGTGAAGAAGTCACATCTTTGAAAAATGAAAGTAAGGCATTAAATTCCAAAGTTTAAGACCTTTCTAATACAATAAAATGAATGAAGAACACTCATCTAGGAGGAAGGACAAGGGTCATAAATTTAAATAGTATTGTCTCTGGTACCTTCAGGGGGTGGTCTTAAAAAAAGAATTGAAGTTTAAAAAAAATTATTGATCCTTCTAGATCAGATACAACTAAAGACACAAGTCATACCTCATCATTGGTTATGAAGAGCCTATTTAAGAAATATGAAATATTAGCCATGCTTCGCCAACCATAATGTGCCTCCATAAGAAAATATTTGGTTGATGAAATAATAAACCAAATTTCATCTTCAATCAGTGTTAATGATGTCCAAGGTGCTTATGAAAATGCAGGAATTAGTAGAAGAGGTTATGAATAACTATTTAAGGCATTGAAAGCTTGAATATTAAATGTTGGTATCACTAAGGTCTTGTTACCTCATCCATCTCATGTTAGAGTGGAATGAGTTAATAGGAACAAAAAAGTTAAAAAAAATTGTTGGAGACATGTTTCACATCCAAGCTTCCAAGGAGGATTTTATAAATAAAGGAAGGAATTATATTGGAAAAAAGTGTCAAACACTTTGAATCCTTTGAATAATGTTGGGTTCAAGGTTGATATAATTTTAATGGCCATGGTATGATATTATGACATTTCAATGGAAAAGGAAAATGGGAAACCTATTGTTGTCCTAAAATTAGATGAGATGGAGTTGATTAATGGTGAAAAGTATGAAAGAGTATTAGTTACCTTGATGAAAAAAGCTCTAAATAAAAATATTCTTGCTAATGATAAAAGGTATTTTTTTGTACAATTAGAAAACCATGTATGGTGTCTTGGATTATTCAAAGTAAAAAAATAATGTTATGAAGACCTATAATGGATTTTTGAGAAAATAGAGCTTCCAACTATTATTTCCTCTCATGTAATGGATGAAAATTTTTATGTTGATGTTTATGGCTCATATCAAGTTGAATGGCATATGTTTTATGACTTAAAAACTTTGAAATGTATGTATAACATTAGCATGGAGAAAATGCAAAGCATAGTTGCATTTATTGCATAAATTATTTAGATAAGTAAAAATGATTGAATATAATAAGTTAAAAGGTAATATTGGGTTGTGAACAAGGAGCACCTCCTGGCAGAGATAAAGTTAATCCAAATATGAATCTAGTGCTACAAATTCCATTGACAAGAGTTCACATATGTACTCTTCCTATTTTTGTTAGGATAATTGATAAATTAGTTTATTTATTAATTTTATTTACTTGGAATAAGAAACCACAAGAGTAGTCATGTAAATATATTAATGAAATTAAGAAGTTATTATTAAATGCAGGATGAAAAAGATTATTATTATTGAAAAAGATTAAAAGTGATCAGGGATTCACGGTAATGTTCCATCAAAGCCATCCATGGGAGGAGATAAGGCTAGGAATTTTATTAAAAATTTAAATCAAAAAAGTAGTAGGGATCAATTGGAAATATATAAGGATCTCATTGATGCAGAGGATGATCAAAATGACAAAAGAAATTCTGCATTGAGGAAAAAATAGGCATGGATTTCACTCTCATCTTTGTTCCCCTTGATGAACAATGAAAGATTCTTTGAAGGAGATTGTAATAAATTTATTGAATTTGTAACAAAATTCATAAAGGATTTTATTCTATCTTGGGGAGAGAATGAGGTCACTCACTACATGGTAAGAATTAATAATTTTTTTATTTATTTATTATGTATACATAATTATTTTATAATGTATTATGTTATATCTTGTTTTTTTAGTTTATATGATTTTATCACATTATATATGCACGTTGTCCATGATTATTTAAATATTATGGTATATTGAGCATTTGGAATAATCAAGGCATGGAAAATTTTCATAAGTTAGAATGTATTGCTTATCATAGGTCTCCTCAACATGGTAGAAGATTTGTACTGTCTAACCCATTAATTCAAATGAGTAAATGATTATATAGATGTATGATTTATAGACTCACACACAAAAAAACAAATTTTAAAATATTAATAATATTTATTTTGCATTAAGAGAAGCTAATTCTTGATGAAATTGAAGAATTCTAGAATAATTCAATCTCAATATGGCTTGTACAAAGAAAAAAATAACTCACAAAGTTATGATCAGCTCTTAATCATATTTTATATGATGATTTATGGATGGAATTATGTTCATGTTATAGAAAGATATATATTTGTATAAAATAAGTTTTTTTAGGTCTTTGTAAAAGTGAGATGAGGAAGTTGGATTGTAGGTCTCTAAGTCTATAAGTTGTTAGTTTGCAGGGTATGTATGGTCAAAGAATTAATGAATAAAAAAGATTTGATTATGACATTGATGTAATCTCAAATATTTTTTAAGTGTATAAGTATATATATTTAATGTTTTTTGATCTATATTCACAAGTTTATGATGTCATGGTAAGTGGTTCACTTACTCTCACTCTCAAGTTTACACCAATACCTTCTTGAACTGATTGCAAACTAGCTCTCATTACTTGACTATATTTTGAACTACCATGAGAAGATGTTTTTAAATATTGGTGTTGAAATACCAAAGATCTTATTCCTTAATGTTATGTCTCAATTTATTCTATCTCAGTACTCTGACAAAAGACACTCTCACTAATATTAAATAGGGAATTCACTCAAAACACAATAATCTTCTCTTGAACAAGACCCTTCTTGAACTTATAAAAACACTCAAATGCATACTATCACTTTTTTGAACAAATTTATGAGGTTTTTACAAATTATTTTACTCCATCTTCTTAATGCATGAATAAATTCAACTCAAAACTCTATTGATAGGCTTAACTTGTGCATAGTTATATTAGGCATAATTTTATTTCTTAAATGCCTAAAACAAAACTCAAGTGTAAATCTTGTATTTATCCTCTAAATAGATCTAAATTGATGGACATAAATATGTACACCCTTATACTAGGTAAAATATCCCACTTCCCAAGAAAAATTGATCAATTCTCCTTTTTCTACCTATTCTTAATGAAGACATACATGTAGTCTTAAGGACAGTCATCAATATTTGAATGTTTAATGGTAAGCTAATCAAATTATAACTTAATTAGCTTAAGTTAATTATAAAAAAATTCTATAATATTTTACACAAGATCAAAATTTTGTTGAGGTCACCCAAAGGCTAAGAAACTTAACTCCAAATAACTCTACTATAGTTCCATATATAGGCTTAGTTTATGCTTGAAAAGGTATGATTTTATTTAACTTCCTTCAATAACTTCTTGAATACTTTTCTAAATATATTTTTAAAACATTTATAGATATGAGAAACCAATTTCCTTCATTGGTTTATCAAAGTCTTAGACTTCATGACAACTCTTTTATTTAGATCCAAATATGTCTAATCTACCTACTTGGGAAGATATTGAATTGGATTAACTACCAATTTCTTTGAATCACTCCACTAAATTTTTTTAAAATGGTATATCAATGATGATAGACTTCCACATGAGGTTTAGACTCAAGTCCCAAGATTAACAAAGTCAACTTCATCTTTCTAGACCATTTTTAATGACTACCTACAGGGTTACAAGAACACAAACCTATATAAAATAAACCACAAGAGGGATAATTACTTGTATCAATTATTCAAAAATTCTATAGTGATATCACAATACTAATATGATGACAAACAATAATGATCCTTCTTTAATGTAAATCTTTTGATGAATCTTTCTCAAAAATCTACAATTGTCACTTTGAATCTTGATTGTGTGGTGTAAAAACATTTTCCTCTACCTTACAACACCTAAAAAATTACCTAACTTATGAAGTTATACCTCTTTCATTCACAAACTCTCCTTTTGTCACTAAGTCTATTTTTTAAACTTGACTCTAGTCCCTTACTTATGCTCAAATAGGTCATTTCTTTCTCTAAACTTGACTATACTATTATTTTACTTTCATTAGGTATATTTCATCATATTATACTTTTCTTAGTTCATTTGAATCCAATTTCAAACCTCTATTGACCTTTCATACCTTTTTACTACTCTTGGCTTATATCTCCTTGTAGCCATTTTTTAGGGTAAACCTCCTTATATAAACCAATATAAAAACCTAAAAAACATACTAAGAATAATTTTTAGGACCTATTATGTCCTTAAAAATTCTCATCTTCCCTTTTTCATAGTTCTCAATACACCCTCACTTTCTGTAGTATCTTCTTTCTCAATTAGGCCTCTTATTAGGTCTTTATGTTTAAATTATGCTTTCTCAAGAACTCTTAACTAACTCAAGGAATTTATTGACACCAAAATTTTTTTAATAACTCAATAAAATAGTATTTTACATATAAAAATATTTTTACAAACCCAAGACTCCAAATTTGTCTTTGTCTAGCAAGGAAACTTGACTCAAGTTCAACTCTTTCTTGATAGTTAGTCTTGTATAAGAAAACTATATATTTTAAGAAAAATTTCATTTTAATGAATATATAATTCCTCCATTAGGTTTTATTTAAATATATAACACTCATATAGGCAATGGAAATCAATCTTAATTATTGGTTTTTCTTAAAATCTATCCAAAACCTCTTCAACCCTTCTTGTAGACCACTAGGCCTAATTTGCTCTTATAGGTCAAGTAATAAATTATAGTTGTTTGATACTTATTTACACATAATAAATTTTTAATTATGTGTATATAATCTGTTACATCCTTTAAATTTCCTAACAACCTTCAATATTTCAAAACCACACCTAATTTCTCAGTTCATTATCTTGTGTCCTAGTCACCTATAGGCAGTTCCTATTTCAATCACTTATATCTGTAAATTTATAATTAAATTTATATTAAAAACATTTTTATTAGGTATTAAATTATTTATATAAAATTTTCACAAAGTTTTGGAATATTTCATTGGCTATAAATGAATTTAGAGACCTTTTTCTACAGTATAGGGTTTCACTGCAAATGACAGACCTGAGAGCCTTTAAACAATGGTTTATACAATTGAAAGAATATATTCACACACTAAAACCTATAACACCATATTAAATATCTTACCCAAATTTTACAATAAATATTTTTAGTTCATGCAAATTTTATCACATGTTTTGGGTTGACTGAGTTTGACTGCAAACACACAGAGTACATAGTTTTGAGAGAATTAACATTTTGAATCTTGATTCAATACTATAATCTATTATATATGAATATAATTTAATTCACATATATAAACATTATATTAAAGCACTATATTATATAATATAAAACCTCTATTTACAATAAAATAACCCTATTACTTTATAGACCCCTATTTTTGGACTGGAGAGTCCTCCACAAACTTCAAAAATGATGATGAATGATCCTTTTATGTTTTTATCTACCTTTTTTCACCTCCATATTTATATTAAAAATTATTATAAAGTTTTTAAATTATATTATAACCTTGGAATTGGTTGATATTACATAATATTTCCCTCAACCATCTTAACTTAAGATAGAAAACTGAATTTTCAAGCCTTATCAAGTAGTTACATTGCCTTTTATGACCTTATAAGAAAAATATAAACCAAAAATGGATTTAAATGACTCCCTATATATGTATAAAATTTATAAAATACCTATATGACTCATATTTTATTATAAACCATTCAATTTACACACAAATTTACATAGTTACATTTGAAAATTCAAATTGATGCTTTTGGAGGGAAAACACTCCAAAGTCTGTATGAACTAATGCAAGATATAAGTGCCTAAAAAAGGTTTAATTTGACCAATAAACCCTCATAATACTCCTAATACCACTTAAAATACCATATGTATATGTTTTATAGTATGCTCCTACATCATTATGACACTTCGGTAAGACATTCCTCACTCTCTTGACTTAACAACTCAAAAGGTATAGGAAATATTTAAGATCAATGATACAACCTTATATACATAACCTCTTTATTTCAATTCACTTAAGGAAACCTATAAATTTTGGTGATAATCACTTGAAACCTTAATTAGGACTTCTTTTCACTTAAAATGTTATCTTTTTCTTGACTCAATCCCTCTATAAAAAAAATGAAAGGTTAAAAGCCTTGATATTGGAATTATAAAGTATGTTTTATATATATCCAAACACTATTCAACATAATTGATGATTCAAAAACCAATTTCATCTCAATAGAATGGTATAGGACTGTAATAGACCCTTTTGGTCTAAAGAAAAGGTGATGTGACTCCTAAACCTTCTTACCAGTCTTTTCATATGTTTATAGTTGTCTTATTTTAATAATAAACCAATTTTAAGTTATTATTTTCTTATAATATATCAATTGGAATAACTATATCCCTTTAGGCTTGAATAAGCCTAATTCAACCCTTTAATAGGTTCTAAAATATTACAAGAAAACAAATACCCTTTACAACCCTTGAGAGATATTATAATATGTTTATCTAATTTGAAACAACCTTTAGACAAGATTAGAACCAAATAACAAGGTGAAAATATTCATTTTTTACCCTATTCTATATTTCTTGCAATCATCTTCAAAAAAAAATTGCATACAGTCAATTATAAGTCATCTTACAAACCTCCTTTTGATTAATTATCACCCAAAGTAGTAGATAGACATGATCTTGCATAATTATAAAGAAAATTATGAATTTTTATCTTTTAACCTTCTTACCATCAACACATTTATCACAAAACCCAATTGTCATATCTTCACTCTCTTCAATCTTGTACCAAACTTGCTAATCATCATATATCTTCATTAGCATAAATGCATAGTACTCAATTTCAAGCTTCTTATCTCCATTCCAAGACTCAAAAAAAATTCCATTTTAACATTTATCTCCCTTTACACACATTAAATCAATAATAAACCCTAACTTAGAGTTACAACACCTTCTCTTTACCATATTCACCCTTTCCTTTAGCTAAGCTAGTAGGCCTATTTTAATTTGACCAATTTGCAAGATTCTTGACAAAAAATCCATTGTATGGACATGTTTTACTGATATTTTATCCTCCATTCATATTCTCACATATCATTTTGCCTATCCTAATAGATCTCAACCCTTAATACATTTCCAAATTCATAAATCTCTCAAAACAGGGTTCTCTTATACTTTTCTCTTGTAACCCTATTCAAGTATAAAGCTTCTTGGTTTGGAAAGCCTAAAACACTTCAAGATGAAAAAAATACATATTATATTACCCTTAATCTTTATATTACTTCATACAAATTTTTAGATTCAAACTCTCAAATAAGATACCCTAACTCACATTGTCTCCTTATTAGGTTTATTTTATGGTTAATGCATTGCCCAATCCTAGATCCTATACTTATTTGTGTTGTATTGGTTCAAAAATATCATAATATATTAAATCATGTTGATATACACCAGATTAAAAAGTTTTAGTATTTTCCAATGAAGAAGACTCAAAATATTTCACTTTCCCTATCCAAACCCTAGACTAGGTTTATTTAGGACTGTACTAGTCTGAGAGGTTACAAAATGGGCTCAAATGAATTAAAAATATTTTAAAACACTTTTAAGACTTAAATAATTTCTATCCCACCTCTATAAACCTTTTTTTTTTTTAATTTTTCAATAAAAATCACTATAGACCTCTGAAAAGACAAATTGTAGAATTCGAGGAGTATATGATAAAAGTGGAAAGTTGGATTGCAATTATGAATAGAATATTACTATCTCAATGGATTATTTACATGTAAAATATTGATTACTAAAATTATGTATTTTATAAACTATATATAATTTTCAAACATATATTGGGTATAATCAACTCCCTTTGATATCTTATCACTAGACAAGTTATATGATGCAGAGCATACACCAAGTTAACTCACTTAACCTTGTTTCTAATTCCACTTCCTTTGACAATGACTCATAGATTTAATTTTCATGCAATGTTATGATGATCAAAATATTAATTTGAGGTTTTAAATCCATTTTTACATGCTATTATATTCTCAATGGTCCTTTTTATCCATTATACACATCTTTATAACATTTGTCCACTTCATACTCAACTTTGCCTTCTTATCACTAGGTTCGAGTAGCCTTTCGTTTTTACAAATCCTTTAGGTGTGAATATGTACAAAATATTCTTAAAAAACCATTTAATATTTGATATACCCTAAAATTAATTCTCACCTTTCACCAAGTTTTAGGCTTTGCTTCCACTATTTAGTACTTTTTATGGGTCTTTTTAACTCTCTATTTAGCCCTTTTAGGCCTTCTAGGGGCCAACTTACACACAATCTTAAATATCCATACACCTATGAACATCCACACAAATAAAACCTTAAAATATTTTCCATCACCTATCCCTTAAGATTTTCACAAAGTTTCACTTGAAATAAAAGGTGAAATCCCACTATACCTCCAAAACCCTAATTTAGGGTTATTACTGCCCTATGCAGACCCAAGACTATTAATAAATGTTATATGATAATCTTAAAGAATTTTATGAATATTTAAAATCTTGAATAAATTTTTTAAATTCCTAAACACAATATCCAATCTATAACATGTCTTAACCTATCCACTATCACACATTTCTAACTATAAATACACTTGACTATGTTGACAAAATGAGACTCTATAATTTTGTGCTTCTGTAAAAAGGAATAACACACAATACTTGTACAATATAAATTTATAAATAAACTTAATACACCCTCAATAAAATTTCCCAAACCTTATAAATCATTTACAACTCGATCCTATGATCCTTTCTTTCCAAGAAGTCGATATACAATATACCATACCAATATACACTACAGGAAATAGGGGTTTGGTAGTATATCTAAGTATCATATGTTTTCCACAATATTTATTTAAAATTATAATCTCCAACAACCAAAAGTATATTCAATAAGGTTTGTATTAAATATTCAACACCACTTTATGCATAACATCAAAACACACTCGTTAATTTATAAAATAATCAACACAAAATAGGGGTTTGTAAGTCTATTTGTAAATATGTTTGAATAAAAATTGTCTTTATTGTTATTAATTTCACTCATAACCTAAAAATAAAATTAAATAACCTTTAAATAATAATTTAGATCCATTATCAATTTTATTTGATTATCAAACTTTGAAGATACAATCTGCACCCAAACTAGACAATTCATGAAGGTCTATGTCTTACCAACATCCACAGGGGTTCTCTTTTTCCTTTGTCTCTTCAATTATTATTTGAAACATGAATTATTCATCAATAACACATATAAACAAATATAAATCTCAATATTTCCTTCATAATATCAACAAAAACACATTCACATGAGTCATTTCATTTGCATATTCTCCATACTGTATTCATAGAGTTTACAAAGGTCTGTAATAGATCCTTCTTTCAAAAAAAAAATTTATTATTCATATTATTTAAGGGTTATTTAACATTAAACCTTATAATCAAACCCCATACCAAATCTCTCTTACATTGAATGATTCTCCTTTTAAAACAATTACAACTTCCTTGTTATAGTCAAAATTGATGTAACTGCCTATTTACTCCTTCTACATTGAGAGGGGAGTCTTTAAACCATATTAACCACCTATAAATTATAAAACAACATAAAAAAATATTTAATACTCCTAATACACAAGTTTATATTATCTAGACCATTTACCACATCAAAACACTTGAAAACCAATACAAATTTTCAAATATTTGATTTAACCTTTTTGGCAGGAAAACGCCTAAAGGTCCAAAATTCAAATTTGATGAAGTCTAAACAACTATTGTGGAATAATACAAACTCAAAATGAATAAAATAAATTTAAAAAATACTATAAACATGAAAATTAGACCATTATGTACATTGGGTAGTGATGTTCCTACATCATACTACCGAGGATCAAATAAAAACCTTTCTTGAAAATTATAAATGATCTACCAATCATGTTCTTTGTAGCATCTTATACCCAAACTCACATCTACCTAGATCCAAAGGCCTCTTTGAAACATATAGGCCTTTTTTATGATTTCTCATGATATA
Organism: Torreya grandis; assembly: GCA_037957365.1. Taxonomy (NCBI): domain Eukaryota; kingdom Viridiplantae; phylum Streptophyta; class Pinopsida; order Cupressales; family Taxaceae; genus Torreya; species Torreya grandis. Next base: position 3,844,200 of record JARHVA010000920.1, read on the forward strand.
TCCTCCTTGCTTCACTCTTCTCTTGCTTCTTCCTCTTTGCTTCACTTCTCTCTTGCCCTGCTTCTTCAATCTATTCATTGGTAGTTGATGCTCATTTCTTTGCTCCCAATAACCTGCACATGGAAAAAACATGTCAATAAAAATAACATCCTACTTGGTCTCTTATATTTCATCTCATTCCTCTTTAGTTTCTTGCTCTTGGGCTTCCAACTCTCCTTCTTCATCTTGCCTCAATATTTCTCTTAATTCTATCTCAACTGCCATGATATTTTCTTGATTTCCTATGAGATGCAAATCATCTAATCCTTCCATTATATACTACCATATTTCATCTTCTTATGATGTATAATCATCCTCATGACCTTCATCTTCCATTTGTGTCAAACAAGACACCTCAATCTGCTGCCAAGCAAACTCTTGAAGCACTTCAACTTGTGTATCCTCTATTACTTCCACCTTATATATGTCAACCACTTAATCACATGTTGTTTTAATTCCTTATCCTTCAACTAGTAAATTCATTATTTTCATTGTTATTTCATAAAAATCTCCTCAGCAACATCTCTATCAACATACTCATCAAAAATGACATTGAAATGAATACCTCATATTTTTTGACTCTCCATCTTTTCTTGACTATAATATTCCTCATTATTGCATATCATGAGGCATGGTAATATTGTAACTCCTCTTGCTTCTTCATCATCCTCCAATGGATCACCCTTTTTAGGATAACATAAGATTGTGTCCCCATATTTAGCTATCTAATCAGTTTGTTCATCCATTTTAACATGTTACTCATGCTTCAATCCTTCATGAAAATTATCACCTATATGAAAACATGAAAAGTAATCATTATTCAAAATCATTTGATCATTCCTTTCCCCTTCACTTATCTTTATATTTTTCCTTGATTTTAGCTTCATCTTTTGTTTTCTTCTCTTCTCTATCAATTGTTTGGTTGGCCATTTCATCAGCTTCTTCCTTATGACCCATCCAATATGTGGGTTCACAATATCTCTCAGCTACTCTATCTTGGTCAACATCTCATATATTTATTGCCTCATCTCTACCATCTCTTTTTCCATCTCAATCTTGTTCTTGGTGTCTTCATGCACCATCTTCTCTTTGTGGTGGATTTTCTCAACCTTGACCTTTTTCCTCTTCTCTCTTTCTCTCCTCATCTCAATCAAGATGCCTATAAATTCTTTGGCCTCTTCTAAACCTATCCTCTCTAACAATTCTTCCATCTTATCATCTTGACCATTCACTTGGTCTTTCACTCTTCTTTTGTCCTTACCTAGGACTATTCTTCTCTCTTGTCTTACCTATAGGACTCTTTCAAGCTCACCTATGAGATTTTATCTTGGATCTCTCACCAAATCTCTTCCTTATTTAAGCCTTCTTGGATAAGAGATATGCCACCTAACTTTATTTCACTTTCTTAACTATTTTTATCTCTCCTTTCACATATACTTGTAACTTATATCATCATTTACACAAAAACATCTCATATCAGCCTTTCATTACATTCTCATCATCCTTAAATCATGCACTCATCACAAATGTACAAACTAAATCAATTTTTTCAAACAAAAACTCAAACATACCTTTTCAATAGAATATTCCTATTCTGGTACCAAAATGATGCAGAGCATACACCACGTTAACTCACTTAACCTTGTTTCTAATTCCACTTCCTTTATAATAACTCATAGATTTCAATTTCATGCAATGTTATGATGTTCAAAGGATTAATATGAGGTTATAAATCCATTTTAACATGATATTATGTTTTCAATGGTCATTTTTATCCATTATACACATCTTTCTAACATCTTTCCACTTCATACTTAACTCTACCATCTTATCACTAGGTTTTAGTAGCCTCATTTTTTACAAATCCTTTAGGTATGAATCTGTACAAAATATTCTTGATAAACAATTTACTATTTGAGATAACCTCTAATTAATTCTTTCCTTTCAAAATTTTTTAGGCTCTAATTCCACTATTTAGTACTTTTTATGGGTCCTTTTAACTCTTTGTTTAGCCCTTTTAGGCCTTCTAGGGTCCAACTTACACACAATATTAAATATGTGTACACCTATGTAATTCCACACAAATAAAACCTTAAAATATTTTCAATCACCTTACCCTTAATCTTTTCACAAATTTTCACTTGAAATGAATTGTGGAATCCCACTATACCTCTAAAACCCTAATTTAGGGTTATTACTACCCTATGCAGACCTGAGACTATTAATAAATTCTCTATGAGAATCTCAAAGAATTTTATGGATATTTAAAATATTAAATATCATTTTTCAATTCCTAAATAGAATATCCAATCTATAACATGTCTTAATCCATCCACTATCAAATGTTTCTAAGTATAAATACACTTGACTATGTTGACAAAATGAGACTCTAAAATTTTGTGCTTCTGTAAGAAGGAAAAACACATAATAATTGTACAAGATAAAGTTATAAATAACCTTAATACACAATCAATTAACTTTCCTAAACCTTCTAAATCATTTACAACTCGATCTTATGATACTTTATTTCCAAGAAGTTGATATACAATATACCATACCAATATACACTATAGAAAATAGGGGTTTCGTAGTATATCTATATGAGTATCATATGTTTTCTACAATATTTATTTAAAATTTTAATCTCCAACCACAATAAGGTTCTTAAATATTTTTTGGATTCAATAGTCAACACCGCTTTATGCATAACATCAAAACACACCGGTCAATTTATAAAATAATCAACACAAAATAGGGGTTTGTAAGTCTATTTATAAATATATCTGAATACCAATTGTATTTATTGTTATTCCTTGAAATAATAACCTAAAAAAACATTAAATAACCTTTAAATAATCATTTATATCCATTATAAAATTTATTTTATTATCAAACTTTGAAGATACAGTCTACACCCAAACTAGACAATTCATGAACAAGGTCTGTGTCTTACCAACATCCACAGGGGTTATCTCTTTCCTTTATCTCTTAAATTATTATCTAAAACATGAATTATTCATACATCACACATATAAACAACTATAAATCTCAATATTTCCTTCATAATATTAACAAAAACACATTCACATGAAGTCATTTCATTTGCATATTCTCCATATTGTATTCATAGAGTTTACAAAGGTATGTAACAGATCCTTCTTTCAAAAAAAATATTGATTATTAATATTATTTTAGGGTTTATTTTAAATTACACCTTTTAATAAAACCCCATATCACATCTCTCTTACATTTAATGATTCTCCTCTCAAAACAATTATAACTTCCTTTTTATAGTCAAAAACTGATGTAACTACTTATTTACTCCTTATAAATTGATATGGGAGTCTTTAAAACATATTAAGCACCTATAAATTATAAAACAACCTTAAAAACTATTGAATACTCATAATACACAAGTTTATATTATCTATATAATTTGCCACATCAAAACATTTGAAACCAATACAAATTTTCAAATATTTGAATTAACCTTTTTGGCGAGAAAAAGCTTAAAGGTCCAAAATTCAAATTTGATGAAGTATAAACAACTATTATTGACTAATATAGACTAAAAATGAATAAAAACACTTTCCAAAAGACTCTAAACATGAAAATTAGACCATTGTGTATATTGGGTAGTGATGTTCCTGCATCACTATACATAAAATAATAGGGTACAAGACTATTTATGGTATGTCTAAATTTTAATAGAAGTTTTACCTTAAATCTTGATAATGAATTTTAGGTGGCCTATAGGTCTAATAATGGGTTAAAATTACTCTTAAACCCTTTTCAATGCTTCAAATTCTTAAATCTTGATAATGAAATGTAAGTGTTTGTTATTTTATGCTTCAATCTTGAAAGTGGCTTTTGGAAGCACTCAAATCTTGTGACTTACCTATTATAGGTTAAAGGTAGAGTTATTAAATCTCAAAAACTTGATTAAAATCCCTTATTTTTCATCAAAACATCACCAAAAATCTCCATTGCTCTAGCATAGGCAAGTTTTCCTTGATATACAAGCTTATTTAGGGGTCTAGGAATCATGAGATCATCCTAATCAATTAGAGGTTTTCAAAAGAGTATGTGTCATCTCATAATTTTATAATACTATAATAAGATAAATTTACCCATATCTTTATTTCAAAACTCATTTTCATTTCAATAGACCTATCTTAATGATAGATAGTCCATTCCCATTCTAATTCTACCTTTGTTTGGTATATGACCAATTAAGGTGATATAGGCCACTTATAGATCTCTTAATGTTTAAAAATAAGAGTATATTATAATATTTGTCTTTAAATTATAATTAAATTTATTACTAAATCTATCTCTTAATGACTCATGCTTTATAATCTGATCATTCAATTCTGATTGGATTTTTTTAAGAAATATGTCTTCTATTAGGCTTTCAAGTCACTAGGTCTACAATTTTAAAATAGGAATTAAGTTAATTATATTTTTATCTCAATAAAAATGATCTTAATATCTAAATATATCTCTTATTTATTAAAATAACCTATGTATTCATAGTAAAAGACAAATTTAATGTCCTTAAATAGAGTATTCACTCTTTTGACTGTAATCTACCTTTGATTAAGATCTTTATTTTTCCAATTCATAACACAAAAAATGCACCCTAATAATTATTTAATATTATTATTATAGTTTTATCAATTTTATTAATTCAAAATTATTATATCATGAGGAATCCTAACCTCAAATTTTAGATTTCAGCAATTCTACCTTTATATGCCTATTAGTCCTAATTCTACCTATTTGAGGACTTAAAACAACTTTCACTTTAACATTTTTTTATTCACTTGATCACCCAATAATGCCTAAGATAGGATGAATTCACTGATACAAATGAATACAAGTCCAAGACTCTAGTTAGATATCCACATTGACTAAAAAGATGCACTTGTACATGCTTCATTCTACCTTCTTATCTGTACATGCTTCATTTTGATTTCTTGAGAAACTTGACTTGTTTACAATACCAAATGAAATATTTTAAATATTTATCTAATTTATAAATATAATACAATATTTAAAAACACTCATACAAAGTTAGGAACTAAATAATGAGATAAAACTATCAAATTTTGCCCTTTTTAGAACCTTCTTAGTGATTACCTACAGTTTACCCAGAACACAATCAACTATAATTGAATTTGTAGATATACATTCATCTATAAAATACCTATATCAGATTTAACACATCCTTTATAAATTTAAAACAAAATTTGGAATGATTTCACAAGTTAAATCTTGAGTTATCTATTATTTTGTATTCAAGACCCTGTTATAGGGTTTGACAAACTTAAGGAAATTGAGAGGCTTTAATAAATTGTTCATAAATTTTTTAACCCATTTCAATTATTTAACTATTATAATAGGTAATTAATAACCTCATTTAACCTTTATAAACCTTAACATGAACTCATGTAACTTTTTATGCATGTTTTTAGTTGATTGTGTTTGACTGTGTGTACTAAAAATAGGGTATGCAAGGGTTATAAGAATACAAACATTAAAATATGAATTGAATCACTACTAAAAATATTTAATAATTTATATTTAATATATTATATATTATTAATTACTATTTACAACTAAAATTCTTTGTATTCATATGAGAAATAACCCCAGATTAGACACAGACCTTTGTGATCCTGATGGCACACTATCAATTTGGAGAGAAAAATATAATAAGCATTCCAAGAAATATTATAAATAATATAATAAATCATAGGCATCCAAATAATTATGATTAAGTACATTTATTCTATTTACATAAGATAAAATTATTTTGTCCAGATGTTCCTACACTAGTATGTAGACTTGTATGAGACCCTAGATGGTTGAAAGTTTGCATCATTGCTTGTAGGTATTGAAGCCCATTAAAAACCTAGTCCAATGCCCTATAATATTATCACTAATCATGTATACCTTTTATAATTTCATCTATTAAACATTTAACATTGTATCTATTTTATAGAATAGAACTACAAGTGGACCTTGGAGTTTTCTCAAAAACTAGGAAAATTAGATCCCAAAAATAAAATCATGGAATCCTATTGGTTTTTTAGTCAAGTGTTTTCCTCTTTAATTTTAATAGAGTAACAGGAAGAATTGAATATTTATTTTTATTTATTTTTAAAGAGCAGAGGCTAGTTTAATGAAAAGGATGTTGATTCAGTCTTAAAGAGTAGAGGCTAGTTCATTGAAAAGGTTGCCTCAGATATCTAAACTCTTTTATAGAGTAGGTCCCCAAAAATATTGTATCTTTCAATTTTTATAATAATAATATTAAATTATATGTCACTTATTTAAGTTCATGTATAAAATAAAATAAAATTTATGATATAACTAGTGAGGTTGTCAACTGTGGTATGTTTCCAATACTAGAAATGAGGGCAGGTAGATAAGGATAAGCTAATAAATTGTAATGTACCTAGGCATATGATATTATGATGTAAATGGGTTATGGATTAGATGAATTATGGTACACAATTAATTTTTATGTAGGATTGGTTCATTTCATAAATTTAATATTAGGTTAAATAGGTAAACTATAGAATAAGTTGTAGATTAAAAAAAAATTGACATAGTTTTAACCAAAAATACATACATACTTAATACATAGACTATAGAAATACTACTACGTTAATTGAAAATTATTTGGCATAATGTGTGGGTAAATTGTTCACCCTAAACTGAACCTAAGGTTATTAGATGAGATGTTATATATATAGGCATCTATAATCATTTGGAAAGTTGTGGTATTTAGTTTTGGATTTCATTGTAGGGATATTTGGAGGGTTTCCTTTCTAAGGGATTATTGTTTGTTTTTGCCCTGCCTCAAGGATATTATTATATTTTGGAATATACTAAATATTAGGGTGCATCAATATCTACCATATCTCATATTTTGCAATCTTATTCTATTTGGATACATATCTACATATTTTATAATTAGTAGAGGTTTAGATCTTTACATGACATCTAATAGTATCATTTTCAAAATGGACAACAAATTGCATGGTAGACAAGATAAGTATAGTAGATTATACCCAGTCAAGGGAAGTAGTTGGAGGGACATTCTCCAAAAGTTATAAATGGTGATAGTAGTTTGGAAATCAATACTAAAATTCATTATAACTAGAAGGCTAAGTAGATTGAATTGATAAGTGATTGATCACTAGGTATACTAATTGATAATATTGCTAAGGTATTAAAGATGTTTGAGGCATGTTTGGTGTTTTCCCCACATATCATAAACTCCTCAAATTATTTTAGTTCATGGAAAATTATAAACAAATAATCCATCATGCAATGTTGCATAATCCTTAGTGCACCGAGGATTGAGTAATAAGGTTTTGTAAGACTATTACTCTTATACTGATACACTTGAACCTCCCAAAGTGATTGCCCTAAAAATATAAACTCTATACAATGGCTATATCTCATACAATGAAGAGATAATTGAACAAATATCAATAATACAGAACTTACCTATCAACCTTGATCGTGTTTGAGAAAAATCACTACTATTTAGACTGTGGGGCCTTGTTATGGAGACCTTACATTAAATATTATTGATTTATTAATTTTTGAGCATCCATATGAGTTTTTTTCATCAAATTAATGATTCCTAATTATTTCACTCTCCTTTATACTTTAATTTTTTTTGTTGCCCTATTCTCTTTTCCCTAGACTATGTTAAACACAAAATTATTACAGCCTTGTGAAATTTAATTAATAACCTATGGGTTAGAATAAGAAAAACCATTCAATATTTAAGGAGAAAATTATTATTAACTATATCATTTAATAATAATCATTGTAAATCCATACTTACACTCTTAAAACATATATTTATTCATTGATGTTATTACATATATAAGTCATACATAGACTTATCTCTAACAAGCAGTTCTTCAAGTTTTAATCTTTATTTAGTTTCTCCAGCTGCTTCCTTTGAAGGTATCATTCCTTATACCCCACTAATCTCTCCCATACTCTACTACAACTATATATATATATATATATATATATATATATATATATATATATGATTATAAGAAAATTTGTGGAGACATTATAGAAGTAAAGGGACTTATAATTAGGTAATAAAATTTTCATTTCCTTTACATCTCCTCTCACTATCTGGAACAATCTATAATAGTCAAGAACAAGGGTCTAGTTTCACATACTTTTATATGCATAAACTCAAAGTAAGGAGTGACAAGGTTAGATAAAAATAGAAGGAAATTATTTAAATTAAATATATCTTTCTATGATCTTTAATAATTGAAAATTCCCTTTATCTTGGTTCTCAAGTTTGTGTTTTGGGTGTTATAGGCTAGAGACAGAGTTGTAATCAGGGAAAAGTGTCTTTTCTCCATTCTTTTGATAGTTCAAAGTGCCTATTTGGTGGATATAACAAGATATAAATATTACTAATGTATTAAAAAATAAAATACCTCAAAATAAGTCTTATAATGTGTATTTTTCATAGGAATTAGGCTCTCAGGTCTATGAATGTTCAAAAACCTTATTTAAGGTTTTAGGGAGAAAGGAAACACTATAACTTCATTTATATCCATCCAAAATTATTGAAATTGTTAAGGGAGTTAGGAATACATGACTTCAAGATGATGAAGGTATAATTAAGTTGATAAAGTACCTATAGAGTTCTCTATTGAAGTTTTAGGGTCTGTAAACTATAAGATCACTCTCAAAATACTACTAAAAACTAGTTTGGATCTATTAAGGTCTTGAGAGTTGGTATGAAGATGTATCCAAGTGTTTAATAGGTGGATAAAATGGTTTTCAAGTTTATTATAGTTATTTAAATTTTTATAGGTGTTTAGATAATAATATATAAATAAGAATCAACAACTAGGTCTGTTAATAGATCTAGGAAATCCAATTTCATGAAACTTGAAGGACAAGAGTAGATTAGAAATTTGTTAAATGTGTTTTATAAAGGATCAAAGTAGAGTTTAAGGTGTCAAAATTTAATGGAATATCTATGTTATATTTTTAATCATTTGATTTAGATCAATAAGATTGAAACATGACATAATTCTGAGTTTTGGCCCAAGATGGATTGTAAAGTGTTTGAAGGCTTGTGATCTAAAGTAAGGATGTTCATTGAAAGGATTAGAAAATGTTTATTATTATGTATAAAATTAATATGGATTAATTTATTCCATACACATTAAATATTATTATTATAACCAAATGACTATTATATATCTCCTTTCTAGTGTAAGTGGATTCTTAGAACCTTACCTTGACTGGTTTGACCATAAAAGTAAATCTACAAGATTTTATTATGTCTGAATTGTAGCTTTGGTGTGATTGTGATTAAAAATTTAGATATTAAATTCATAAATAAAATTTTACATTCAATCATGTCTCATATCACTCAATAAATACTTTTAGACTATTAAATCTTTTGATCTTTTGAAGAAAAGAGTGAAAATAGGGTTTTAGACTTCTTGATAAGGATGTAAGCAGGGAAACAGGGATAATTATTTGTTTATGTGATATAAACCTTTGTATTCATCACTGTGACCTTACATGAGTTAATACACACCTCCCCAAAAATTCTCATGTGTTTTTTATTTGTTTGTCTTGAAGCTATAAAACTTTCAGTACTCTAATGCCCTATTTTAGACTTAAAACATAGGCCTGTACAAAATGAAAATTCCATATCCTTTCTTTTAGAGCTTCTTAAGGATTATAATTAATTATAAAATATTTAGATTAACCCCTTTTACCATTTTATTAAGTTTTAAAATAATTTGAATCAATTATCTATCCAATTTTTGGTCTCTTAAAAGACATTTGGTTGTGAGAGAAAACTCATTGCTATGTCTCGGTCATCATAAGTGCCACAGAATCCTCCAAGGGATGTTAAGAGAAAAATACAAGGGGTGTTAAGAGAATACTTCTTATGATTGGTCATGAATCATTTCTTGACCAAAAAAAATTGGATAAGGATTTGGAAGTCAATTCTATGAGGGGTCTGTATGACATAGAAAGTTGGATAATTGGTTAAGATAGTTGGAGGTGTTATTTAGTACTTACCATTATACTAATGAGTAGAGGATTGGTTTACCAATTTAATATGTGAATTCATTCACTTACTTGGTGGGATAAGTATGTGTGTACTTATAAATACTTCCCATGATTGATCATGAATTATTTCTATCCAAATGGATATGAGTGAGCCTAAAAACTCAAGAGACAATACTTCCAATAAAATCAAGGATAGAATGTCCAAGATACCACTAAGTTTTGAAAGCATGGTATATCCACATTGAGGTGAGTTGGTGTTTATATATTTTAGGCTTACATGGCTTCCATAGTCCATAATATAAGACAAACATTTTTGAAAAAACCCATTTTAATGTTTAATATTAGACTTTATGATCCATCATGAGGATGGAGTTGTGATAAGATTAGATAAAAATTTCGACAATTAAATTGGTGTATACCAAAGATAAAACCTAAAACAAGAAATGGAAGACTAAAAATCAACTAGAACTTCACCCCTAGAAATAAGTGGTGGAAGTTTCATCTATAACTTCACGCCTAGAAAAATAATTGGAAGACTAAAAATCAGAGTATGACTTCTGCTAAGAGGAATGAGGTGGATTTTAATTTAGATCCAAAATATAAACTTTCAAGTTTGTCAACATCAAAAAAAAAATTGATGAAAAAAAAGTATCTTGAGGTTGAAAAATGACTCAAGGTTAATAGAAATATTAAATGTAGAGTGATATTTGACATCAAAGTATGAATTTTAAGAGGTTGGATTCATGATAACAAACACTAATCCATGTTGGGGTGTTTTAGAGTAAAATGTAATTTCAGCCAAACAACTTTCAAGAGAAACCCAAATCTTTTGAAACCATGGGGCTCTAAAGTGATATAATATAACAAATTTGAGAAGTAACACAAAAATAAATAGTGTCAATTTTAGTGTAATGTTAATGTGTTTGTTTTGTTGTTTTAAGCTTGCTATTTATAGCAAAATGAAACCATATATTATTCCCCAATGTTTATAGGGACTAGGGTATTGATCCTTTCTCCTTGAATCATCTCATGCTTCCAAATTATATTTTTATGAAAAGACACATGATCTTATATTCTTGTATTATGTCATGTGGCCAAATATTGTAGTTATAAAAAGAGGTTAATTTAACCTTACTCATTTTATTACTAATATAATGATAATTTTTATATTTCATGGCTTCACAGTTTCTGATGTGGTTCACTGTAAGTTGTGAATTTGCATTGGGAGATAAAAAGTAATATTGCAACTTCTTTAAGTGGGTAATAGATATGAGATTAATTTTTTTATGCATATTACCATGCTCTACAATGTATAAAATTGAAGGGTAAAGTTATCAAGCACATCATGTAATGGTATTAGTTGAATACCATTATACATCATATACATGTGTAGATGTAGCATATTGTAAGTGAAATAGAACTCTAAATATTATCAATATTTACACCTTATGATCTAATGATAGGTTTGATTTATTGAGCAAACCCTCAGTGCCTTACCCAAGTGTAGTGATATATATATATATATATATATATATATATATATCACTACACTTGGGTAAGGCACTGAGGGTTTGCTCAATAAATCAAACCTATCATTAGATCATAAGGTGTAAATATTGATAATATTTAGAGTTCTATTTCACTTACAATATGCTACATCTACACATGTATATGATGTATAATGGTATTCAACTAATATGTGTGTGTGTGTGTGTGTGTGTGTGTGTGTGTGTGTGTGTGTGTGTGTGTGTGTGTGTGTGTGTGTGTGTGTGTGTGTGTGTGTGTGTGTGTGTGTGTGTGTGTGTGTGTGTGTGTGTGTGTGTGTGTGTGTGTGTGTGTGTGTGTGTGTGTGTGTGTGTGTGTGTGTGTGTGTGTGTGTGTGTGTTTGTGTGTGTGTGTGTGTGTGTGTGATATAAATATTATCAATATTTACACCTTATGATCTAATGATAGGTTTGATTTATTGAGCAAACCCTCAGTGCCTTACCCAAGTGTAGTGATATATATATCTATATATATATATATATATATATATATATATATATATATATATATATATATATCTGTGTGTGTGTGTGTGTGTGTGTGTGTGTGTGTGTGTGTGTTTGTGTGTGTGTGTGTGTGTGTGTGTGTGTGGACATAGAATCTAGTTTAAATTTCATAATAATTAGAGCACTTATAGATGTCAAAATCCATGTAATAATGCAATTTGTATCAGCCCACCATCAACATGTTATCCTTCAACAACTTAGGTATAAGAGAGAAGACCTCATTTACTCAACATCAAAATAATATTTTGATAATAAAATTAACAATATATCCATGCATCATTTGGTATATAATCAAATGAACAAATTATAGTTTTAAACACCTTGGGCAAGGTGTAATCCAATAAATCTTATGGAAAAATTAAACACTTTACTTGTACTTGACATGTAGCATGGTATGTTTATAAAAAAAATAAACATGTTATGACAAAGATAGATCCGATGTTAATAAAACATAGTGTCACAGTTTCATATTTTTAGAATCAAAAAACCAATATAATATATTAACACCAAAAAAAATTGACATAAAAAAAAATTAAAAGTTCTTAATTAATAGTTCAAAGTTAGAAAGTCTAATAAAAACTAATATAATATATTAATAGATAAAGTATGGTTACAATGGTTTTTCTAAACATTGGATTTTTAACCTTGGATGTCTAAATACATGAAAATAAAAATTGGAATGATGATCAGTAAACGCTGAAAAATAGAGGCTAAAATAGTACATGCTCATTTATTATAATTATTAAATACTATCATCAACATAGAGTGTATGAATAGTATATTTATTCACGTCCACTGATGCAACATAATCTTTTATAAAATTCGTCATAAGATTCGTTAATTTCCAATGTTTTAGGGTGAAGACAATCCTTGCAAACCATGATAATTTCCCATCGCTTGCCAACCCAAACATTTGTAAACATATAATGATAATAGTTATTTGCACATTGGCCCTATAACAAACATTTGAATTCATAATCAAAATTAATATATGTAAAAAAAAATGTGACTTACCTTTTTTCCATTATGTAAAAATATGAAATCATTAAGTTCTTCCTCTATTTAAAGATGTTGTCTTACTTCAAATAATGTCATATTTTATTCCATTGATAATGTTTTAAAATTCATTCCATTCATCATAACAGAAAATGATATTTTTGAAGAATGTGTTCCATCATTGTCATCTTGGTCATTTTAGATCCATGTCCATTGACCTAATTGATGAACATATATCAACCTTCAAAATTGGAATGACATATATAAAACTTGGCTTTAAATCAAATACCTAAAATATTGATAAACAACATTCATAGAGAAATTATAAAATATCATAATATATGATTATAAAAATTTTGAAAAATGAGTGTAGAAATTTTTACCTGAAGGAAATTGTATCATGAGACAATCTGCATTCTATTTCTTCTCCATTTTTAAAGTGTAATCTTTTATCCCAATCAAATAAAAACAAGGATTCTATATTCTATTATATGGTGATGAAATAATAGATATTTTTTTGTTTCTTTGAATGGACATCTCATCTTTAAACATATGATAAAAAATTCCCATGGGCATGAATAAGTTATGGTTGACAAATGTATAATTGACCATGTAACTAAATTAATCATTGACAAAGCAACATCTTCCTTTTTTCTATTTGATGCACTAGTTTTTGGAAGGACATATGTATATTTATAGAACCATATCCCTTATTTCATCAACCACGTAGGTTCCTTTCCAACATACATAATTTCTCCAATTTTAGAATGAAAAACATATAAGGTACTAGTAATGCATTCAATTTGCTCCCACTCCTCCTAATTTGAAATGCACAAGCCTATAAGAAAATAATGTTGAATCTTTTTTTAAAATATGGATTAAAAAAATGATAAGAGCATAATATATCTAATAAATGAAAAGTGGCAAATTTTATGAAAAAAATTATTCCTTACTTACAGTTAGAATCCAATTTTGTGAAGTCATCCATTTTTACAATTGATTCCTTCAACATCTCTTTCTTATCAAAGACATGTGTAATTTTAATTTCTGATATTTTTTTACATCCTTATCTCATCTTGAAATATTTAACTATCCATTTCCAATGGTGTTTGACATCAGAAGAATGTATTATTCTCACTTTATGTTCACCATTCTTACAAGGTCTCATTGTATCCAATGAACCGATCAATAAAGTCATCAGAATCTAATTCCTATCATCATCTTTTATGTTGTAAATGACAACATATCTTATCTCACTTTTATGTCTTTGAAGTGACATTTATTCTTAAAAATTAATTATAAGAATACAATGAAATGTTAGGTCAATTTAACAATGAACACCTACCATCCACTACATAAAAATTAAACAAAAGCACATAATGAACAACATTTGTTAGGTTTAACTAGTCAAGATGCTTTGAAATAAGTACTCCCAACTCTTTGTTGTTATGATTTATACTAGCACCTAGAAAATATCCTCAAATAAAATAATAAGGTCTTATTAGCATTTTATTGATAAACTCTTGTGACTTATCTAGATTCCCAACATGGCCAAAGAGATCAAATATGCACCAAAAATGCTCCATTGTAGGGACAATGTGAAATTATGTATTCATTAAATGCAATAGCCACTATGAACATCATCTAAGGTGTAGTAATTCATTAAATTTCTAGTGTTTACATTAATTGTCCTTTCAACTACCTCTTTTCATTTAGATATGCATGTGCTCCTTAGAACACTTGAAGATTCATGCTGATCCATTTGAGAGGGATATATGTTGTATAAGATAATAAATGGTTGAATAGAATATGAAGAGAGGAGAAATTAACAGGGTAGAGGGGGATGCCAAAACACTAGTAAATAGAATTTAGCATAGAAAGGAAGGAATAGATAATAGAAGCACATAAAATTTCAAAAGCATTTTTCATTTACCCTTCAATACTTTTGCCTTCTTAATATATAAAATATAAAATAGGTCATCCATAGAATATTGAAAATATATAAAGTTTTATCTAAATTCATAAACTACTTTGAACTAAAGACTCTAAAAGGGGCTATACACAAATTATTATGAAATATCACCTTTAAATAGAGTAGCCCATCTAATAAATCATTTACAACTCAAATAAATAATATAACATACCCATAGAAACTTAAAATGGAACAAAAATCTTCCTTTTATTACTAAGAACCTTATCACAAAGATAGACGATCAAATGCCTACCTTGGATAAACATTCAAACCTTGGTTTTAGTTAAAAAAAAACCTCATTGTATCATCATTCCCATTATATTACAGCTCTAATGAAGAAAAAAATGGAGGGTGGCAATTCTAAATATTTAGGACATCCCTCACATGTGAGAGTAAGGTGGAAGCTTAAGTGTTGCATGATTATTTTGTATTAATGGTAAAACATAATCAACAAGTATATAAGAGTGATGGCAGGGAATTAAGTCCCCCAAGTGTCTATTAAGTACTCTCAATATTATCATAGTCATAGATTAGGAGGGGACACAATTGAAGGTCATAAAAATAGGTTAATTTTATCATAAGATTGATCCCTAAGAGTATTAAATCTAACCCCTTCTCTCCTTACATTTTAAAGAAGTGATATTCATGAACTAAGCAATTTGTGCTCTTACATTTTTCCATACAAATATACTTGGGTGGTCATAATGATGTAGGAGCATCATATTTTTTTACATAAATCCTTTTTTTTATCTTAGAAATTTTATTTCCATCCAAAATACATGTTTTTAAATTCAAATTTGAAAAGGGAACTTTTCCCTCCAAAATGTATTCAAAGTTGTATTAAGAGTCAAATAAGGATTTGGGAGTTGTAGTTAGATAAAAAGGCATTGTAAAGTCATCCTAAAGTTGTAATGAGATTTATTGGCCAAAGATAGTTCTGTTAGGAGGATGTGTTGTGTCCAATTTAGTGGAAAACTAAAGGGAGTATATGATAAGTTATGTTTGAGTAGTTGAAAGATTCTTGGAGATAATAAAATATCAAGTTAGGTTTACAATTTAGTTATGAGTGTTGATTCTAGTTTAGGTCTGCATAAGAAAAGAGTCAAACATGATGAAAATAATTAAACATAATAATAATATATTGCACATTGTATTTATTCTCACTGTATTATTTGAATGGTTACAAGGCACTTATATATGAAGTGCAAATCCTATATGTGGGGATCTTAAGATCCCTATAAAGCCTCAACCAAATAACCAACTTGCTAACCAAATACTATATATGAAATATATTGTTAACATAATATATTTGTCTAACTACTAACCTATATAAAATTAATTTGAAGGCTATTAATGTAATATTATTATAACAGTAATATTTACATTATTAAATTAATAATGTGAACACACAACACAATATAACTTAACATTCACCCCCTTGTGAACATTATTAGTCCTATTTATAACCCCTTAATATGAGCATGGGGAGAATATACATTTTTAAGAATTGGCATAAATAGAATCATATGTTAATGCATACTTTTAGGTCTATATACTCCTGGCATGATCTTGCTGCACATGACAACTACTATGCAAAGGAATGCATCTTGTATTTACTTTATGTGACCGTAATGAATGTGTCACTGGGGGTCATCTCCATAAATAAGTAAGGTAGTCATTGGATCTTTGTAGTTGGTTTCCCTCCTATGCAAGTGTTTATCACATTCCATTATATCCACACTCTCCCTTGTTTTCAAATGGTAGTGGTGTTTCAAACAAGTAGAGGAATGAAAACACGCTATTAAAAAAGATAAAATCACACCACACATGTGAATAGGAATTTCCTTCTATTCTTATTCAAACATACACAAGTCACCAAATCATTCTAGGGCCCTATCATTAGTGACTAATGAGAGGCTCTGGAAACCTCCTTACTCCATGTATCCTCTAGCCTCCAGTTTAAGAAGATGCTCACTCAGTAAGAATGTCGATGAAGCTCAGATGAGGAAAAACTCCTCCCATAATTTGGATGTTGTGTATAACCAAAAATTCATCCTTGAGGCAATTTTATTTTTATTTTTATAATTTTGACTTTATATGACAACATGACTTGATGATGACCCAAAAACTTTTGACACTTTGAATTCTTATGACTTGACTCTTTTGATGACTTTACTAAATGACTTTGATGACATACTTAAAATTAGACACTTTTGAGTTTGGTACTAAAAAAACTCTATAGACTAAATAATAATGCCAAACATTTATTAAATTTTAATATAGCTAAAATCTATAATTAAAATTTTAATTAACTTATAATATAGCATTATATTAAGACATATACCATTTCTAAACAACCACTGAACTTTGATTATATGCCTAAAATAATGAATAATACTATGATTTTGACTAACCATATAAAAATAAGACTCAAAACTAGGAATAAATAAAATCTATGACTATAGATATTTAAACAAATGTTTAAAACTATATAATGCTATTGACTTTTTATTGAATTACAAAAACCACATAACATGACTTAAAATTGCTTAAACTAAGATTGACTCACATTAAAAAACTAAACACTGCTAAATACAATAAATAAACTTGAATGGATAGAGGAATACATGTACATAATAACCATATAGATTTCAATGTGAAACTAGTGCAAGAAACATAGTTTTGGTTTTAGTAAAACTAAGGATGATGTGATCATGAATATGGGTTTTTAATTGTCAATAGTGAACTCATCAAAAATATTCAATGCAAAATGGTGGTGACTGGTGGAAAAAGTTTGTAGAATCTTAATGGATTTATTGAGGCCATAAGTGAGCCGTAACATAGGTAAGACCAATAATTTTTTATCTAAGTATGAATAGAAAATAAAAAATATGTTATTTTGCCAATTTTGAATACCTTTATGAGCTATGATCCAGTCTATGATAAAATCGGTGCTTCAGTGAATTGATTTTTTTGTGAGATAAATCTCATAAGAGTATTGAGGCAAGGCATCTAGTATTTAACTCTATTTCCATGAGTCGTTGGGGCTCATGTTGGAAGAAATTGAGACCTTATTTTATAATATCATGTATGGTTGAATATGTTTCACCATTCCCTATTTTTAGGAGAAATTTGCATACTTATTTGATTTTGAACAATGATCTGTAATCTGGTGGAGAGAACCAAGCTTGAAATTTATTCCTTCGATCCACTCCACTGAATGAGACATAATGATGTGAATCAAAGCTGAATGTAGAACTTATTGATAGAATTGTGTAGTTGTATTCAAATTATTTATAGATAATCACAGGGGGTAATGGAGAATACTATATCTACCCCTACAAAAAAATCATCGATCCATTAAAAGAACCTCATACTCTGATACCAAATGTTGATTATGGTTTAGGTCTGCATAAGAAAAGATTTAAACATAATGAAAATAATTAAATACAATAATAATATATTTCACACTGTATTTTTTCTCACTGTATTATTTAGATGGTTACAAGGTACTTATATAGAAAGTGCAAATCTTATATGTGGGGATCCTGAGATCCCTATAAACCCTCAACCAAATAACCAACCTACTAACCAAATACTATATATGAAATATATTGTTAACAAAATTTATGCATCTAACTAATAACCTATATAAAATTAACCCAAAGGATATTAATGTAATATTGTTATAACAACAATATTTATATTATTACATTAATAATGTGAACACATAACAAACTACATTAAAAATGAGGAGATAGATTATGAATCATTAGAAATAAAGGAAATAAAAAGATAGATATTACACAGGAACAAATAGGGAAGTAGTGACAAACCTCTAGGTCTGTATAGCTTGTAACAAAAGAACACACACACACACACACACACACACAAGAAATACAAAGAAAGAAACTTTATTTCTGATTAGCAGTGTAATATTGAATATGACACATATATATGTGTAAAAATTAATGGGTTTTTTAATTAAATTCATGCTTTTAAATATTTTATTTGATGACAAAAGTCTGTAGTAAGAACATTGAATAATACAGTCTAGAAAAGGTATGATTTTACATAATTTTATGAACATTGAGTTTGGAAAAATATGGGTAATATATACTATTATAGGTGTAATATGAATATAAATAATTCATGTGTATCACTTAAAAGTGTAACTAATCCTCTTTGTAAACTCTCAGGTTTCATAAATCAAGATTTTGTATGTATAGTCTACCATAAAGGGAAATCTTACGTATTTTTGAATGCATGGGACTTAGTGAATGATTTTGTAAAAGAGATATATATTAGTATATAATTTTTATAATCTAATAAAAAAGTCTTTATAAGTATTTTTATCTTGGAGATATCCATCTTTTGTCCCTTAAGGACTGTTATAGTAAAAAACACAATCACAATTTTAATTCCAAAACTAGGCCACGAATGGTAAATTGGTCGTATCTCAATATTGAACAAATAAATCATTATAAAACTTGGATAAATGAGGTGTTTGGATGTTATAAATATATTGAATCCAATTTTAGGTCAATTATTTGAGTATCAAGGAAGACGTCATGAAAAATAAGACTATGTATTGATAAAATATTAAGGTTTAAACATTGTGTAGTTGAATTTTAAACAGTTGAAAGTCCATAAAAGAGAAAGATAAATTATTTTGTGTCCAATAAAATGTTTGATTATGGAAAAATATTTTAATATCAGTATGAAGTTCATAAATTTTGTAAATTATGTGTTAAAAATAAATTAGGCCTCCTTTGCTCATTAGTTTATAGACTCAAATAGTGCATGATAAGAAATCCAACCAGGTTCGTTCATAATAGTTCAAGTTGATATATTTTTTTGGAAATGATAAAAAATGATCATAAGGATAAAATAGGTGTTGGCATGGAAAGAGAAACCATGATCAAAAAAATATAATACATTTATATCCCTAAAGTTTTGGTTGATAATTTGCATAGAGTTTTGTGAGGAATCAAATTTGAAATCTCTTAAAAAGTTATTTTTTTCCAAAAGACTAAAGAAAGGATCATAAGAATGAATCATCAATTCTATTGAAAATATAATAAGTAAATGATACATTGAGAATTCCTTTGGATACATGTAACCTTGGAGAGTCTCCAAGACCTTTTGTAATGAATCATATGATTGTTGATCAATTTTATGATCAGGAATTCAAAATCTAGTTGGAATACTTGTGTGGGATGAAATTCAAATATTATTTTGTTGTATTTAGGAATATATTATAAGGTTTATTTGGTTTATGGATAACTTGAGAATATTTTGTGGAAAATTTGAGAACCTTGGTGATATTTTTGTATTATTTTGAGTTTTGGTGTTGGCATGATGATCATATGGAGGAGTAGATGTTGTAATCTTGAATATTGTTCATTCTTCAATGAAACCAAGAAGGTAAATGTTCCAAGCTAGCAGGTTTAAATAAATAAAAGATAGTGTTTTGTTTCTACCATCAAGGTTATTATGTATTGAATGCTGACTCTGATCATTAAAACTAATAAGGATGAATTCAAAAGTGACATCACATAAATACAAAATATGCATGCCACTTTCAATTATGCTCTGATGAATATCCATCACTTGATTCCAAAGCTTACATTTTGGCTCATGTTGGGTTGATGTTGGCAAAGGTTTTGGAGTTTGGATTCATATCTACCAATTACCCATCTTGTTCATATACAATAACACTATCTCTTCATAAATGTTTTGATCTATCCAATGAATGGGAATAAAATTTATCAATAATTAATCAAATCTATTATCAATTCCCATGGAAATGGATATTGACTCGACTCATAGAAAGCTTTCAAGATCACCTTCTTATTTATTCCTACCCTCCTAAAATTTTATTAACTGCAACTTATCGCCCTTGTTTCCTCCACATTTCCCAATTTTTACCATTAGTAGAGCTCTACAAAAGGCATATGAAGAGAGGAAAATGGAGATTAAAAGAATGAAAGGTTGAGCATCCAAGAAAGGATGAGCATAGAATTATGAATTCATTAAATCTAGAAATAACGCTTTATATTTTGTAGTAATGAAGGTCCTTTCATGCCATGAAATCTTTGAGATAATAATGATGCATCCACAAAGATTACCTATTGGAGATAAAATAAATTTATAGAAAGGACAAACTGCAAGAATTTTCTATGCACCTACATAAATATACACATAATTTTATGTGTACTTGCATAAATATACATAAAATATTTTAGAAAAGATCACCTTTTATAGTGGATCAGTAAAAGGAACATCTACAAATTTTGCATATCAACTATTATAGACCTACATTTCCAATAAGCCAAGATTATTCCATGATTATTTGTAGAAGAGATGAGAGCACCAAAGGAATTAACGGATGTGACCACCATATGAAAAAAATAAAACTAAGATAATAGAAAAATTATTGAAAAAAAATAAAACTAAGATAATATAAAAATGATTAAGACAATAAAAAGGAAAAAAATAAAAAGATACAATTAATTGGAGTGTTTCTAAAAATTGTTAGGACAAGAAAAAAGAAAAAAGAAAAAAACAATTAACTGGAGTGTTTTTAGACATTTTGAATGGGCAAATGGATCCACGTAACTCATATGGTTAAGTGAATTATTTTCTATTTCAATCAATATATTTGATAAAATAAGAAAGAAATTATTTTTTTTAGAGTTCTTACAAGGCCCTTTTTAAACCCAAATTTCCCCTAATGTTTAATACATTATAAAAATTGCATGGTACTCCAAAGATCATTCTAAGTAACCAAGATCCCATATTTATTAGTAATTTTTAGAGTGAATTATTTTCATGTTTTGGCACCCTATTGTCTCATAGTTTGTTGTATCATCCTCAATATGATGTAAAAATAGAGGTAGTCAATAAATGTCTAGAAGGGTATCTTCATTTTTCTTTTACAAATAGAACAAATGAGTTCATTCACAGCCACTTGTTGAATGGTGGTATAACACTTATTCCAAGATGTCTCCCTTTGTGGCATTATATGGGTATCACCCCCCATCCATCACTTTAGATTTGATAATGCATCTAAGGTTTCAAGATGTTAAGGAACACATTCACCATCAGCATGAGAAGTTAGTTAGTTTATGAGAGAATTTAGAAATGGCACAAAATAGAATGAAATAACAAGCAAATCAACACCATAGTGAGTAGCATTTTGGCATAGGTGATTAGGTCTTTGTGAATTTTAATCCATATAATCATATGTATATGAAGTTGCATAAAAAGGACAATAAGTTATCACCTAAGTAGTATGGCCCTTAGTGGCTTACAAGCTAGAATTACCTCCATCCAATTACATACATTTGGTGTTCCATGTATCTTTTCTAAATAAGGTAATCATACATATATTTTCCACTCAAATTGATTGCCAAAATTTGATAAATAAGTCCAAGTTATTATGGAGCCTAAAGAGATCATTCACGTGCATACTACGTAACTACAGACCAAACCCATTAAGGAGTATATGATTAAATTGAAGAACCTGTATTCTGAAGATGCAACATGGGATGATGAAACATTCCTACAACAACATTTTGGTTTGATTCAATATTGAGAATAATGTTTTTTTGAAGGGGAGGGGCATGTTACACCCTTAACCTATAATGCATCTACGGATATGTGTGGTTGACTTATGGCTTACACACCTTCATATTATCTTGTTGCAATTCTCTATGTTCTTAGTATGGTTGGCCTATGGAATTACCTTAGCTAAGTAAAGTATATATATATAGGAGGTAGTGGTTATTATTTTATCATCATATTTTGAATTTTTTTCTTATTGTATTTTTATGTAGGTTGCCCTCTCGAAGTGGCCCAGTCATAATATTCAATTATTCTACTCTTTCAACAATCATTATTGTGGATCTATTTATGTTGCTCTTATTCTATGATATATAAAACTATTGTTTTGAACCATATAAGTAATTTCATTACATTCCACCCCTTCTTTCGTTTTAAATTAGAAAACCACATTTTTTGGTTCTACCCTTGAATTATTTTACAAGAGTACTCTACATATTCAAATGTGATTTGGAGCATAAAATCTTTCCAACACAATGGATTTCACTAGTTTTCAAATTGAGACTTGATCAATCTCAATCCCCTATAATTTCAACATTTATCCACATGCCTAAACAAGGGACCATACACTTCTCTATTTACAAGTTATAGGGAAATTAGATAGCATACTCTTTTAGGTGTGTACTTTCCTTTCTCTTACTTCAAATTTAAATTTTTAAATTTAATGTTTTTAATTTTTCAAATATGGACAATAACTAATTTCAATTGCATTATTATAGGTTTTAACCTAAGGCATCTTATATATCAAGATTTGCATATAAATATAAAGTGTATATACACACTTCAGTTCACAACTATTTTACTCTAGTAATTTAACTTCATTTCATCACTAGAATAAAATGGTAGAAAATGTAGACACAAATTTAATCTTTAAGTACCTGACAATGTTTAAATTTGACATACTTACGTTACTTGGTCTATTCACCATTTCATTTACTCATAATCTCTATTAAATTAAATTTTGAAGCATTCTAACAATCATAGGCCAAGTTTTAAATTATTTTATTACATGTTAGTGGAACTCATTGTTGAGCATTTAAATAAATATATCTATTTGCATTAATATAACAAATTCAATATTCACACACTCACTCTAGGTGAAAAAATACATCGGCCTAAGGCCCTTTTGGGCTATGTAGGAAGCACTCATATTAATAGATTTTTTTAGGGTAGCTTAACTATTCTCTTAATATTATTACCCTATTTTATAATTTAATCTCAATTGTGTTTATTATGCAAGAGCTAGGGTTTGTATTTTATGTCTTTCATGCATAAATTATCACACAAGGTAAACAATAAACCCTCATAGATAGGCACACACACCCATATCAAAAAATAAGACACACAATCAACTAGGGTGTAGTTTAAATCAGTAGATAAGTCTACATTATGGCATGTCCTCCTAGAGTGTCCTTATCATAGCATAGTTTAAATTCTTGTTTCCAGATGCAACAAAGTTTGTAGGTCTTTTCAAGTTATTTCCAATCATAATCAGCAATAAATAAAATCTATGCTAGTTTTCATATCTTGTTTTAATTTACTATTTTTATCTCACTTTAAATTTGAAAAATTATGTATCTTATATTTAGATTTGTATATTCCTTGTATTTCAATTTCAAAAGTTTAGATCTATTTATTTAAATAATTTCAATTCAAAATAGATTAAACATTCTGATGAGCCTATAATTTTATTTTAAGAACACTATGTAATTGATTTTTGTGTGGTCTAGTATTTTAGCTAAATTTATGATTTCACAAAAACCATAAATTCATTATTCCTTACATAAAAATATTTTGATTTTATTTTCTCTTTATTTCATATTTTCTTGTTGATTGTTTTTAGAATTGTGTTCTATCAATTGTAAAAATACTTATGATTGTCATTATGGGTTACATGGTGATTTTTTTATAGATATCATGGTGTGAGGGGTTCTACCATAATATTCATATCTATTTTATATCACTAAACATGGATTTTATTTTCCATGTAGCTCAAAATATATCAAAAATGCTTACTATCTCTTGTTTATCCCATAGGAATCCTTTTTAAGACATTTGATTTGTGGTGCACCTGAGAGGAGTATATCCCCTAGGGAAGTTACTCTTATTGATCCCTCAAAAATTGGCTTATTGGGATACAAGCATAGTTTTTCCTCTGTATTTAGTGCTTTGAACATTGGGTTGTCATTAATCAACAAACATGCAAGTATATTTGAAATCCCACATAATCATTCAAACCCTTTCCTAGATTACCCTTTATACCTTGTTTTTTCTTGTATTGTACTCATATTCATTAGATATATTGATTCATAATGGGTTAAATGAATGAGTGTTTCTTTCATATGTTACATAGCATTATGCAGTTCATTGTTGCATCTTGTCTTACTTTTCCACATGCTCTTCATTATGGTTTTAAAGAGATTCAATGTCAAATTAATAAATAAGCTACACTAAACAAGGCCTAATCTCATGGAATTTATATTTCATATGTTTAAAATACTACATCATGTCATTTTTATTCTCCAATATCTTTTGAAAAATATAAAATGATTTTTGAATAAAAGGAAGCATATGTTATACATTGTATCAAATATTCAACCTCAAAGTAACTTTAATTTATTATTTTATACCCTCTTAAAGGGTGTATTATTTATCTTATTTTAAAACCCAATAATCATGAAAATTTTACTGAAACTGCTCAAGTGAAATTTATGCAATATCTTTGTGAGCATCCAAAAAAGGTTGATTTTCACTATTACATCTATTCCTATATATACACCTCCAATCAATTCCATAACATCATCCCTTGGTTTGGGAGCATCACTTGGTTTCCAATAAATATCCATGCATGTGTATACTCATGTTACTTATACTCCTCTAATCACCTCTACAAATACTACTCTAGAGAATACACTTATTCTATTACAAGCTAAGCTAGCTCACATTGAGTAAACTATTTATCATGTTAGCCCATCTATAGACTCATGTTATTTTTTATATAACCCTTTTCCACCTTAAATTGAATCTTATCCATTGTTTTTTGTCTTTTTGGATCCTAATATTACTCTTTATGAGGTAAAATATGATCCTAAACAATATTTGTGTTCATTCCATATAGATTTTCTATACTATGTAGATAATGACAAATTGTTGAAAAATATCTTTCAAATAAGTATTAAATAATATGCTCTTGTATGGTTATATGATCTTCCTCTTCAATCAATAAATGCTTTCAATCCTTTGTAAAATTAGTTTATAGCAAATTTTTATATAAACATTAGTGAAAACTTATCATATGTTCAAATTACAAAGCTAGAACAAGGGTCTAATGAAAAAAATAGTGAATGTGTTATAATATAAAAGACTATGGTAGAAAAAATGGAAAATAAAATTGTTGATAATTATCTTCAAGATATCTTCACTCAAAGTTTCTATCTCCACTTCAGGAGTCTATTATGTTTGATAAGTTTAAATATTTTGATGAGCTACACCATACAATCAAAAAGTGTGAGATCAAATTGCTTACCTTAAACAAGCTCAAGTAAACTTCAAGTGATCCTTATACTTGACAATCTTAAGTTTCAAATCAATCCAAATTATAATATCAAAACCAATAAAAACAAGAATGAATCTGAGGTTACAAATAATTTTATTTCATAACTAACATAAAATCTTCAATTACAAGTTCCACCAAGGAGGAAATTTTCAAGGTTACCATCACCTCCTCATGTATTATTTCAAAAAATACTTGAATGTAATCTCATCACTCTTAATCCACCAATATAATTGTATATGCCTATAATGAAATCTAAAAATTTTGATGGAAATGCATATTGTGAAAGTCATAGATGTATTGGGTATTCCACAAATAGATATTTCAATCTCAAGCATAAGATTCAATATCTTATTGATGAGAAAATTATTGATATTTTCACACCTATTAAAGAATCTAAGCCATAACCAGATGAAATTTCAAAGATAAAAATGCACAATGATCATTTTCCAAGTCATGAAGCAACAAATAACAAGGACAATTCTGGAGTACATTATGAATATATTTTTCATCCTTCTCCCTCTACTTATGGACATCTAGTGAATAGCATAAATGGTATAGTTATAATCAATAAAACACCACATCTTATGATCACATTTTATGATACTAAAATTATTGATGATGATTTAAATAGACATGTGCTCTTTATTTTAGTATATGTTTATAGTAAATCCATAAAAAATGTTATGATAGACAATAGATCAAGTCAAAATGTGTGTACCATAATGATCCTCACTATCTTAGTTATATAGATAAATATTTAAATGATGCTTATAAAATTGTCAAAGAATTTAGTGGTCATACATAGGATACTCTTGGTCATATATGAATACCTTTAAAAGTGGGGCCTCTCATTGTTCCCACTCCATTATTAGTTATACCAAGCATAGGGGTGTTTGATATGCTATAATAATTCCCTTGGATATAAAATATTAGAGAAGTAACTTTAATAGTGTATAAATGTGTCAAATATATCCATTTTATTCAAGTCATCAAATTTTTAGGAATCCAATTTGAATATCCTTTAGAACTAATGATATTTACTCCTCATACATAATAGTTGTAATGCATGTACATTGAGAAACATGGTAATGAAATAGTCTATATAATTATTCAAGAGCATATTAAAAAATGAGTTTATCCATATACTTAAGAGCATGATTTAGTTACACATAAACATATACAATAATTTTCAAAGAGAATGGCACAATATCCTAAGTTTAAAGTAGCACATAAAAAAAGGTCTTTGTCTCCTAAGGCATCACAAGTCATTTAGAGAGCTTCACCACAATTATAGGTTATCACATCTTTTCCTATTATGAGAAATGATTCATATGGTTATATGACAACATATTACTCCTATTAAAATTAATAATCATATATAGTTGGCACTTATTCTTCACAAGAAGTCATTCCTTCATACCATGTTATGATTTATGCATACATGACTCCCTTTACAGATAAGTGGTTAGCTAATTATATTCTCTTTTGTATATAGCCTCTTTTATTTTACTTAATTTCTACTTATTATATCCCTTATCCAAGAATTATTCTATCTCTTAGATTAATTTTTACTTTGGGCACTTACCCACTTGATTTTAAAATTTATTTTGAACAATCCAACATAATTATATTACAAATGGTTTCAAAAATCATTCTTACTTATCATTGCATATCTACCATAATATGGCTTCCATTGCCCTTACAAAATTGCATCTATATCTTTCCCAATGGAGGCATATACAATCTTATCTATAACAATAATTTATGATACATTGTTATGATTCATTTACACATACAATGGGGGCACATTACTTTCCTTCCTTCTTGCCCCACTATGATTTAACACCTTGTTATGGAATTTTTGAATCCATCCTACTTATTCTATTTTATAAACCTTAATAATTGGTACCCTTTTTTAAAAAAATCAATTAAAAAAATTCAAAAATTAAAAAAAAATACATATATATAAAAATACAAAAAAAACACATATGCCAAAAATTCAAAAAAAATAAAATATTTTCAAAATCAAGACCTACAAGCATTTTCAAATTTTGCTAGCTTACTTATTTACATGTGGTATTTATTTTAGTCAATTAGAGAACATATTTAAGTTTCAATACACACTAATTTTCACAAGGTATGTGAGTGTGATACATGACATATAGTTTTTAAATTTTAAGCTTCCCTTATTACCCAACTACCTTACTAAGTTGAGAGCATCTTTTAATTCTTAGTGAACATTTTAATAGGTTGTATCTATCCACAACCCATCTACAATGTCAAGCCTCATATCATACAAATGTTTTATTATTCACTCATATTTTTCATTTTTTTACATCGATATGGTATTTGCTAAAAATTTCATAATACATAATATGGATGTAAACTAATCTCATTTAATATATGTTTCTTTTATATTCTTAAATTATTACATGATAAGTTAGGACTCGATTGCTTATTTTATGTGGTCCTTGGCCTTGTGTTTGAAACATATACATGTTCTTGCTTGAATGGTATTCTCATACCATATATGTGAGGCCCTTAGCCTCGTTTGATTATGCAGCATTTAAATGTACCTTGTTTGTGGCCTTTGGGCCTTATGTCTGACATTATATGAAAATTGTGTGACTTTGTGTGACATTGTTTATATGTTTATTTCTTATTATTATGGTGACATGATTCATATCATGCAAAATTTATATTTTTAATCTTGTTCCATGATACATATCGTGCACATGTTTCTTATGTTCTTCAATTTTTCTAGCACATATTTCATATTCAATTCAATCTTATATTCAATATTATGATGCAATCCAATTCAAATGTTCAAAGTGATTCTACATGATTATATATTTCACATATTTTATAATTTTTTATTGACATTAATGAATTTTAGGTTTCATATTTCATCTCAAAAGGGGGAATCACAATGGGCTTGTCTTGAGAATTCAAGTCTCATGAGAAAAACAAAAATATATTTATGACACTATACAATTTGTATATAGTAATATGATTCAACATTTTTTAAATTATTGGGAAATTTGACATGCATGTGAACTCATCCCTATAGTTAATGAAATATATATTCACATATACTTGATGCATATACATGGCATATACAAAAATAGTTACAGGTTTCAGACATTACAAGTTACAAGTTTCAAAAATTACAAGTTCAAATGGCATTAAATAGAAATTCAGTATGGTATAAAGGGCATGATATTCATTCATATCCAAGTTACTACATGGAAATTTAAAATTTATCATGTTAAAAATTTTCAAGTTTAAAAGTTTCAAATAGAGTCTAGATCCATCTACAATGTTGTGATTCATCTTCATGTTGGAAGTGGGCCATGTTAAATTCTAGTGACATTCAATGTCTATGGTTTCATTTTTCTATTTATTGAGACACGTTTTTTGGTTCCACCCCTTATTAAATTGCAAAGTAGCGAACCACATTTCTTGGTTACACACTTAAATTATTTTACAAGAGTGCTCTACATATTCAAATGAGGGTTGCAACATACAATCTTTCAAACTCAAGGGATTTCACTAGTTTTCAAAATGAGACTTTATCACTCTTAATTCACCATGGGTTCAATCTTTCTCCAAATGCCTAAATAATCAGACATACACTTATCCATTTCCATGTTATAGATTATTTATATTACATATTCTTTTAGGTGTATTCTTTCCTTACTTCTCTTAAAATTTCAAATTATAATTTTTTAATTTTTTAATTTTTAGGATATAAATGGTAACTAATTTTAGTGGAATTATTGTAGGTTTTGCATTAAATCATATTGTACTATCAACTTTCACATCAAAATAAAAAGTGTTTATTTAAACCTTTTTCAAACATTTTTGGATTAGTGTTAAAGGGTAGAACATCCTATACACAAGGATGAATAAAAATATTATATAACTAGCTAATTAATTTTAAAAAATAGATAAATGAATATTATAAATTAAAATGTTGATTGATGATAAATATATAAATTACACTCAAAACATTAACTTGATTACATAAACATGACTAAGATATAATAATTAGCTTATATGTAAATGTGTAGGTAGATTTGAGAAGTACAAAGGTAGAAATAGGTAGGGATAAGATTAGGATTCAGTCGTTAGATTCTAGAAATATTATTTTTAAATTCCTAGGCACTTGCATCATCCTTGGGACACTTACATCAATGTAGGTATCCTAATCCCAATGAAACTCTCTGGTACATAATATTCACTATATTTTGGAGTGACCACCTAGAGCCTTCTATGTTTTCCATTGCCTTTATACTAATATATTTTATCCACATGCATAGGTTGTTGATGACTATTTATGGATCAAACCCTATCTCTTCACCTTAGGTCTTTGTACCTTTCCAAAAATGGGTTATTTGGCTCATAGTGTTAATTTGACCTCAAATACCCCTCTATCAGTGAGCTTTGCATACATAGACAATACTCCAAGGAGGGCCTCAAACATATGTAGTTCTCCCATAGGTGTTGGCTTTGTTGTTCCCAAAATCAGCTACACTCATTTTTGGAACAACCCCTACAAAACTTGTCCATTTCCTGTTTTCTCTCTAAGTTCATTTTTCGAGGCAAGTTTTTGTTGTTCTCGTGTTTGCTCTAATGGCCTCATTCAAAGTTTGTGACATTTCCTTAATTGCATTTTTCCAAAAACGTGAAAATCATTACAATCTCGATGCAACTAGAGGACAAAGTTTTCATTTTCCAAAGTCTATTTTTTGGTGTTTCCATGCAAGGGTGGCATTTTTTGCTACCACTGCATTTTATTTGCATCCTCCATGCAAAGGTGGCATCTTTAACCGCCCTTGCACCTGTCATGCAAGAGTGGTAATTTTTGCCACCCTTGCATCTTTTGGTCTCTTCCATGCAAGGGTAGTAAATTTTGCCTCCCATGCATCCCCATTTCCTCCTCTCCTCTAGGTACAAGGGCAGTGATTTTTGCCACCCTTACACATTCTTCTTCTTCAACATGCATCAGCAGAAATTTTTTCCACCATCATACTTTCTCCCTGACGTGCACAGGCGGCAATTTTTGCCGCCTATGCACAAAAACTTCTCCAATATGCAAGGGCAGAAATTTTTTCCGCCCATACATACCTTCTCCCCATTTTTCCTGACTCTAGAAAATTTTCATTTTTCCTATTTTTCGCACCCACTCCCCTTTTCTTCCACTTTTTGACCTACTCTCGCCTCATCCCTTTCAAGTGCATTTCCCTAATCATGATCATCAAATGTGCAATTTTCTTAGATTGCTAATTTTTCCCCTAATTGCACGATCATGATTCTTACTGCAGTTTCTCTAAAGGATCCCTCTTCATCGACGTCTTTTCAACAAAAGTTCTTTTAGATCACTGAAGTTTCTCTGAAGTCAAAAACAATGAAGAAGACTGGAAATCAAGATTGAAGCTGTTCTTCCATGCTTTATTCAAAATGCACTTTGTAATTGACTTGGGACATTTTCACGTGTACTTTTGTAATATGTAATTACATGTGAAAAATCTAGAAAAATATCTCAAAGTCAAAGATGACTCATCTTTGACTAAGATATTTTTATATTGTAATCTTTTTAATTTTGAAGGTTTCTCCCTATATATAGAGGGGACCTCTTTTGTAAAAGTATCTCTGATAATTGAGAGCAAAAACTCTACTAAAATTGAGACACTTCTTTAGACTTTGTGCTCAACTTGTAAATCATATTTCATCGAATGAATGAGAAACAGGTTTATTTCAGACTTTGTGTTGAATTAATTTGTGTTATTTAGGAAATGGTTCTTATGTCCTCTTTCTTGATAATCTCTTATCTATTTTATTTAATAAGCAAAGTGTGTGTGTTGATATTATCTGAGGACGTTTCTAAAAGATAGAACAAAGACTTTGAGCTAATTCTATCTTGGTGATCCTTTTATCCTTTGTAGTTTTAGGCAAAGACTTTGTGCTTCATTTCACTCTATGGTTACACGTATTCTAGATCAGTGAAGGAGACAACGGAAGACTTTGTGCTTACTTAGGTTTCTTTGTTAACTTTGTTACCTACTTCAAGGGAGTTTTTGATCTACGTTGGATACCATTCCTAAAAGAAGAGGAATGTTCTTAGCTAAAAACCAAGATTTCTCTCTCTTGTTCCTTGGACATCATCTCTAAAAAAAGAGAGGTGGATGTTGTTATATTACCCCGAGTATTATTTTATGCTTACTTATATATATACATATAGCGCTTAAATATTCATAGGGAACCTCCCCTTGATGAGAGGAGAGATTTACCTCATCTAGATGTGGTAAACCCACACTTTTTGTGGTGTAAATCTCCTTGCATTGTGGTTGATATACCCATTTTGTCATCAGTTAGTTGATGACAAAATATTCACCCAACAGCTTTTTGGCAACTCTGCTAAGGACGAACGTGCAGTCTGAAACCTCAAGTTTCAGATTGAAGTAGTCCCTACCCTTATCCATTACATAGTCTGGTGACTCCATTCCATGTCTTACCCATTATCACTATAGCTTTACCATCTTCCTCTATCTCCATTATATTATCTGGTCTGAAAAACTAGAGCCACTAGGGAGAGCGCGTAGTTTGAAGTCTCAAGCTCCAAGCTGAAGTAGATCCTACTCTTTTCCACTTTTTCTCTACAATCTGGCAACTCCACATTATACAAGAAGCTAATAATCTCAAGGTGTTGTTGACCCTAATTTTGAGTTAGTGCAGTAGAGTAATTTCAATTTGTTTCCTCCACACCCTCACCTTTAATGAACTAGGAGTCTTCTTTCTAGCCCTACCAGGTCACCAGCACAAGGCAGAGCTTCTTTTTTTATTACTAGTAAAGCTTTGCCTATCCATTCTACACCCAGATTTGTGATCCCACTTTTACATAATCAAATCATGGCTCAAGGCCCCTGGGGTAACTCTTTTGGTCCACTTAATTTGACTCCACCCTTACATGAGCTTCCACGCAATTCAAGGAAAAAATTTCTAAAATTATTTAGTGATGGGAAAGTTCATTTTGATGAACACATTATAGATTTTAGCATAGCCTATGGCATAATAGGGGTCGAATTTAAAGACATAGTAGTTAAGTTGTTCATGGAGACACTATAAGGCACTACTGCAAATTGGTTCTACCACCAGTAGGCTGGATCAGTGACTGATTGGGACACTTTGAAAGACAAATTTGAATCTAGGTTCAAGCTTGCAAAAGATGCACATGCCTTATTGGCCTAGCTCACTCAAATGAAGAAAGAGCCTCATGAGCCTATGAGGGATTTTATTACCAGGTTCGACAAACTGAGACACAGGACTCCCATGGTCACCCAGTCGATGCCTCAGAACCTCAAATGCTTCTTCATCAACTCATAGCTACCTGAAGTGAGTTTCTTACTGAGATGAGCTAGGCACATAGACCTTGCTACTGCTCAGGACTTGGCTACTGAAGTAGAAGATGACCTTATCTTGGCTGGAAAGATAAGAAGAGATCCAAATAGAGGTAAATATTCTCCTTCTTTTGAATACTCCCCTTTAGCCACCACTGATCCACTGGTGCAGAAGCTAGCAAATAAATTACTGGTCCTCAGAAGACAAATGGCCCAAGTTATGTCTACGTCTCCTAACCAGGATATGCTAAGGAAGGCATTTCAGAATCAGTCATACCAAGGCAATGCTGCCAAGAATCAAGGGTAGCCAAATTGCCTTCCTCCCCCACAAAATAACCTTGCCCTTGAAGCACCTCCAACCAACTCAGTAGTTGGATATTTGGAAACAAAACATGATTTCTCTTTCCAACCTGAGTTTGATCAAGATGAATTAGTTGGTGACTCCCATATCAGTTTCCTAAACTATCAGGATGAACCCAGAAGAGAAGGCAATGCAGCTGAGGGGTCATATGTCGTATTCACTTGGTCTAAGAATCAATCAACTCAAAAATTTGATAAGGAGAAAGTAGAGGAGCAACCTCAACCAGTAATTTCAATTGCTAAGCAGGGATCCACTCTTCCTTTCCAGCCAAAGGACCCGGTGATTGCGAGAAAGGTAAGTACCCCAAATTCCCCTATGCCTTCTACTTCAAATTCATAGTCGAGTCCTCACCTTTTCAAAAATCAAAAGGATGAACTCCCATCCTCTACTCCTAGCTCGTTCCAGGCATTTGATATCATTGACCATATAAAGAAAACTAAAATTCAAATGTCTAAATTTGAATTTTTGCAGTCTCATCCTGAGCAATTGGACAAGTTGGTTTAATGTGTCAAGAACCAAACCATCCTTACAAGACAAGAGGTTAAGAAATTAACTCATGGTCCCCCAAGGAACATGCCCATCCCAAACAATCTTGTCATTATCCCTCCTGCAACCCCTAGGAAAATAGAGCCTTTCTATGTTTCTCTGTTGATAAATGGTCACCAGCTCAATAATTGCATCATTGATTCTAGGGCTTCAGACAATGTCATGCATGCTAAAGTGGAAGAATCTCTAGGTCTCACACTGACCAAGACATTTGGGAGATGTTTCTCCATGGAAAACAAACAAGTGCCACTACTAGGGCAAATTAAAGACACCCAATTTGCATTTGCTGCCTTTCCAGACAAGCAAATCAAGATGACTATCCTAGTGGCCAACATCCCAGCATCATATGGCATCCTTCTTGGGTGGAACTTATGCAAGGATGTTGGAGGGGAATTAAGCATGGACTTGTCTCAGGCAAGAATCCCTGTGAAAGGTGTAATGCAGAGGTTACTCCCTGAGAAGGAGACAAAATATGTTGTTACTCAGACATCAAGGCCTGAAGCTTAAATTCTGTTTGAGTCTTCAGGTAGGGGTAATTATTTTCCATCTACTAAAGACATTCATGTTTTAGCAGATGAAAATCCTATAGGTGATGATCTAGGAATTGGTTCAGACCGAACAACACCAAGTATGCCTGATAGTGCCAATGATTGGTAGGTGTTAAATGGGAACAATCAAATCATGTGCTGGACTGAACCAGAAGAACAACCAATTATGGTAATGGACCATGCTACTGTGCATCAAAATTAGGAAAAGGAACTTTTTTCCAAGAGAGCAAAGATTCATGGTTTTTCAAATTAAAAGTCAAGTCTTGTTGTGGGGCAAGAGGAGAAAACCAAAGGAAGGACACAAAAAATTGGTTTTCTGGTGGAGAGTTTCATTCACCCATCAC
Source organism: Torreya grandis (assembly GCA_037957365.1). Classification (NCBI taxonomy): domain Eukaryota; kingdom Viridiplantae; phylum Streptophyta; class Pinopsida; order Cupressales; family Taxaceae; genus Torreya; species Torreya grandis. The sequence goes on from JARHVA010000920.1 coordinate 3,879,740, forward strand.
CGATTCTATGGAGAAAATGGCTTCTTGTTGGTTTATCAGGACAGAGCGCTATTTTCACTACCTCACAGTGGGCAGCATCTGAAGCACTTCAATCCTTAAAGTATTAGATGAGTTCACTTGTACATTTGTATAGTTTTTGTGTTGATTATTTTATTTTAGTTTCTCATGTTTTTTCCTTTTTTGGCTTGAGTTCGTAGCCCAATGGCTTGGATGAAGGCACTTAGAGATTGGTTTCTACTCCTATTGATCAATTTGATCAACGGAAGTTCCCCAACAAGAGTTAGTTATAGTTCCCAAAATTAGCTATGCTCATTTTTGGAACAACCCCTATGCAACTTGTCCATTTCATGTTTTCTCTCTAAGTTCATTTTTTGAGGCAAGTTTTTGTTGTTCTCATGTTTGCTCTACTAGCCTCATTCAAAGTTTGTGACATTCCCTTAATTGCATTTTCCCAAAAATGTGAAAATCATTACAATCTCGATGCGACCAGAGGATAAAGTTTTCATTTCCCAAAGTCTATTTTATGGCATTTCCATGTAAGGGCGGCATTTTTTGCTGCCACTGCATTTGCTTTGCATCCTCCATGCAAAGGTGGAACATTTCATCGCCCTTGCATCTGTCATGCAAGAGCAGGAAATTTTTGCCTCCCTTGCATCTTTTGGTCTCTTCCATGCAAGGGTGGTAAATTTTGCCCGCCCATGCATCCCCATTTCCTCCTCTCCTTCAGGTGCAAGGCCAGGAATTTTTTCCACCCTTACACATTCTTCTTCTTCAACATGCATCGATGGCAATTTTTGTCACCGACATACTTTCTCCCTGACATGCACAGGTGGCAATTTCTGCCACCTATGCACAAGAACTTCTCCAATATGCAAGAGCGGCAATTTTTTCTACCCCTACATACCTTCTCCCCATTTTTCCTAACTCTAGAAAATTTTCATTTTTCCTATTTTTCACACCCACTCCCCTTTTCTTCCACTTTTTGACCTGCTCTCGCCTCATCCCTTTCAAGTGCATTTCTCTAATCATGATCATCAAATGTGCAGTTTTCTTAGATTGCTAATTTTTCCCCTAATTGCACAATCATGATTCTTACTGCAGTTTCTCTAAAGGATCCCTCTTCATCGATGTCTTTTCAACAAAATTTCTTTTAGATCACTGAAGTTTCTCTGAAGTCGAAAACAATGAAGAAAACTGGAAATCAAGATTGAAGTTGTTCTTCCATGCTTTATTCAAAATGCACTTTGTAATTGACTTGGGACATTTTCACGTGTACTTTTGTAATATGTAATTACATGTGAAAAATCTAGAAAAATATCTCAAAGTCAAAGATGACTCATCTTTGACTAAGATATTTTTATATTTAATCTTTTTAATTTTGAAGGTTTCTCCTTATATATAGAGGGGACCTCTTTTGTAAAAGTATCTCTGATAATTGAGAGCAAAAACTTTGCTAAAATTGAGACACTTCTTGAGACTTTGTGCTCAACTTGTAAATCATATTTCATCTAATGAATGAGAAACAGGTTTATTTCAAACTTTGTGTTGAATTAATTTGTGTTATTTAGGAAATGGTTCTTATGTCCTCTTTCTTGATAATCTCTTATCTATTTTTATTTAATAAGCAAAGTGTGTGTGTGTTGATATTATCTGAGGACGTTTCTAAAAGATAGAACAAAGACTTTGAGCTAATTCTATCTTGGTGATCCTTTTATCCTTTGTAGTTTTAGGCAAAGACTTTGTGCTTCATTTCACTCTACGATTACACGTATTCTAGATCAGTGAAGGAGACAACAGAAGACTTTGTGCTTACGTAGGTTTTTTTGTTAACTTTGTTACCTACTTCAAGGGAGTTTCTGCTCTACATTGGATACCATTCCTAAAATAAGAGGAATGTTCTTAGCTAAAAACCAAGATTTCTCTCTCTTGTTCCTTGGACATCATCTCTAAAAAAAGAGAGGTGGATGTTGTTATTCTACCCCGAGTATTATTTTATGTTTACTTATATATATACATATAGTACTTAAATATTCATAGGGAACCTCCCCTTGATGAGAGGAGAGATTTACCTCATCCAGATGTGGTAAACCCATACTTTTTATGGCATAAATCTCTTTGTGCTATGGCTGATATACCCATTTTGTCATCAGTTAGTTGACGATAAAATATTCACCCAACAGGCTTGTGTGTGCATAAGGATGTGATACACTATATGTAATGGCATGAAATGATCTATCTTGTAACTTGACAAATATTTCTCATGAGAATGCTTCAGACCTATAATATGACTACTATAATGATTGATATCAAAATAGGAAAGATTGGAGTAGTATAACTCAGTTGTGCAAATGATTAAATGAGCTTGGATAGGTGCTTACTTGGTATTTGATAGATGGATAATAAGTAGTCTTTTATTTGTATTTATACCACATATTTTTAAAATATATTACAAAAGGGTTAAATCAAACAAATGGGCCAATGCATAAGATTAGAAATATTTGTAAATTAGATGATTTTTTAGGATTGTACACTTTAAAATAATCTAAACAATTGCATCAATACAAGGGTCCCTAATAGGATGCAAATGTCTAGCAAGTTAGGAAGTTATTGAGGATCTGAAATTGATAGTGAAGGATATATATTAAATTTTAGACTTTTTGTTTAGTGAAAGAGATTTGGGTCATCATAAATAATAGGGTTAGACTATAAGATAAATATTTAGGCATAATGAGATGGTGAATGTGAGCCTTTTGGAAGTAGGAAGATATAAATCTGAAAGGTAGAGCTTTGATAAGTATTTTTAAATTATACAAGATTGAGATGCTACATAAATTAGATTTTTTTTTAGTATTTATATCCCCCCTTAATCTAGTAATGCATAAGGATGAAATCACTAGATTAAAGGAAGGAAATGGGAACTTAGTTTGTGTATAACACATATTGCCTATAACTGAGCCCATTTTGAGTGTTTTTATAATGTATGACCTATAACCAAGAGCATGTTACAGTATAAATCAGTGCATATAATTTAAAATTTGACATAATTTAAATGCTTAAAAATGAAGAGAGTAAGAAATGAGGACACCTATGTGTTGATGCAACCATGTTTCCCCCTTGGTACTAAGACTTGGTAAAGATGATTCCTTATGAATTTTTATAGCCAAGAGATATTCAAAATTGAACCTTATATATTTAAAGAGGGATATTATAAGTTAATTATGCCCTAATCTGATGTAAGGGTGAGTTGTGGCATGGCCATTGAGATCATTAAATCTTAATCGCACAACTCAAGTAATATTATAGTAAAATCCAAGTTAAGTGGTATAATCAACTCAACATACAAAATGGAAGTAGTGTTAGGCCATATAGGGAATTGAATCCCAACCAAAATATTAAAAGCATCCAACTAATATATTAAAAGTCTCAAAATGGTTCTTCTTTGTGAAAATTGTGTTTCTTGGTAATGTATCGGTGCTTCTTGGTAAATAAGTTTGAATATGTATTTGTAATTTTTGGTGAACTTTCAGGGCATATGCACCTATAATGTGTCTCAATTTGAATTATCTATCAAAATTTAACCTCTACTTAGTAACTATGTATAATATCTATCATAAATCTAAAAAATGTTTTCCCAAATCTATAAAATTGGTACAATGTGTATGGGATTCTAACCCAACTTTATATCTCAATCATGTAAACTGTAATGAAATTTTGGAAATTATGATAATTTTATAAGTGTGAAGTTCATGTCTCTATGACATGTCCCCACTAATATTCCCCCTTTTTGAGGTGATGAAAATGAAATCAGGTGGTTACCTTACCTCAAAAAAATAAGATAAATATATAATTTATGGATAAATCATGTACCATCTAGGAGTAGAATGACTAAGTAGATGTATCAATGAATCTCATATTAGGTGATCATAATAAGCCTTAAGATTCATGATTTATATCATGTCAACATTATAAGGTAATAGTATAAGCTCAAGAAATAATCAAGCACACACACAAGAGCACCCAATGTCACACAAGAGGGGTCTAAGGAGACTACAAAATAGGGGCATATTAAAATGTCTCACACTCTAAAGAATGACATATTCAAATGTAAAAATAGAAAAATAAGGAAACATACAATGGCACAAGGGGAAATAGGAAATGAACATATTCAAATGTTCCACAAGTAAGATAGGATCAAGCAATATAAAGACATTAAAGGAAGTGACAAAGTGAATAAATTAATTATAAGCAACTAGCATAAGAATATCATATTATTACATGCATACATGTGTTATCAAAATGTCATGTAACATAGCATATCAATTACACTATGAAAGATTTAATTATGAGTATAATCATGTGTAAGCATTAGTATATAAGTTCATCATGATAATGTAAAGGTGATCATAAAATTATATAACATGTATCAATCATGATCAAAAAAGGAGATTCCCCAAACATAGTGTGCCACACAAGAAGAGGGAAGATCCAACATCTATATGTGCAAGTATCATGGGTCTAGTGTATGTGTGTATCATGCTCAAGTATGAATTAAATATATATGTGTATATAAAATAAATTATATGATATATACTAACATAAATTAAACTACATGGATGTTAAGGAGATAATAAACATGTGTATGCTTATTTTTTTGTATTTTTGAATTTATTTGAATGTTTTTTATTTTCTTGAATATTTGATTTTTTGAAATTTTGGAACATTTTATTTGGTTTAGTCAATGTGCGTTGAATGGGTCAATTTTGTTATTATTGGAGAGTTTTGAGTGAAAAAATGTCATAGTATGTTCCTCTTCTCTCCTTACTTGCTTAATATAATTACCATCACCATTGTGTGGTATGTGAACTAATCTTACATTTTATGTAAATGAAATTCCTTATTTATTTTGATCTATTTTGGCTTTCTTTTAGAATATCCAAAATTTTACCAATATAAAATGGTGTTGATTTATATGGGGCATGACCCACACTTTTGTTTGGAGCACACATGGACCACAAGTAATTGGTAATATTATGTATCCCAATGAATTTTTCAAACTTCCTTTATGATGTGAGTCTTTGATAGTATAACCAAGTTGTGACAAATGTCTTACATTACAAAAAAAAATTCTCTATAAGATTGATATGTTCATGGTGAAAATAAGCTCTACCCATGAATAATGTAATTGTTAAATCCTTTTGACAAGGATATTTTTTTCTTGGTTCAATTTGAAGTGGTTGTGGAGTATATCCATCTGGTATTGGTCTTGTATTAAGTAAATTTTGTAAATATGTCATATAAATATTTGTAATGCCACATGTTTGTTCATTAATTACACTTGAAAATTCATTCCCATTGTAGTCATATAAAATCTCAAAATTGGTAGCTTGAGTGTGGCTTATGACACCCAACCCATATGTCCCTCTTGTATGCTCTCATAACCCTTTTAGACACCTTTTTTCTTGTTACCATTCATCCATGGACTTTTAAAACTTGATTCCAGCTCAACCATGCTACATTTCCCATGTAAATTCTATCCCCCTAGGTCTTGCACTTGTAGGATAGGAGTGTCAAACTTGGACTATGGCATCAGACTTTAGGGTGTTCTATTTTGATGCTCCTATCCAATTGAATTTTTATCTCCAATGGTTATTTCCTTTTAGTTCATATCCTTCATCTTGTCAGTCGAGCGTGAATACATTCAACCCATGACCAATAGATCTCTATAAATCCCCATTCAAAGTTCATTTAGAAGGGGTTGGAAAATATTACAAAATCAAGCAAGAATATAAGTAGTATCATTGAGGTAAATTTTCCTATTCTCTACATATATCCATCAAATATAGCTACAAGCATATCTAAATGCTCACACCAATCCCTACCCACCTCAAGCATACCCAGCTTATCATTTTTGCATATGTATTACGTTGTTTCACAAAGCACATCAATTGGGAGAACTATATATGGCTTGATCCCTCTTCAGAGTATTGGTATGTAGGAAACATTCCCACACAAAGGTTATGGATACACGTTTAGTGCATCTTACACAAACTAAACCCCTCTTATTTCTCAATATTGATCAAAGCATAATGAAGTCTAGCGTTTGAAGACTAAATCATCTCTACAAGGAGTTTCATAGACTTTTAGTATTTGATATTTCATAGGTAGGATCACACAAGGATAATGAATAAAACCCATAAAACTTAGGTTTCTACAACTATTTTGGATAATAGTGGCAAAAAAGGACTATACTACAGACCCTAGGGTGTCCTATTTTAACACTCATCCTTTCACAAAATGAAATCCAAATATTGATTTACAACACTGTCTTAGTCTTGCATGACAAATTCTAAACCCTATCTCAGTCATTTCATCCTATTTTTAGCTAAGTCTTATTTTCTCCATATTTATTGTTATTTATAGAAAGGTTAAAAATATAAATAAATTATACAAATTAGTATTTAAAGTATATGAATATTATTTACTAATTTAGTCAACTTAGACCTTTAAATAAATTAAGAATAAAACTCCAATATTCTCAAAATTGTTAAATCGCCCATCGTATGGATCATGAACAAAGCATTTGTACTTTGTCATAGATAGATTTAATTATTTTTTATATTTTAAGAAATATGTGTATCTATGCACATCCATATAGAGGTGGGTAAATGAGGTATAACATTTATGTAATGCCCTTTACTTTAGTGGGAAAATACCTCTAATAAATAGGAATTATATTTTAAAATATGATAGTTGATATGTTGAGGAATATGATACAATTTTAAATAAAATAGCATAATCTTGGAGAGATTCATCATCATGTTGTTTGAAGTTGTGTAATATTCCAATGTAAATTTTAGCACATTATGTGCATTAAATTTTGAGAAGATAACATATCTTAATTAATTGAATTTAGTTAAGTAACCATTTTATAAATTATAGAACCAATCACAAGCATCATGTATGAGGCTCATATGGAATAATTTTAACAATATTCACTCATCTTTATCCCAATTTTCAATAGAATGTACACATTTAATTATATGATTAGAAGGATCTTCATGGCCAAAAAATCAAGGTAATATTTCATTGCAAGCATGAAGAGTGGGAAAATTATTAATTTATGCCATCAATCTCTTGTGTCTTATGGGTTTGCAAAACTCAAATGGACACATATGCATTTCACCAAACAGTTTGAAAAAACTCTACAGAGATTCGATTGCATTCATCAACACATTAGATTACAATAATAAATCATGTCACTACTAGGCTTATTCAAAGCTAAAATGCATGGAGGAAATAATACAAATATCTACAATCCATGCACAAGCTTATACCCACCAATTGGAAGCATAACATTCTAATTTTAGACCCAAAAAATGAACAACAATGTAATTTAGACATGTTCCCCAATTTACCAGTAGAGAGACAATTGAAAGAATTCCATTTTTCTTATATGGATGAGAATGGATGACCTCTGATCTCCCTCGATGTCCTTTTTTATTCTACATATGTTTAATTTTCCATCTTAGGATTGTACGACCTTATAATAATATAAAATACTAATAAAACACATTCTAAGCACATATAAGAGACCTAGTCAAAGTTTGAAGGCACTTTTCATTATACTTAGACCTCATCAATATTTTTTCATGCACTTAACACTGTGTAATCCTAGTTATACTTTTTTGAGTGCCAAAACAAGTTTGAATATGACCATTAACTATTTAAGCTTTTTTTTTTTAATAACATTGTGAGACATTTATCTTGGGATAGACCTAGTAGAGTCTTATTTTCATGATTACCTATGTGGATTTTCATTCAAATATTCCTTAACCTAGTCTATATTTTAATCCTAGATACAAATATGAGTAACTACTTATGATTCCATCATCATAGTTAGGGTTTGAACTTTGATAACCACTATTTTGTTCTAATAAAAAGCCTCTCAAACTAACTAACATTTCCACCTCTGAATAACATTGTCATCAAACTAAAGTGAATCCAAGACCAAATTAGGGAGATTATTCTTGATTAAAACTACAAAATGATGTTAGATCATTCCAAGACCTAATTGATGAGTTAATATCCAATCACAACTACCAAAAAACTTTGATGAATTCATAGACCTAATCAAGAAAGTAATTCTTGATTACAACTAAGAATCACCTTTAATGAATATAAAGACCTAATCAGACATATGAATGTTGATTATAATTTCAATGTATTTGACAATGGCATAGACCTAATCAATAAATTGATTTTTGATTATAACTATTGAATTCATCAATGTTTGTGAATACCTTTTCAAGAAGGAGATATATAATTACCACTATAAATTGATTGAAGCTTGGACAAATACCTAATTAGACATTATAAGTCTAACTATAATTATAATGTGAAAATTTTCAATCTAAGACCTATATAGGGTTCTAAAACCTAAATAGCAAAGGCATGATTGACTAAGTCTAACTTAGACCAATTTATACTTTTGTAGCTTGAAAATAACTACAGAGATATGTTAATCAAAACCAAGACCTAATCAAGACTAAGAAGTTTGATCATAATTTCAAGTTTGCCAACAAAAATATGAACTCTAATAAACATTAATCCAAATTCAAATAAACATTATAAAATTAATTATGCAAGTAAAATTATAATGTCACCAAGAGTAGGCTAAGATGAACTAACACAAAAACTGAGAAACTTCTTCCAACAAATCACACCATAACCAAAATGAAAAGCAAAGCAAATGGAAAGTAAAACACTCTATTTTTGGTGATGAAAGATTTCTTGGGACCTTAGATGCTCCTATATCAGACACCCAAGGTTTAAAAATGTGAGCTCTCATATGGATGGGATAAGTGGCTAAACCACTCTTTTGGTCATGAGGTAAAGTGACCATTGCATCCCCTTTTAACATACTAATTAAATAAACTAAATGTTCTTATTTTTCTTGTGCCATTTCCATCTCCTATATTTTAGTTTCAAAGTGTTATTTTCTCATTTCTACTCTTTCTCTCACTCCTTGTGGGATTTGATCCACAATAGTATCTATCCTTTGTGGGATTTGACCCACCATTGTCCGTCTTCCTCCACCAAAGGCATACCAATCTTCCATTAAACTCACATGTGGGATGAAACCTAATCTCAATCTCATCACAACTGAACCAATAAACACTTGGGTATCCAAATGATATCCCATATCATCAATAATAACCTCAAGGATATTGCTTACCTTTTCATCCTTCAATGTCTGCATTACTATAACAAGCAATCTCTTCATCTCAGTTGTAAATTTATCTTCCTCTTGAAATGTTTGGGTTTTCATACACATTATCAACTCCTTATAATTATTGAGCTCAAGGACCTCACTCTCCATACCTACAACATCACATAAATCAATTGATCTCCAACTCAATTAATCTATTTCATCCATCTCAATGTTATAATCTTACTCCATGTAAAGTTTTGGCTTCTCAAATCCTTCTCCATATTTATTTAGTTGTTCTTGTGATATATTTCCTTCATTAATTATCTGAAAATGAGACTCTATATACACATACTCTTGAGAATAAATAGTTCCCATGCTCCATCACACTCTTTTGTCTCTATTTTACATTGCAGATAATCACCCAAGGCTAGAATATCAACACCAACTTGGTCTTCATCTATTGATACCATATACATCTCTTAGTCATCTTATTCACTTCATCTTTATACCTATGAACATGCTAGACCATTCCACACTTAATACTTATCTTCGCTATCTTATCCATGGCTAGACCTACACAATAACAAACATATTAGGGAAAACAAGAGTTCCCTTTTTCACCTCATAAACCATCTCTTCATGTTCCAAAGGCATGTTGTCCAACCCTTCACTAATGTTAGCATGATTATCATGTTTTTTGATCTCACAATAAGCTCTTAAAATCTCCATATCAGCCACCTCAAAGCTTGTCCTCTCCTTATCTATACCTCTCTTTTTAGCTTTATCGCATGGTTAAACCTTCACTATATCCTCCTTATGTGCACTATCTTGTATAATAAATATGAAAAAGGAATACATATATGAGAGGTTATTCTAGTGTTATTCCTCTAAAACAAATCAAAATAACACACTAAACAATTAACACCTCTATCCTAGACACTAGGGAGAGCAAAAATAATAAGCATACAAATAAAAATATAACTAGAACACAAAATAAATCATTATTTTACCTTCCTTTTATCTCCAAATAGATTATTGAAGTGGCTTTCTCACTTTTGTGCATCAATAAGTCTTTATCAATGAAGCTCCATTTGTTCCTTCTCTCTTTGGCACCTTGGCTTTGATGATTGGCATAACTTGGCTTATGAATTTAGCATGGTAACATTACTTGAAAGGCTTTTCTTTAAATAAATGAGCATTATAACTTTGGATTATGAGATATTTGAAGATATTTGGGCATAATAACATTACACAAAAATATATTTAAATATATTTGGGCATAATAACATTACATAAAAATATCTTGTAGATCAATAGGTATGGCCTTGTATTTATAGCCTCCAAAAGGTAACCCTTACCCAAGGTGAGTTAAGGTTGAGTTTAAACATATAATGAGTTCAAACTAACCCTAGTTAAGGTGAGTATAACTCTATTTTATTTAAAATTTTCCATGTAATTATGATTTTCAATTAATAGGCATGGCTCTCAAATTATATATTTTGAGATATTTTGGAAGAGCTTGACAACTCATAAAGGTAATGATGAAAAGGTTTGACATTATGAATTTTGGAATTTTCATTTTTAGATATTCACTAATTATAAATGGATAATTTATCAAATCATTTAATCTTTTTTAATTATTTGATTCATTTTAATTAGCATTTTAGCTCTTTTAAGAATTCATCAAGTGCCTTGTTTAATGGGTCTATAGGCCAAACTACTTATTGTTAGGTTACAAGGTGATTGAGGATTTTGTGAGAGGTTATTATTATTTATGGTATAATACCCCAAATATTGATGCCTCAACATGATTCTAATATTTGATAAATAATGCATAGATGAAATTAGGATGTTCAGTGATTCGTAGGCTTAATTTGTAATGTTTAGTAGCAATCAATCTGAAGTCTAGTTGGAAGCCAGTTGTGGCTAGAATGGGGTGTCTATAATTTTCCCCCATTTGGGAAGGAATTACAAGATATAGGCACCATAACATATTCTCAAATAATTAAAAGGTCTTGTATGCCTATTGCCCTAATAGGCAATGGATGGGCCTTAGATGCCCCCTCAAGGGAGTGATCAACAAAGAAAGTCAACGATCGGTCCCTCAAAGAAGGAAATTTTGGGATCAAAAGGTAAAAGGGGTAGAAAATACTAATTTTACAAAAGGTGGTTATAATCAGTGGCATAGTGAGATGCCCTAGTTGGGTAGATAAAAATGATGATTTACCCAAAAGCAGTTATAATCATTAGCATAGTAAGGTAAAAAGATAATGATTTGCCCAAAGGAAGTTATAATCATTAGCTCAATGAAAACACACCTCTTTTAGGTGGATAGAGATAATGATTTTCCTAAAGGTGGTTATAATCACTAGCATAATGAAAACATGCCCCTATTGGGTGGATAGAGATAGTGATTTTTGCAAAGGCGATTGTAATCATTAACATCCAGGTAGATTGAAACATAATGATTTTCCCAAAGGCAGTTATAATCATTAGCATTGTAGTTGGAATAATATAGAAAATTATAAAATGGGGCTTAAGTGTTGAATATGTACTCATGAAGTAAGAGTAAGCTGATATAGAGGAAAAAGATGAATTTGGGACACCTGTTAATTTGGATATGCACATCTAAAAAGCAAAGATTTAAAATTCATTCATGATTTAATTACTCTATATTTGCGTAATGATTTGGATAGATTAGGTATTTTTCAAGTGACCAAGGAGAAGTACCATGGCATCATTGATTTTAATATTTCTCGAGCTGATTTTTGTTGTAGCACATGATGGTATGCACTATGATATAAAACACCATGATAACTTAGCCAAAATGTGCATAACGACTGGCATAAAATCTAATAAATAAGTGAAAATAATGCACCAATCATAAAAACCATGATGAAAATGTTGATTTATGAATATGGAGGGACTTAAGTATAATACACAAGGAATAACCTTATGAATGTAGCTATATTAAGTCAAGGCAGAACAATGAAAGCAAACAAATAGGCAAATAAGTAAACAAATAGAAAGACCAAAAATTAATAAATAAAAAGAACAAACAAATATAAATAAATAAATAGAAATAAAACACACAAAGAAAACACAATGAGAAAAAAATGAAGCAAACACAAAAAATGGTTAAACACAATGTTAATGCAAACAAGATGAGAACAATTGGCACAAGGTTGCTCCTAGGCTATAGGGAAATAATGACACAAACAAGATGATAGGCATTACCCCTAAGTCATAGGAGACAATGAAACAAATAAAATGGGGGAATATAATAAAAGAAAGGGGTAGCCAAGCTGACTCTAGATGCACTTAGGCAAGTGGACATTGCCTACATAGTTCCATGGTCGTAAGATCCAACATAAACCTTAAGCCAAATGTAGTTTTCCTAGGATATGGGATAGAAGAAAAATGATGATAAGAAAAACATTATTATAGTATAGAATAAATACGTAAATTATCTCACAAAATGATGAGAGCATTTGAAATAGAGAATATTCATGAAATGATGAGAGTGTAAGATGAAGCCTAACAGTCATTAATGTATCAAAGTTGAATACATAATATGTAGAATAGAAATTCATATAATGATGAGAGCATAAGGATTAAGAAAAATAAGGATGGGTAACTAAAGGACAAGTGGTGATTTGTAAAATAATTAGGTTTCCCAAGATCCTTAAGGCAAAGAAATGGTTAAAAAGAAAGGAAGGTGCATGGTTGAGTTAACCCAAGATACCCCGTGTATCCAAGTGTTGTTAGATTATGTATTTCATGTGTTTCTTCACATTTGATAGTGTATTGGCTACCTATTTCATATTTTATTGAGTTTTTCCTATGTGAGGATTTATCCCACATTAGATAGCTTGGCTAGTTTAGTATTTCACCTTGCTTATATATGCAAGTGCTTTCATTTATACTAGCATGTATCATTATGCTTCATTTCTGAATAATATATGATCTACTTTATAGTTCCTTTATGATGTTTTATTTCCAAAACTTTATATTCTTGGGTTGGAATTCCTTTACCATTCCTAACATGGTACCAAACCCCTAAATAAATTGCAAACATTTATAAGTTTGTAATTTTCAAACAATTTTCTTCCACTTCCCTTATTGCTTCTTCCCTTGTCATGGAGAGGAAGATTAGAAGAGAATCATGTGACGATATCTTGGTACACTTTTTTAAGACTTTTTGAATATGTTTAAGTTTTTAATTATTTTTTAAGTGGTTCCTTTCAAGCTTCACATGGAGATTTGCTTCTTATCACCAGATCTATCTAAGCTTGGTGTATCGTATTTGAGAGAGGTGGCATTGGATCTAAGCTATTCAAAGGAGGATATGCATTGTTTTTTTCTTCAATCAAAGCATTGATTTCTTTGACTAGGCATTGGTTATATTTTTGGCATAAAATTTTGGATCTATTCCTTTTTTTCTCAAGATCTACTAAGATTGGTAGTTGCATTTCTTGTTTTGATGTTGTATTAGATCCAACACTTTGGTGTTGGTTCTATTTTGTCATTTTTCTTATCTAAATTATCTTTTATACTCTACATTGAAATTTTGAGATCTTCATATCTACTTACCTACTTTTGATTTGAAAGCAAGGAGGCATATAGAAATCAAGTGGAGTTTTTAGCAACTGAGATCAAAATTTGATTTTGGCATCCCAAGTTTCTACTTTAAAACTCTCATTCTTGGCACTAGAGAAGGAGAGTTAGTTCTAAGGAGCCTTGACTAGGCATTAGAAATCAATACATTTTGTTTATAGTGTTATAATGTTGAAACTTTTAATTTTGGTATCCTTTTTTAGTAAGTTTGGAATCCTTATTCTATAGAGCTAAGTCATCTTTGCTCAAGTTTGATATACCTAAGGCGTTAAAACTTTAGATTGGATCTAAAACTTCTAAGATTGGATATGAAATTACTCAAATATTGGCATCATTTTCTATTGCTATGCATTTAAATGTTGGTTGGGCATCCTTATTTTTAGATTTGGCATCAAAATCTAATTGAAAGAAGTGTTGGAGATTTGCAAAGATCTTGTTCGTGATGTTAGATTTGCATAAGTTCCTTTTTTTTGCATTAGATTTGTTTGTGGGATATATGGAACTAAAAAAAATAGTAAAATTTATTTTTTCTCTCTCAAAACCATTGGTTTCATTCATTTTTTTGCTTTTACAAGTTGATTTTTTACCCCAAGTGGAAGCATTATTCGCTTTCACAAGCTTGGCGTTAACTAGGAGGATCATTTTTCATGTATGTTAGCATTTATGAGTCCATGATTCAATTTATTTTCAACTAATGGTTGGAGGAGTATGCTCTTTTCCAATTTGGTCACAAATTCTATTTTGTAGTGAATTTTATAATGTATTGATCCATTTTATAGGAAATCATAACTCTTGTAACTTTTGAGCTGTAACTCAAATTTGAGTTCTATTTTTTTCAAAAGTGCATTTTTTTTATTCTCTATCCATTGGTGTAAATAAATTCTAAAAAAATACTACTTTTATAAAGTGCCAAATTGGGGGGTCCTATAATACAATCTTTGGGAGGTTGTTTCAGTGCCATTTTTTGTACACCCTTTACATTCTTTATACTCTTTGGTGATTGTTAGCATGGATTCTAATTCTGGTGTTGACTATTGTGAGCCTTTAACTACACACCATAAATGGAGACCTCAAATGGAAATAATCATAAAGTGCAAAAGATTATGGTCCCTAATGAATGAAACACAACCATGTTCACATATGAATTTGAAAAAATTTAGCATCAATGTAAATTTGAAGAGTGTATGGGCTTGATTGGGGGATATGTGAGTGATAGTCTTTTATTTCATTTTGATGGGTGTGACTCTCCATTCAAAATTTGGGATAAGTTAAAGGGTTTGTTTGGGGAATTAAATCACTTGAGAGTAATGCAGCTTGAAGTGGAGCTTACTTCACTAAATCCAGATGACTTTACTTCCATTATAGACTACCTTACTAAGTTCAATAATTTGTTGACATGGTTAAAGGGGAGTGGATGAGATTAAAAAATACGAAGGGTGTGTATACTTGATCTTGTCTAAGTGGAGTGGCACATTCCAAATCTTTGCTTCTGTATTTTTCTCTAGTATAGATGACTTAGGTACTGCATTCAAAATGCTAGATCTAGAGTTGTTTTGTGAGTGAATTATTAGGGAAGAATCCAAATTGTCTCACCTTGAGTATTCCACCTCTCAAAAAGCATTAGTGACCTCACATCGTGAGACTAAGGGAAAATATAAGGGTAAGAAAAATAACACTCCTCCACATCAAAATGCACCTAAGCCCAACACTACTACATATAAACCCAAATGATCTTCCAAGTCCAATAATAATTCTAACCTATATTGCTCCTATTATATGGGGACTAGTCATGAAGAGTCCAATTTCAAGAGAATGAAAGCCTTAGAAGATGTCATTAGGAAACACAATATTTTTATCTCCACTCTTTCTTCATCTCATGAGCATGGGAAAGAACTTAATGTTTTTAGGAGATCACAATTACCTATTTTAGATAGTTGGGTTCTAGATTCTAGTGCTTCACACCATATGACTTCTATCAAGGAGTCCTTTGTATCACTTGGTCTGATTTTAACTTCCAACATTGAGGTTGAAGATTATTCCTAAATTTCTATTAATGGGAAGGGTGATATACAACTAGATGTTGGTTGCATCAATGATTCATTATATGTTCTAGACATCACCACCAATATACTTTTAGTGTATCATTTTTGTCATTCTGGTCAAGGCAAAATAGTAACCTTCACACCACAGGGTGCTGAAGTTCAAGCTTTTTAGAGCCATAACATTACTATTTTGAGGGTTTTGATGATACTCCTCCTTTAGGGATGTGTTTAGTTTCTCATGCAAATTCTAAGAGTCAACTTTGGCTTGAAAGATTTGGACACCTAAACTACAGATATTTGGTAGAGGGTATTCCTATAGTTTCATGTCTTGATGGAGTTTGCCTTGATTTTTCATTAGGTAAATAACACCAGGATTTATTTCCTAAGGGCATGTCCATGAGAGATTCTTTACCACTTGATCTTGTGCACATTTATTTGATGGTATTTCCTACTCCTTTTAATGGAGTTAAGTGTGCACTTAACTTTATCAATAATTTCTTAAGGCATATTTGAGTTTATTCCTCAAGTACAAGAGTGATGTCTTTACTCAATTCAAAGTCTTTAAGTCTTTTATTGAGAAACAATAATTGAGTTAAATCAAGAAGATTCATATAGATAATGGGGGGGAGTACTTCAGTCAAGAATTCTCTAATTTTTTGGCAATCCATGGTGTTTTTCACCATCATTATTTTTCACATACTCCTCAAAAAAATAGATTATTAGAAAGGAAGAATTGAACTCTGAAGGAGATGTCTAATTTCATTATGCATTCATGGGATTTACCTCCTATCTATTAATCATAGGAAATTAATTATGTGAACTACATTCAAAATTTCACACCACATCAATCACATAAGCACATGACTCTAGAAGAGGATTGGTCAGGAACTAAACTTGATGTCTCATTTTTCTGAGTCTTTGGGAGCCTTGATTGGGCATTTGTACTAAAGAAGAAAAGGAAAATATTGGATAAGAAGAGAAAATCTTTGATTTTTATAGAGTATTTCAAGGACATGAGAGTTTATCATCTTTTAGATCTTGATACTCATGATATTCATTTTTGAACACATGTACAGTTTGATGAACACTTCACATCTCATGACTCTTCATCTTCTTCCATGCCTACTTATTCTTTCGATGATTCACCTTCTCTCAAAGATTCATTCTTTGAGGACCTAATTTAAGAGATTTTTGAGGAGGCTATAGAGGATGAGAATCATATTCACACTAATGTTGTCACTATGCCTAGGTGGGCACATACTACCATTTTTGAGGTAGCACATTTCATACAAGATCTTTCACCAACTCAATATCATTGTTCATAATCTATGGGTACTAAACTTTTATGTCAGACATTATCTAGGGATCCATAGTCTTTTTCACAGGCTCATGGGATACATAAGTGGGATGATGATATGACAGATGAGTATTCTTCATTGATGAAGAATCACATTATAGCCTAAAATTTGATCTTATATATTAAACTACATAGTCTAAGCACTCAAAACTTCTAACCACTAAGTAAAGTGATAGAGACATTAAGACCAAAATGCAAATGGATGAACACAATTAAAAATTAGCACTATGATCCTAAAGCTAAATGATATACACCATTATTAAATGGATACAAAATAAAAGGATTAGATTTACCGTAGACTCAAATTGGACATTATGATTTCATAATTCAAGTATTGTTGATGAAAGATTGATTTGGCATGAAGATTGTTGTTCCCAAAATCTATCACTCATTTTTGGGACAACATATGAACTATTTTAGTCCTACAGACCAAAATTATCTCTTCCATTCTCAAAATTTGTTCTAAGCATTCAAATTCTTCATTATTCAACCTTTTTCAGTTAAGGGACTAGTAGGTTCAACAGGCGAGTTCTCACAAAGGAACAAGTTCCCAACACTTAGGCAATTTCAAGATTGGTTCAATGCCTCAGTTCAACCAAAAATGTTCATTAGCAAGCTTTAAATAAAGGATTGAACCATTTAACCATTAAACCCCACTTCTAAAAGGTTCAATAGGTTCAAAGGTTTAATGACGTCAACAAGCTTAAAAAGTTAAGCGCTTCGGCAAAGGTTCAAAGTTCAATCGCTTCGGCAAGTTCAACGGCTTCAAAAGACTTAGTGAAAAGAAGAAAGATTGAACTATTGAACCTTGAACCAAAAAAGGTTCAAAGGTTCAAAGGTTCAATGTGGTTGGTTCAAAGAGATTGGTTCAAGCGGTCAATTGAATGAGCAGAACAAAAGATTAAACTATTAAGCCGTTGAATCAAAGTTGGTTCAATCGGTCGGTTCAATCAGTCAGTTCAAAGGAGTCCCCCAAAGCTAAAAGGGAAAGTGCCCTTGTAGAGGGAAGTGAAAAAAAGGTAGGTGCCCTTGTAGAGGGCAGGGAACATTTGCTCAAAGATCAAAGAGAAGGCCGAAAGGGTAAGGTTTCCTTCAGACTTTTTATCCAAAGAAATTACCAAGTAAAGGAACCAAAAGAATTCCTTCAGAAATATTTTCTATGGAAGAATTTCACAAAGGCAAATCCTTTGGAAAAATTGTCTAAAGGAATTCCTTTAGACATTTTTTCTGAAGGAATGATCAAAAGCCCGACGAGAAAGTGGCTAAGGCAAGCAAAGATTTCCTTTGGACAAAATGTCTGAAGGAATTCTCTTGGACATTTTGTTTGAAGAATTTGAAGGGAAAGGCCACCTGAAGAATCTCAAAGGGCAGGTACCCTTGTGGGGGGATCTTAGCACCCAAAAAATCAACCTTTCTCAAAGACCCAAAGGGACACCTTCCCTTTGGGGTGTTCCAAATACATAAAGCTGAAGGAATTTCAAGGCTTCAAAAGACTTAGCCAAAACAAAGGATTTTGAGAAAGAGATTGAACCATTGAACCTTGAACCAAAATGGTTCAAAGGTTCAAGGGTTAAAAGGTTCAAATGTCCAAAGAAAGATCCAAGTAAAGGAAGGAAGTGGAATATTCCAAAGACCAGTTCAAAGAGATGGTTCAACCAAAGACCAGGGAAGCGATGGAACCAAGGAACCGATAAAGACCACTTAAACCGTTAAACTATTGAACCAATGAAATTTCAAAAGTTCAAAGGTTCATGGTTCAATATGGTTCAAACAACTAGCAACCATTGACATCCCCACAGATGTCAAATTTAAGGTAATGGAATATTTTTCAAATATATCACGGAACATGAAGGATGAACCAAGCGACCAGCTAAAAGAAGATAGCCTGAGAGCTCCAATTGTAGCAGGAAAGAAGAGAAGGCTACAAAATATATTGAAATATCTATAAGAGAGTTATTTTCAGTAGGTGAAATAGTCCACCAAGTAGTCATCTAAGCACACCAAATCAAGGATGCAACCTATTTTTCTTCCATGAAGTAAAGGCAAAGTGGATGGCTACGCAAATAAGAAGGAAAGGACCAGGTGACCTATACTTTAGAGGAGACATATGAGATGAATTGGCATGCCACAGTTAAGGCCGATGCATTGTTCTAAGCATGGCCCCTTGATAGAACTAAAAATGCATTCAAGGCATTGAATGTAGCATGGGCTGGTCCATGGAACAAAGTGCCAAGCCTTTCTTGGCTGCTATATATTGTAATCTTTTGTTTTATGCAAGGGAGATCTCTCTAGTATAGAAGCAAAACTCTGCCCAAATTGAAAGGTGATTACTGAGACTTTGAGCTTAGATTGTTGATCATATTACTTTATCTGAATGAGAAAGCAAGTTACTTTTAGACTTTGTGTTGTTATAGCTTGTGTTATTTTAGGGAATTGTTTTTATGTCCATTACTTAGGAGCATTCTTGTTTATTTAATTTAACAAGTAGAACTAGTGGAAGTAATCAAGAATGTGTCCTGAAGCCAATTGTGGAAAGACTTTGTGTTGTCACAATTGTCTTTAGTGTGTTTTTAGTTTCTTTCTGTGTAAAGGATCTTGGGATGAATTTGTGCCCCCATTATCCTTCATATTTCACTCTTTGGGCAGTTGAGGTGGAGACTTTGTGTTGCACCTCATTCTGCTAGTTAATGTGCCCTTGTTACCTATTGGTTACCCACCAAAAATACTCCTACACTCTATTGTAAGACCACTTTTGAAAGAAGAGAAGTGACTTTAGTATTATCACCAAGATTTCTCCTTTATATGTGAACATCATCTCTAAAAAAAGAGAGATGGATGGTGTAGTCCTAACCCTTAGTGTTATTTTTTGCTTATATATATAGTATATAGCTCCTCATATTTATAGGGAACCTCCCCTTGATGAGAGGAGAGATTTTTCCACCTTTGATGTGGTAAACCTACACATTTGGCTGACCAATCTCCCTATGTTATAGTTGAAGAGACCTATTTTACTCATTAGTTAGCAAGTGACAAAATATTCACCCAACATTTTTTTGGTGACTCCACTGGGGAAGAGTGCACAGTTTGAAGCCTCAAGTTTCAAGCTGAAGTAAGGCCAGTTATTTCCCATTTTTATTCTATAATTTGGAAACTCCACGCTATACTAGAAGCCAAAGAGCCCAAGGTGTTGTTAACCCTATTTTTGAGTTGGTGTAGTAGGGCAATTTTGATTTGTTCCCTCCCCAACTTTAAGTTCAACGATCCAGGAGTGTTCCTCCTACCCATACCAGGTCACCAACACAAGGTAGAGCTTCTTTTTCTACTATTAGCATAGCTATGCCTATACATACTCTATCCAAAAATTTTATCCCCTTTTTCCATAATCGAATCATGGCAGTTTAAGGCCCCTGGGGTAACTCTTTAAGCCCACTCAATTTAACCCCACCTCTACATGAACTTCCACGTAGTTCAAAGAATAATTTCCCCAAGTTCTTTGGTGATGGAAGAGTTCATCCTGATGAACATATTGTTGCCTTTAGCATAGCCTGTGGTGTGATAGGCATGGCGTATGAGGACGTAGTAGTCTGGCTATTCATGGAAACATTGCAAGGCACTGTTGTAGACTAGTTTTACCATCTACATGCTTGATTAGTGACTAACTGGGACACTCTCAAAACCAAATTTGAAGCAAGGTTCAAGCCTAAAAAAGATGTGCATGCCTTGCTAGCTCAGTTCACATAGATGAAGAAGGAACCTCATGAACCTATGAGGGACTTCATTGCCAAGTTTGACAAGCTGAGCAACCAGATTCCTATAGTTGCTTAGCCAACACCTGAGAACCTTAAATGCTTCTTCATTAACTCACAACTACTTGAAGTGAGTTTTTTATTGAGATAGGTTGGCCACATAGACCTTGTTGCTACTCAAGATTTGGCTACTGAGGTAGAAGATGACCTTATCTTGGCAAGAAAGATAAGGAGAGATCTTAATAGAGGTAAATCCTCTTTATCTTCTGAATACTCACCTACAGTCACCACTGATCTACTGATGCAGAAGCTGGAAAATGAGTTGCTAGCTCTTAAAAAGCAAATGGTGTAAGGGATGTCATCTACTCCATATAGAGATATACCAAGGAGGACACTCCCCAATCTATCATACCAAGGCCATGCTACCAAGAATCAAGGGTAGCCAAATCATCTTCCTCCCCCTCAGGGGAAATTGGCCATTGAAGCACCTCTAACCAATTCAGTAGTCAAATATCTTGAAGTAGAATCAGATTTCTCCTTCCAGCCTGAGTTGAACCCAGAAGATGATGCTAATATCTACACATAAGGAGAAGAAGAATTAGCTGACAACTCCAACATTGATTTCCTAAATTACCAAGATGAACCCAAAAGTGAAGGTAAAATAGTTGATGGAACATATGCTATATTCACCCAATCCAAGAACCAATCAGCCTAGCAAGTTGATAAAGAAAAAATAGAGGAGTGATCTCAACCATTAATTTCAATTGCTAAGCGAGGAACCACAACCACTCTGCCTTTCCAGCCAAAGGACCCAGTGATTGCAAGAAAGCTAAGTACATTAAACATTCCTACACCTTCTACTTCAAATTCACAAACCAATCCTCCCCATCCTAAAAACTAAAAGGATGAACTCCCATCCTTTCTTCTTAGTTCATTTCAGACATTTGACATAATTGACCATATAAAGAAAACCAAAATTCAAATGTCTAAATTTGAATTCATGTAGTCCAACCCTGAGTAGTTAGATAAGTTGGTTCAATGTGTAAAGAACCAAGCCATCCCTATAGGAAAAGCAATTCCAAAGGTAACTCATGATCCCCCCAAGAACACATCCACTAGGAATAACCTTGTCATCACTCTTCCTACTACTCCCAAGAGGACTGAACCATTTTATGTCTCCCTGCTGATAAATGGACACCAACTGAACAATTACATCATAGATTCTGGTGCATCTAACAATGCCATGCCTACCAAAGTGGTAGAATCTCTTAGTCTCACACTGACCAAGATATTTGGGAGATGTTTCTCCATGGATAACAAACAAGTGCCAGTATTGGGACAAATCAAGGATGCCCAATTTGTATTTGCAGCATTCCTAGACAAGAGAATCAAGATGACTGTCTTGGTGGCCGAAGTCCCAGCGTCATATGGCATCCTTCTTGGGAAAAATTTATACAAGGATGTTGGTGGTGAATTAAGCATGGACCTATCCAAGGTGAGGATCTCAGTCAAAGGTGTTATGTAGAGATTTTTCCCTGAGAAGGAAGTAAAATACGTGGTCACTCAAACATCAGTGCCTGAAGCTCAAATTTTTTTTGAGTCTTCAAGCATGGGTAATTACTTATTATCCATGGAAGAAATTCATGAGGCATTTGATGAAGGTCTTGAATGTGTCAACCTAAAAATTAGTTCAGATGGAATAGCAGAAGGATTGGTGGAGTGCAGTGTAAGTGTAGAAGAATCTGCCCCTCTAAATGAAGAAAATTCTAAGGAAAAATTAGTGTCTAATGAGGTATGGATTCTAAAATTTGATGGTAACTACTCCTCTACTAGTTCAGGAGTTGAGATTGTGTTGATATCTCCTAAAGGAGATATTTTTCCTTCTTCATACAAGTTGTAGTTTAGCAACACCAACAACACAACTGAGTATGAATCTTTATTGCTTGGATTAAAGGCTGCTCGAGACAAAGGCATCAAACTCTTTCATGCCAAAGGAGATGTTGAACTGGTGCTTTTTCAGGTAAGGAACCTATATTAAACCAAAAATGAGAGATTGTGCCACTACCACAATCTAGTCTAGGATCAAATTGAAAGCATTGATGCTTTCAGCATCTCTGCCATACCCAGGGAATTCAATGACCGAGCTGATGCACTGACTATTTCAGCAACTCTCTTTGTTCCTCACCCTAATTTTAAGGGAGATAGGTACATTATTAAACTAGTATTTCAACCATGTGTGCCTGACAAAGCTAATCATTAATAAGTGTTCAATGGTGACAACCAAATCAATGCCTTCTTGGAGCAAAAAGATAGCTTTGAATAGCTTCATTTTGAAGGTAGTGAGCCTTAGAAGCTTGAACCAGCCTTTGAATCAAGTGCAAACATAGGTGAACAATTTTTGCAACTTACAGGAAATAAAATTCCAAAAGGCCTGGTTTCCCTTGAGAAGCTATTTGACAAACATGACAGGTTCATTAAATAGTAGCAAATGGATTCAAGCTCCTCCCAGGATTTTGACCAAATAAATCTGGGTACCAAAGAAAATCTGAAGATGGTGAACATTACGAAGTGTTGCACTTAGGAAGAAAAGTTCAAGTTCACTACTCTACTCAACCAGTACATGGATGTCCTAGCATACTCTTATGATGATCTGAAGTCACTCATGCATGAAGAAATTTGCCATGAAATCCCTCTCAAGAGTGACTCGGTGCCTTACAAACAAAAATCTAGGTAGTACAATCCAAATATATCAGGTACTATTCTGTCTGAAATATAGAAAATACTAAATGCTAGGATAATTTTCCCAATCCATCATTCCACATGGTTTGCCAACATAGTACATGTGAGGAAGAAGAATGGCAAATTTTGCCTCTGTGTAGACTTCAAAAATTTAAATCAGTCATCCTTAAAGGATAACTATCCTCTACCCATTATGGATCAAGTCCTTCAGATAGTGACTGGTTTAGAGATGTTATCAATGCTAGACAGCTTCTCAGGGTATAATCAAGTTGAAGTTGGTGAAGTAAACCAACACAAGACTGCCTTCACCACACCTTGGGGCACCTTCACCTATCAAAGAATACCATTTGGCCTGATAAATGCTGGTACCACTTTTCTGAGAGCAATGGACCTTGCTTTCAAAGATGAAATGGGTAAGTTCATTGTAGTGTACTTAGATGATTTAACAGTCTTTTACAAGCATCATCCTAATCATGTGCACCATTTGCAACAAGTGTTGGAATGATGCCGCTAGAATGGCATTTCTCTAAATCCCAAGAAGTCTATTTTTGGAGTAACAGAAGGAAAACTTCTTAGGCACATTGTATCTTGAGAAGGCATAAAGATTGACTTAGAAAGAGTCAAGTCCATCCAGGAACTTACTCTACCCACAAGTAAGACTACAGTTCACTCTTTCTTTTGAAAGGTAAATTTTTTACGAAGGTTCATCCTTGAGTTCACTGAGAATACTCACGACATTGTGGACATGATGAAGGGCAAATCCACTTTTTAATGGACTACAAAAGGTAAGTCAGCATTTGAAAACATCAAAAAAGCAATTGCCCATGCACCAATTCTAGTTTGTCCAGATTATACCAAAGACTTCATAATATATAGCTATGCTTTTGAGCATACACTTTCAACAATTCTGGCTCAACAGAACCAAGAAGGTGTGGAATCTCCCATTTATTTCATGCGCTATCCTCTCAAAGCTCATGATCTGAAGTACTCAAACATAGAGAAGCATGCTTATGTAGTGGTAAAGGCAGTGAAGCATTTCCACTTTTACATCTTGAATTCACACACTACTGCCCTAGTTCCTAACACCACAATCAAATCCATATTAACTCAGTAGGAGTTTGCAATGAAAAGAGGCAATTGGATTTCTAAAATTTAGGAGTTTGATCTAGTCATCAAACCAATGAAGCTGGTGCGAGGAAGGGGCCTATGCCAATTGATTGTTGATAATAGACCAGAAGAAATAGAGCATGGAGAAGAAGAAGTTGAAGACTCACCAGTAGTCCTCTTTTTATCCACCACGAATGAGTGGTATTCAAGTATTGCTCATTTCCTTACTTACAGTGAGTGTCCTGCTCACCTATTTGGTAAAGAAAGGAGGACTGTCAAGTTAAAAGCTACCAATTTTATCATGTGGAACAACAACCTATATAAGAGGAACCTTGATGGAGTGTTCCTTTGCTGCATGAATAAAGAGTAGCAGGGCCAACTTTTGAGGTCCTTCCATAATCTGGCCTGTGGAGGACATTTTTTTACTCCTGTAACTACCCATAAGATTTTGTGAGCCAGGTATTACAAGTCTAATCTGTTTCAAGATGCATACAAATGGGTACAAAGATGTGAATTATGGAAACAGTTCGTTGGAAGACCCAAATCAGTTGCTCTACCTCTTAAGCCAATGGTGATAGAAGAGCCATTTTAGCAATGGGGAATCGATTTCATTAGTGTAATAAACCCATCTTCAAGTGTTAGACATGATTATGTCCTCACAGCCATAGATTACTTCACCAAGTGGGTGGAAGCTATTCCAACCAAGCATGATACTTCAAAAGTAGTGTGTAATTTCCTCAAAGAGAACATCATTTCCAAGTTTTGGGTCCCAACTAAGATTGTCACTAATAACGTAGCTTATTTCTCTTCCTAGGAGATTACTCAGTTCTATTTTTACTATGGGATTACCCTCTCCCGCTCTTTTGATTATTTTCCATAAGGGAATGGCCAGGTTGAATCAAGCAACAAGAAATTGGTGACTATCATCAAAAAGTTGGTAGATGACAACCAACAAACATGGCATAAAGCATTGGTTGATACTTTATGGGTAGATAGAATTACACCCAAGAGGGCAATTGGTATGTCACCTTTCTAACTTCTTTATGGTCTTAATGCTGAGATACCAATCACCTTAGAATTGTCAGCATTGAAATTGGCTAAGGTAGTCAAAGACCAGACATATGAAAGCTCCATCGATAAGAAGATCATGTGCTTGAATGAGTTAGATGAGCAATGAACTAT
This sequence comes from Torreya grandis, assembly GCA_037957365.1. Classification (NCBI taxonomy): domain Eukaryota; kingdom Viridiplantae; phylum Streptophyta; class Pinopsida; order Cupressales; family Taxaceae; genus Torreya; species Torreya grandis. The sequence goes on from JARHVA010000920.1 coordinate 3,905,741, forward strand.
GGTGGTGGACTGAATTATTGTGCATCAAAGTTTGGTGAAGAAGCTCTTTGACCAGAAAGCAAAAAATTGTGATTTCCAGATTGGAGATCAAGGCCTGTTGTGGGACAAGAGAAGAGAACCAAAGGGAATGCATGGGAAATTTGATTCCCTTTGGAGAGGCCCATTTACTATCCATCAACTCAATGGTGAAAACATTTTTCTATTAAAATATCAAGATGACACACCCTTTTCTCTGCCTCACAATGGGTAGCATCTGAAGCACTTTAATTCTTGAAGTATCAGATAAGATCACCTGTACATATGTATATTTGTATAGTCTTTAGTTCTATTTTATGATTTTCATTTTCATTTTTGGCACCTTTTTTTTGGGGGGGGTAGCATGACTCAGTATCCCAATGGCATACTTAAAGGCACTGGAGATTCTAGTTTCTACTCCCTTCAACTATTTCAGGTTTTTAACTGAAGAAATTTCCCCAACTGGAGCCAACTATTGTTCCCAAAATTTGTCACTCATTTTTGGGACAACATATGAACTATTTTGGTCTTGTAGGCCAAAATTATCTCTTCCCTTCTCAAAATTTATTCTAAGCATTCAAATTCTTCATTATTCAAGCTTTTTTAGTTAAAGGACTAGCAAGTTCAATAGGCAAGTTCTCACAAAGGAACAAGTTCCCAACACTTAGGCAATTTCAAGATTAGTTCAACACCTCAATTCAACCAAAAATGTTCATCAGCAAGCTTCAAATAAAGGATTGAACCATTGAACCATTAAACCCCACTTCCAAAAGGTTTAAAGGTTCAATAGGTTCCAAGGTTCAATGATGTTAGTAAGCTTAAAGAGTTAAGTGCTTTGGTAAAGATTCAAAGTTCAACCACTTTGGCAAGTTCAACGGCTTCAAAAGACTTAGTGAAAAGAAGGAAGATTGAATTTTTAAACATTAAACTAGAAAAGGTTCAAAGGTTCAAAGGTTCAATGTGGTTAGTCCAAAGAGATTGGTTCAAGCAGTCAATTGAATGAGCAGAACAAAAGATTAAACTGTTGAGCCATTGAACCAAAGTTGGTTCAATCAGTCAGTTCAAAGGAGTCCCCCAAAGCTGAAATGGAAAGTGCCCTTGTGGAGGGTAGTGAAAAAAATTTAGGTGCCCTTGCGTAAGGTAAGGAACATTTTCTAAAAGATTAAAGAGAAGGCCGAAAGGATAAGGTTTCCTTCAAAAAAATTATTCGAAGAAATTACCAAGTAAAGGAATCAAAAGAATTCCTTCGAAAAGATTTTCCATGGAAGAATTTCACAAAGGCAAATCCTTTAGACAAATTTTTTGAAGGAATTCCTTTGGACATTTTGTCTGAAGGATTTTCCTTTGTGAAATTATTCTATGGAAAATCTCCTTCAAACATTTGTTCGAAGGAATAATCAAAAGCCCGGCAGAAAAGCGGCTAAGGCAAGTGAAGATTTCCTTCGGACAAAATGTCTAAATGAATTCCTTTAGACATTTTGTCCAAAGGATTTGAAGGGAAAGGCCGCCCAAAGAATCTTGTAGGGTAGGTACCCTTGTGGAGGGATCTTGGCACCCAAAAAATGGACCTTTCTCAAAGACCGAAGGGACACCTTCCCTTTGAGGTGTTCCAAAGACATAAAGCCAAAGGAATTTCAAGGCTTCAAAAGACTTATCCAAATCAAAGGATTCTAAGAAAGAGATTGAACCGTTGAACCTTGAACCAAAATGGTTCAAAGGTTCAAAGAAAGCTCCAAGCAAAAGAAGGAAGTAGAAGATTCCAGAGACCAGTTCAAAGAGATGGTTCAACTAAAGAATAAGGAAGCAATGGAACCAAGGAACTGATAAAGACTGCCTAAACCATTGAACTATTGAACCAATGAACTTTCAAAGGTTTAAAGGTTCACGGTTCAATATGATTCAAAAAACTAGTAACCATTGACATCCCCACAGATGTCAAATTTAAGGTAATGGAATATTCATTAGTTTTCAAATATAGCACAGAACTTGAAGGATGAACCAAGCGACCAGCTAAAAGAAGATAGCCTGAGAGCTCCAATTGCAATAAGAAAGAAGAGAAGGCTATAGAAGATATTGAAATATCTATAAGAGAGTTATTTTTGGTAGGTGAAATAGTCCACCAAGTAGTCATTTGAGCACACCAAATCAAGGATGCGACCTATTTTTATTCTATGAAGTAAAGGAAAAGTGGATGCCTATGCAAATAAGAAGGAAAGGACCAAGCGACCTATACTTTGGATGAGACATATGAGATGAATTGGCATGCCATAGTTAAGGCTGATGCACTATTCAAAGCATGGCCCTTTGATAGAACTCAAAAGGCATTTAAGGCATTGAATGTAGTATGGGCCATTCCATGGAACAAAGAACCAAGCCTTTCTTGGCTGCTATATATTGTAATCTCTTGTTTTATGCAAGGGAGATCTCTCCATTATAGATGCAAAACTCTGCCCAAATTGAAAGGTGATTACTGAGACTTTGAGCTCAGATTGTTGATCATATTACTTTATCTGAATGAGAAAGCAAATTACTTTTAGACTTTGTGATGTTAAATCTTGTGTTATTTTAGGGAATTGTTCTTAGGAGCATTCTTTTTTATTTAATTTAACAAGCAGAACTAGTGGAAGTAAACAGAAAGGTGTCCTGAAGCCAACTATTGAAAGGTGATTACTGAGACTTTGAGCTTAGATTGTTGATCATATTACTTTATCTGAATGAGAAAGAAAGTTACTTTTAGACTCTGTGATGTTACATCTTGTGTTATTTTAGGGAATCATTCTTATGTCCATTTCCTAGGAGCATTCTTGTTTATTTAATTTAACAAGTAGAACTAGTGGAAGTAATCAGGAAGGTGCCCTAAAGCCAATTGTGTTGTCACAATTATCTTTAGTGTGTTTTTAGTTTCTTTCTATGTAAAGGATCTTAGGATGACTTTTTTCCCCCATTATCCTTCGTATTTCACTCTTTGGGTAGTTGAGGTGGAGACTTTGTGATGCACCTCATTCTATTGGTTATTGTGCCCTTGTTACCTGTTGGTTACCCACCAGAAAGAACTCATGCACTCTACTACAAGACCACTTCTAAAAGAAAAGAAGTGCTTTTAGTATTATCACCAAGATTTCTCCTTTATCTGTGAACATCATCTCTAAAAAAAGAGAGATGGATGGTGTAGTCCTACCCCTGAGTGTTATTTTCTGCATATATATATAGTATATAGTTCCTCATATTTATAGGGAACCTCCCCTTGATGAGAGGAGAGATTTGTCCACCTTTGATGTGGTAAACCTACACATTTGGCTGACCAATCTCCCTATGATGTGGTTGAAGAGACCTATTTTGCTCATCAGTTAACTAGTGACAAAATATTCACCCAATAAAGACAACATGAGGATTCTAGTTAGTTGCAATGGAGGGAATGAGTCATTTAAATAGAAAGAGGAGGGAAAGACCTATGGTAGAGATTTGAAGCTAGGGGAAGGAAATCAAGGGTTGAGTATTAAAAGGAATTTAAAATTCCTTATAAGCCTCTAGATTTAGATGCTTCTAAAGAGGAGGGGTAAGAATAGAGAAGGTTCTATATTTAAAGGGTTCTAGAATATTTCTTAGGGATTAATGATTATTATATGGGGAATTAGATAGGGATTAGGTGGGTGATTAGGGACTACATGTGTCAGAAATCCTAGGGATGGGCTTGTAGGTAGGCCATTGGGAATTTAAAATTCCCAAATAATAGCTAAATGGGGATATAGGAATTTAGGATAAATTAATTGGTTGGTGGGGATGACTAAGGTTATTAAATGAAGGTATGATAAAAGGGGATGTTAGATAAATAATTAGGAATGGGGGGATAAATTAGTGAGATTAATAGGGATAAATTAGATAAATATAATTAATGTCAAATAATAGGAATATTAGTGATGATAATCTAGGTGAGAAAATTTAGGTGCATATATTTTTCCCTTCTTTGAAAGGGCATTGAAAATTGATGAATTAGAAGGAGTAATGGTCTTTTAAATAAAAATAAATATGATCGAGTGACTTATGGATGATGAAAGATGAGAGAGATTTGATGATGGATAATGAGAAAGATGAGATAGTGGTCGAGCTATCCTTGGGCACTAAAAAATGGCCAGGTTTTTACCTACATAGACTAGAAAGACCTCAGGTCAATGTAGTTTTGACTAGAGGATGATGATGATGATGATGATGATTATTATTATTATTATTATTATTATTATTATTATTATTATTATTATTATTATGAGGAGGAGGAGGAGGATTAGTGAATAGAGGATGATGTTAGTGATTAGAGGATATGATTCAGATGATGAGATGATGATAAAAGATTGGATGTTAGTCGAATGAGTTGAGAGGATTAGATTAAGGATGGTTAGATTATTAGATAAATGAGAAGGGCGTAAGTGATCAATCCATAAAAAATATCATAAGGCTCATCATATTCTAATCAATCTAATAAATATGTTACTTGATAGGATGTCCCATGATATAAGCATGACCAAGAGAACATTGTGCCAAAGTGCATAAAATGGGTAAGTAGTGAACTCTACATCCTTGAGGGTACTTATAACCATTATTTTAGCCTTGAGTGACTTTATATCATCCTTTTTAATTACCCACTAGACAAAAAGGGATAATATAATATTCATGGTAAATAAATAAAATAGAAGATAATCATATGAAGGACAAAATACATACAAACAAGCCAAGCAACAAAGAGTAGACAAGTATCACACAAATATCTACATCACACAAGTATTTAATGCCATTATGTCTTTTCTAATGATGGGATGAGTGATTAGGTGCTGAGATGGACTAGGTTGGTTATAATGGTGATATGATTACGGGATAACGATAGATTTAGATAAGGATATGGATGTGATTAGGATTAGGCTAAGGGGATTAAGTTAGGATTTAGATATGGAGATATGGATAAGGATTAGGATCAATATGGAGTGGATTTTCCCCTAGTCTAGAAATAGGTGGATGGATGACATGATGGGGAATGTTCAAATAAGGTGATTTGGAAAGATGACCAAGGATTACCAATAGATAAAACCCTGTAAAAGTTTAATCTAGGAAGAAGAGTAGGAAATGATGGGATCTAATACCTATCATACTAGAAAAAGAGGGATTGGATGGGTACTAAGTATGAAGAGTCAATGATAAATAAAGTGATAGGATAAATTAAATTTCATACTATCAAAATAGTGATTGGATGGGTGGTAGATATGAAAATACATTGATAAAGAAAGTGATGAGATCAAGTACTTTTCATACTAGTAAAATAGGGAGTGGATAGGTTATAGGTATGAAAAGGCACTAATAAAGAAATTAATATGATTAATCACCTTCCATACTAGAAAAAGAGTGATTGGATTGGTGTTATATATGAAAATGCATTGATAGATAAAATAATGGGATTAAGTATTGTTAGTAATTTGACCTGTCAAGGCCAAATTATTACTCCCATTATTCAAAACTTTAAAGAAATTGTTCAATAACCCTTTAAATCTAGGAATTTTGGCATAAAATCACTAATTTTGGTAAAAAAATGTCAAAAATATATTGTAAATGGGTCATTTTCATTTCAAAAGAGCATTGTCAATTTCAAATATGCAGACAATCCATGTATAGGGGTCAATTTTGAGAGAAAGTTGAACTTTCTAGGAGCTGAAAGTGGTTTCAAGACTTAAAATTTTTTACACATGGTCATAATGAATTGATGAAACTTATGAAAAATTTTCATTTCCATTGGATGAATGGAGATACTATTTTGTAATAGTCCTTAGCATGTCTTTTGGAGGTCACCATTAGAGTAGGCATCATTCTGGAATGCCACAAAGGTTTTTAAGTCCAAGTAAAAGTTTAAAAATAATGGGATTATGTTGTTACATAATAATAATACATTTAAAGAGTTTTTAAACTCTAAATTTTAATCAAATCATGTTTATACAAGCTTTTGCAAGCAAATAGGCATATAGGCCAAAAAGGAGTTTTTTGACTTTTCAAGAAAAATGTGCTTGCAGAGTGTTTTGATAACATGGTATAGACACCATGATAATTTTTTTATGCATTGGGAATTAGGTGAATATTTATTTTAATTTTGGTTAATTTTTCATTTTTGTAGTTCTAAACACCCTTCCAAGCCTCCTATCCAGATGCTCGTATCCTTCACCACATGTGGAGTTTATCTGAATGATATTAGTATGTTTTTAGGACACTATGTATTTATAATTCATAAAAATTTGATACAAATTGAGGGTTTTTAATTTATAAACAATTTTTAAGAGCGTAGGCAACATAAATATAAATGGTTTTGGATTTTGAGGTCTGTACTTCATGAACCATCATTTTAAAGATTTAGCTTCAAAACCCTCCTAAACCCTCAAATAACCAATTTCTCAAAAATTTGATTTTGTTTACATAAAATCATCATGTATCAACCTAAAAAAAATTAAAACTTCAATTAAAATTAGAAAGGATTCTATAAATGTCAATTTTATGCATGGAGCTATACGGATGAGGGCAAAAATTATTTTTTTGTGAAAAAAGCATGTAAAATGAAGTAAAAGATAGTTCAATGAAATATAATCAATGGATATCAAATACTAAGAATTTTTATTCATCATAAAATCTTAATTTGGTAATAAATCATCTTTTAAGTGTCCCAAATAGCTTCATCAAAATGACTAGTCTATAGGAAAGTGGAGTAAAATAGGCCTAGTCAACCCTGTTGACTGAATGGCAAGTGTTTTCTCATCAAAATAAAATATCTTGTGATGATTAAAGTTTTTCCATGTATATTTATAAAAAAAATTAGGTTTCATGGCATCTTATTTCAATTTTAATGGATTTCAAATGCACAAATTGGATTTTAGGCCTATTTGGTCTAATAGGCCTAGTTGGTCAAATGGTCAACTTGAAGAATGTCATTGAAAATCTATCAAATGAATTAATTTTAGAGTTAACAAGTTCCATATATATTTTTTTAATTTAATATATCATTCTCAATTTAATCCACAACTTTCAATTCATACAAGTTGAGTTCAAATGGAAGTTGACTAGTCTTTGAGTCCACATCTCTTCGATTGACTAGTTTGACTAGTTTCATGCATCTCCCATGATTTTCATTCAAGATAATTACATAAAATAACTTAAAATCACTTTAAATATGGATTTATATTCCAAATTATGGCATTATTTTCATGAAAGGAAGGTTGGGAAGTCAACATGGGCCCACCACTTCTTAATTCTATGCTAAAAATGAAGAACATGCATTTTTTAAAGACTTGGAAGATTTTAAAGCCTTTAATTAATTTTTTTTGAAGTATTTTAGTATTAATTTAACTCAAATGATAATAATCCTTCTCTTTTCCATGTCACTTTGGCTTTAGGTTAGTTTAAAATATATATGTTGGCTTTTTCAAGCCATTTTTCATTAATTCCTGATGCAGAGAAGAAATTGTAATTGAAACCATTTTTATCAAATAAAGAAGATTTTTTGCGTATGTTTGTTGGACCAAAATAGAGTGTAATTTTATCATGTACCATCATACAATTTTCATCTAATTTCCATTTTTTTAGGTCTTTTCCACACCTACTATAAAAAGATCATCCTCTATAGGTCATTTGAAGAGCTAGGATTTGAATTTGCTTTGCAAACTTCTTTTAGGCCTTCTTTTGGAACACTGATGTTCAAGATTGAATGTAGAGTTTTATTTTAGATTCATATGTGTATCTTAGTTTCAAAAATATTTCAAATAATACCAATCATTCAGGTGCATCACCCCATTAGATAGGATTTCCCATTGCAATTTCCTTCTCCCTTTTCATCCTAAAAATCAAAAGTAGATTAGTTTTATAGATAAATTTTAAGGGAACCAACCCTATCTATAGGTTCTTGTTAGTAAATATTCACCCACACTCTGATAATTTTCAATTGTGTCAGCTAGAGATAAGGTGTGCTTTTCACATCTTCAAATAAGGTGCACTCTAGAGTGATAACAAGTACCTTTCATACTAGCAAAATAGAGAGTGATGGGTGCTATATATGAATAGGTAATGATATGGAAGTGATGGGTGATAAACCAATTTTGTTTACAAGGTTATGCATGTTGATAATACTTAGCTAAATTGATGATGATAAAGATATAGATGGGTGACCACTAGGATAATGGGTTCAAGATGGAATAGCAGAGGGATATATGAGATGGGTATTATATGTGGTTTAGGAGGGTAAGGTTAATGTCATGATGTGATGACTATGGATTTAGGCATAAGACAAGACACCATGGGCAATTTTTGGCTTTTTCAAGTTTTATGATTTTTAGGGTTTTTGACATATTTTATTTTTTAGGCATTTTGGAATATGTATGTAAACTATACAAGTAGAGTTACTAGAAAATGAAATATCAAGCCAAGAAACCAAGACAAAGGTGAATTTAATGATGTATGAGATGAAAAAATGATGGGGGTGATGAAAAAAAGGTGATGATGACCAATAAATAAGGGACTGGGGATCATTAATGACCACATCATGAAGGAACCAGATCTTCAGTTGCCTGAGTGTTCATTGGAGGATATGCCAAGATGGTTCAAGAACATTTCTCAAGACACCTTCCACTTCTTTTACCAAATTCAATATGGGATGTAATTCAATATGAAGGTAGAGGATCGATTGGACCAAGGGATAAGATGGATAAGGATGATGTGGATGGGAGGGACAAGTAGGATGGATAAATGGATGGATGGATTTTCCCCCAAGTGTTGAGGTATAATACAGATAATAGATTATTTTACCATGATGCCAAAAATTAGTTTTCATAATGATACTTTCCCAAGGTCGTAGAAGACTAGTTTTCACCATTGGATGATTTATTTTATTTTTGACTTTATTGGTCATCTTGATTTATTAGAGAAGGGAAAGATGTAAGATATAGGCATTATTATGATCTTCAACCAATAACTATTTTGGGGATATGTGATGTTAGTACCATGTTGTTACTAGATTTATTTGGGTTTGATGACCTTCACTGAAACTTCATTGAGACCGCTCCAAATATCTAGACCAAGTATCTTCATTGCCCCCAGGAGAGACACTACTACTCAGGAGGGTGATGGGAGGTATAGATGTGATTAAATATTGATGGGAATGTATGGGACTTGAAAGGATGATATGATGGTGTGATGGGTGATTGGGAATTAGGACTTGCAATCACACACATCATTGGAAATGTTGGACTTTCTACATTTGATCGGTGCCATGTGATAAAAGATTGTAGGAGATCTAAAATGCTTTAATTTTGTGATTCATCTTTGATCTAATAATTTAATGGATAATCAACCATATTGATAGTTCTTTTGACATAATTTTTATTTTGATACTAGTTTTAATTTTGACTACCCCTGGTGCTTAATTTTGACATCCAATGGGGAGATTGCTTTTTGACTTGATAGATAATAATTATTTTGATGGTCCCTTAGTGCTTGCTTTTGGGCTTCACTAGGAAAAGATATTTTTGGATTAGGCTAATGATTTGAATTTTATTTATTTTGGATTATGTGATCAAATATGACATGATTATTATTATTGACTTCTATAATATGGTCTTGGACCTTTGTATTTGTGGCACTTATTACATTACTCAAGGAAGGGTCCAACAATGTATGTTCCTATTTGTCCCTATGGAGGGAGGTGATTAAATGATCTTTGATGGGAAGAAATGGATATATGATGGATGTAGGTGGTAGATATGGTGTGATGAGGTTAATGAGTGGTGATATAGTAGCATGTTCTTTATAGGGATTCCTAGGATACCTAGTTTTGACATCAAAGAAAAACTCCTCAAGATCAACACAATGATAACAAAGACTAGCTATAGTTGATGCATCTAGAATAAGATCATATTTGATTTTATAATCTTAAATAAATAAATATTGTAATAACTCTATTATGACTTCATCATCCTCATTGAGATCTAAAGGTATGTCTAGTGATGTATTGGAGGTATCTAGATTAGAGGTATCTTTAATAAGATAGGCATTATGATTAACTATAGTAATATCGATGAGGGATGGTGTTTTTGATGATGAATATAATTCAAATATTGGTGTTGAACATGATCCTAATTTAGATAAGACTTGTGTTGGATTTGATGTTAAATCCAATGTACATGATGTAACGTTTCTAGTATAATAATCATTATCTATAGTTAACTTCTCAACAAAAGGCATTTGATGTGATGGGTGAGAGTGTTCATGAGATATAGGAGGACTAGGATCATGGGTAGTAGACTCAACTTTGATGGAGGAATTATCAAGGATGGGGGGATCATTTAGGATGGATGTGGAGTTTTAACCTTGGATTGGAAAGAGAACGGCTTGATTATGAATGGGAAAGAAATATTGGCATTATTATTTTTATTTACCCAGGGATTGAGACTCATTTGGTTCATCCTCAATTATTATCTCACTAAAATCTATGAGGTCTTAGACATAATCATGAAAAGGTTGACATTGATTAATGGTATGCCCTTAGGTTTAATGATATGGATAGTATTAGTTTGATTTATACTAGGAAGGCTTAGTCTTAGTGGGATCAAGATGTCAATTGGGTGGATAGACCATCATGTTTGCTATGACTAATTATTTAAAAAAGAATTTCAAGGACATAAGAAGGGGAGTATAAGGACCCACTTCACTTTATGAATTAGATGTCGAAGCATTGGACTTTGGATTAGATGGTTAGTGATGTGACTAGGTGGATGGATTGGTCATAGATGATGTGGCCAAGATTAGATTCCCTTTGCTAGTATGGGAATGGGTAGTCGATGGTTTATGACTAGTAGAGGGAGGATTGGTGCGAGACTCATAGAAAGGGGCTTATATGGGGGATGAAATAAGTTGAATGGGATCAACACCTTCAAAAAGTGGAACACCCATTAAAAGGAACCATAAGAGGATCTCATCCTTATTGGTAGATATATATTGGTCTATAAGAGCAGGGTATAGCTTCATGGCAATGGTTGAGAAGTGACGGATGATGGAGGTAGGATAAGGATTTAAATAAAATATGTCAAAAGGACTAAGCTAGTATGATTAGGTGATGATGGATGAATGGATTAAAGACTAGGATAAGATTTTAGACTGATAATACATATGTGCTAATGACCTATCAATAATGACTAGTTTTCAAGCTAACAAAAGGGAATTGGGGATTTGATGGGTGCCTAGATTCACACTAGCAAGAAGATGATATGATGGGTGCTAGTTATGAATAGGTAAGATGATTTTACTAGAGATTATTAGATTAATGATTTATGGGTTACTAGATTGAAACTAATAAAATGATAATATGTAAGTAAGATATTGAATAGGTAAGGGATCTGACCAAATGATGAATGAAAGTGAACTAGAATGATAGGATGATGTGGATGAGTAACAAGAAGACTAGATCAAGACCTTGGATTGATTTTTTCAATATGGGATGGGGTATTATTATGTTATGAAGGTGATAAGATAATGAGACAAGGATAAGTATGATGATAGGTGATGATGAAATGATTAAGGATAATTATGGGGATGGTTTAGACCCGTTTATGACCTAAAGAGCCAACTAGGATAAGATAGGACAAGGATAAACTAGATGGGTGATAAAGGAAAGGACAATACAAATGATTTGGTATGGACCTAGGAAAATATATGGATGAGGAAACTATGATAAGATATGATTAAAAGGATTTATAAGATAAATAAAGCATATACTAGGGGATGATGAGATAAAGGATGTTCAAAATAAGATGTAGGTGTTATGGGTGTGATGATGGGTGGGTATCATAATAGGATTTGACTATAAATATGTACAAGAGAATAAAGATAATGTATAAGAGGGTAAGACAAGGATTTATAAGATGATAATGACTAATGAAGAGTGAAAATGACTAGACTAAGACGAGATTAAGATACAAATATACAAAAGAATAATATGTGCAAGGGGATGATGACAAGGATGATAAAAAAAGATATAGGTGATGGGGAATAACCAATGAAGAATGGATACACTTATAATAGGATGGGTAAAATATAATATGGGAGATGGGATAGGTCAATGAAAAAGATATACAAAGATAATATGTATAATGATAGGATGATAAGGATGTATAAGATGGAATGATGAGAAAAGGATATAGATAATATGTAAAAAAATATGATAGATGGGTTGTGTAAAGACCTTGATAGGTGATTATAGGCTTGGTTAAAGGCTGACTTAGCTCAAAAATAGCACTAATTTATTATAACACACACCCAAATAGGTAAACCACAAAACTTATGATTAGTAAACTCAAGGATGTGTAACTTGATGCCCACACCATCAAATGGATTTATAGGTGAGTTTATAAGCCAGTGACTTATTAAAAAATATACTAAACCCTCTCAACCTCATTTTCACATAATGTTTACTTAGGATCTGATATTGACTTTGATAGTGAGATGCCTATTATGACTGAGGGATCCTATTCTAGGTCTGTACAAGGTGTCGAGGTCTATCCCCTATATATGTGAAGGTATAGTGGGGCCCAAATCCATATAGGATGTTGTCTAACTACCATGTATCTTGGAGCTTAACTACCCCTCACTCCATATAACCCTTTATGGGGAATTCTATTTTAGCCTCCACTAGAACATAAAGTTTGGACTAGTGCATGGTGGTGAAAGCCATAGTCACTAGACCCCTAGAAAAAATAAAAATGGAAAAGGGTTTATAAGTGGTTTTTGATCCCCTATGAATAATCATAAGGATGTGAGGGGGAGAGCATACAACAACCATATCCCTTAGGATGCAAAAAAGTAGCCAAAAAGATTAATTAAGTGATTTAAGATTAAGTGTGTGATATATAAAAGAAGTAATAATATACAATACAAAGAGATAAAATGACATATATAAGACAAAATGATCAAGATGATCCAAAAATGAATTTCAAGTGCCACAAGGAGTCTTTGATAGGTGGCCTACAAGAACATGGTTAGTATTTTTCAAGTGGCACTCAAAAAGAGGTAACCTATAAGACAAGGATTAGTAGTTTTCAACTGATAATCTTGAGGGGAAACCTAAAAGACATGTTAGACCAAAATATGACCTATAAAATATAATGTTAGAAAGGAAAAATGTCCTCTAGATTTACCCCTACAAGAAATAATATGTTAGTCCAATATACCTTAAGAAAAACACCCTCAAAATTGTGATTTGGTTCTATAATTATTTTGGGGTGAGCAGGCTATGACGTAGGGGTCTAGGGGTGGTATCCCCTAGTGGGATCAAGGGGAAAAGCCCCATACAGTGTCTAGGGTTAGAACTAATATTATGGTCCCTATCATGTTATAGGGTGAGGTCAAGTACTAGAGCCTTTGATGCCAAAGGAAATTTGGGCCTTGTGTGAGGCCTAGAATGACTCAATAATTATTGAAAATGACTCAAAAAAATCACTTAAAAAGACCAAATTGAAGGCAAAAAATAGTGCAAAATCCCAACTACACAGTGTAAAGTCACAACAAAAGAGTGCAAAACCACAACTCTAAGGCAAAATCATAGATTTCTTATTATGAATTTATAGTTGTTAGTTAACCATGATAGTTACCCTATAAAATTGTGATAGAAAAAACACAACTACAACTGAAAAAATCACTATTAACTATAAAAAGAGAGTTGTGGTTTTGTTATAAACTAAAAAAACCTATATATTTATATATTTGGCATAGATAGTGGCCTATGCATGTATGACAAATGGTTTAAAAGGCCTAAAAATGTTTATTTACAAGTGATTATAATAGATTAAAAACTGATTTAGGGTATATAAAAAATTTATAAAGAAATGTTTATCCAAAATAGATAGAATATAGGACTATACAAAGATTATTTTTAATTAACCTAAGTCTTTAAATTTTCCCTAAAGATGACAACAAACAAATAGAATTGAATAAGAATGACAAAATTGATATAACTATATTAAAAAATCAAAATCGCTACTAGTCTTTCAATATTGTGATTCCACAGGACAAGGTCATGATTCCAAAAATTATGTGATCTGTAGTTTTTTTAATGATGTTAAAAGGGTTTGTGTTTATCCTTGTGTGAAAATGATCTTCTATTTTAGCCCTTTCCTGGTGATCTTGAAAAATCACACAGAGATAAAATATAAAGATATAAAATTTAGTTACAAAAAGGAGGTTAGCCAAAACATCCCCTAGATGACCTATACAAGATGTAAGAGGGTTAAATGATGATTAGGTAATTATTAGCACCTATAAAATAAATGTATCAAGATAAATCCTATAAGTTATAAGACTATTGATTACCAAATTTAAAATTTAACCAGACTAGTTTTTACTAGTTTATCACAATATTGTAGATTTTGATGATGACATCATGACTATTAAGCCAAAACCATGACTCAAGAATTAGTGATTTTACAAATTGAGGAATGAGCACTTGGACCCTAATCCAATTTGTCTATCCTACACACACAGAGTTAAGACATGGAAAACACACAAAATAAGCACATTTAAAGGTCAGATGAAATGATATTTAATAGGTTAAACAAATGGAGTTTATGCCTGCATTTCGGGGCTACAAAATTTCAAGTACATAGGAAAAAATCACAACTTCTAGGGTGAAGTCATGACTTTTAAATTTGAAATTTTGTAAAAATTCTAGAACTTGTAAGACAGACCATTAGCGGTTTATAAAAAAATCATGAATCTTTATGCAAAACTATAACTGCCTTGATCAAGTCATGATTCATGACTAGCGATATTATCAAAAAGGTAAAACCTTCATGTATAGAGAAAATGGTTAGCAATTAATTCTAATAATTAAGACAAAAATGTGATTCTTGAGGATAAAATCTAGACTACTCAATCATGATTACTAATACAAAATCACAACTTGTACATGTGCATGTGAAAACTCCAAAAATCTGACCTGTAAGCTAGCAAAACACCACTAACAAGCAAAAATTAATTAAAGTATGAGAAAGTCCCACCATGGTAACCAGAATGTAGTTTATGGATTAAGCTACATAATCTAATCACTCAAAACTTTTAACCTCTAAGTAAAGTGATAGAGCCATTAAGGCCAAAATGCAATTAGATGAACACAATTAAAAATGAACACTATGATCCTAAATCTAAATGCTCTACACAATGATTAAATAGATTTAAAATGAAAGGATTAGATTTACCTTATACAAAGATTAGACATTATGATGGCATGATTCAATGATTGTTGATGAAGGATTGATTTGGCATGAAGATAGCATGAGGATTCTAGTTAGTTTCAATGGAGGGAAGGAGTGGTCTAAATGAAAAGAGGAGGGAAAGATATATGGTGGAGATTTGAATTTGGGGGAAGGATATCAAGGGTTTAGGATTAAAATGAATTTATAATTCTTTGGAATCCTCTAGATTTAGAGGCTTCTAGAGAGGAGGGGTGAAAATAGAGAAGGTTCTAGATTTTTGGGGTTCTAGAATCCTTCTTAGGGATTAATTATTATTAGATGGGGAATTAGATAGGTATTAGGTGGGTGATTATGGAATAGGTGTGTAATAAACCCTAGGGATAGGCTAGTAGGTAAGACATTAGGAATTTAAAATTCCCAAATAATAGTTAAATGGGGATTAGGATAGGATAATGGGGATTTAGGGTGAATTAATTAATTGGTGGGGATGAATAAGGTTAGTGGATAAAGGTATGATAAAAGGGGATGTTAGATAAATGATTAGGAAGGAGGAGATAAACTAGTGGGATTAATTGGGATAAATTAGATAGACAGAATTAGTGTTGATTAATAGGAATATTATTGATGATAATATAGGTGAGAAAATTTAGGTACATACACACACTTGGAATTTGGTCACTCTTCCTAAGGGAAGAAAGTTGGTTAGGTGAAAATAGATTTATCACACCAAGTATGCAATTGATGGGTCCATTGGCAACTATAAGGCATGACTTATTTCGAATGGATTCTTACAATTCAAAGGTATTGACTACTCTAAGATTTTTGTGCCCGTTGATAACATGGATTCAATTTGCCTTTTACTTTCTCTTGTTGCATCATAGGGTTGGCTAATATATCAAATGGAAATTAAGAGTAATTTATTGCATGGAGACTTACATGAGGAAATCTATATGGAGAAACTTGATAGGTTTGTTCACAATTCTTATCTTGTTTATGGACTTAGGAGATCTCTTTATGGTCTCAAATAAGCCCTTTGGACTTGGTATGAGAAGATGGATTCATTTCTTCTCTCCATTATCTTTGTTCACTACCAATATATTTAGTATATTAGAGAGGACATTGTTATTCTAGTCTTGTATGGTGATTATATGTTTCTCATAATCACCTCCTCATCTCAAATTCAGACTATTCAGCAAGCACTTTCAACATAGTTTGACATGATAGATATTGGTCTTCTACCTTTCTTCCTTGGTTTATAGATTTCACAGTCATATCTAGGGATTCATTTGAGTTAGTAGAATTATACCCTTGATCTTCTTCAACATTTTGGTATGGTTGATTTCAATCCAATTCCTTCTCCTTTTCAGTATGAAGTGACACTTACTACCTCTTGTATTACTCCACTTTGTGATCCTACATTGTATAGGTAGATGGTTGGGAGTCTTATGTATTTGACCCATACTTGCCTAAACATTTCATTTACACTTAGTCTGGTATCTAAGTTTACACATGACCCTCATGATAGTCATTATCAGGATGCCAAGAGGATTTTATGATATCTATGAGGCCCTATGCATTTTGGATTACACTATAGTAAGGGTTCTACTCAATTGGTTGGATACAATGATTCAGATTGGGAAGGCTCTCTTGATGATAGGAATTAAAATTATGGCTACATATTTTTTCTTGGTTCCCCACCTATTACTCATTTGTACAAAAAGTAACAAGATATTTCACTTTCATCTATAGAGGCTAAGTACAGGGTAGTAGTTACAACGATTCAGTAATTTATTTGGCTTCATCAATTATTGATAGAGTTTGGATTCACACAAGATTCACCCACTATACTTTGATATGACAAACATAGTGTAATTCATACATCTCATAACCTAGTTGAACATTAGTAGACCAAGCACATTGAGGTACATATGCACTTCATTCATCAACACATTTAGGATGTCGTTCTTAGCTTGATATTCTAACTCAGTAGTAGGTTATAGACATCTTCATAAATACTTTTCCATCACCTTGTTTCCTTGAGTTGTGTGGCATGCTTGGTATTTTATAAGTTGTCCTTAGGGGTGTTCATGAGGAATTCTTATATCTTCATTTCATGGATACATATTTTACATCAGTACCTTATCAAGCCTAGTTATCAGGACTCATACTGTAGATATGCCACTATTTTTTTCGGATTTTATTATCCCTTAGATTCACTTGAGGGGGGTGTTAAAGTATGTATTTAATGTGTTTTCTCATGTTTTCTAGTGTATTATCTAGTTATTTCATCTTGTATTGAGTTTATTCTATGTGAAGATTTATCCCACATTGGCCAGTATTTCACCTTGCTTATATATGCTAGTGTTTTCCTTTATACTAACATGATTGATTATGCTTCATTTATAAATAATATATGATCTTCCTTATTTTTACATATCATTTATGAGCTTCCTTTGTGATGTTTTATTTCCAACACTTTAGATTCTTAGGTTGGAATGCCTTTACTATTCCTAACAAGTGTTACCTATATAGTCTGTGCGAACCTCAGGACAATGTAGTTCTCTTAGAAATGGGAAGAAAAAGATCAAGGTGGTCTAAAAATTAAAAAAACAAATAATATGACTGATCCCAAAAAATTTGATGACTTTATATCTTGCATGGAAATTCTAATCCAATTTTCATGATTTTAGGATTTTTAGGATTTTTTATGTCTTGTACAAACGTTTTGGGGTTTTTGAAGCATCTCAACTCGATTGAGAATTATGAGATTCTAAATGGGCCAAATTGAAAAATGGCAAGAGCATGGTAAAGGGTGACTGAGTTGACCTCAATGTGAATCGAGCATTATTTAGATGGTCTTAATAAGACCTCAAGTTACTATAGTTTTACCTTATAGTGAAGGATTCGACTAGGTAGCATCAAGTTCTTGAATTTAAGAAAATGGCACAAATGACAATAGGAATGGCAAGGTGATATCATAATCTATGGTAAAGGTGTTTTTCCTAATTTTCCCATAGGTAGTTATAATTAGTATCACATAGTGAGACACTAATTTACCCAAAGGTTGTTATAAATAGTAGCACTCACAATGAAATAGAATAACAAATGATGGATGCAACTACCAAACCACTATCATACTGGTCCAAGATACTACCTCTCACTAGAATAATGAATCAAATATTGGAAATTTATTTGAATCCTCTCATTGAAGGTGCCAAAAAAACTAATGGGATGGATCCAAGGTTAAAGGTTTCAGAGGGAGGGTAAAAAAACTTTTGGTCAAATAGTGAAGCTATGGTAGAATGGTCTAGGGTATGGTACAAAGAAGGTGATAATGTGGTATAATGTAAATGGGCCTCATAAAAAATACATTAGGTCCCTCAAGTGAAGTAACACTTGAGGTGTATTATGTTCATCAACTAATCAAGTTCATCTCCATATGGTGTAGTGAGCTTGTATGCTCTAGAACCATAATTTACAACAATGATATATGGGCCTATCATATTAGGTTTGAACTTTCCTTTCTTCATATTGGTCATGGTGTTATTTTGGTCTTATTTGAAAACAAGATCTCCAAGCTCAAATCCTCAATATTTGACCCATCAATTATAGTGGCCACATAGTCTATTTTGGTATGATTCAAGGCTATCAACAATGGCCATGCATTTTTTATCAAATAACTCTAGCTCTTATAGGTGAGATACTTTGTACTCTTCATCATCTAATACATGTTTCAATGATATATGAAAAGAAGGTAAGTCAACCTCAATGGGCATAATGGCCTCAGTGTCATAGACAAGGAAATATAGAGTGGATCCTATTGGAGTATGGTAATTAATAAAGTATGCCCAGAGGGCATGGAATATTTGGAGGTGCCAATTATGGCTAGCATCATTGATAATATTTTTAAAGATGTTGATAATGTTTTTATTATATGCCTCAGCTTGGACAATATCTTGTGGGTAATATGTGATATAAAAATGTTGAGTGGTATTATACTCAGCACAAAGCATTTTGACATCTTTATTCAATGATCCACCATTATCAGATATAATGTTAGATGGGATACCATAATGGTAGATGAGATGGTTAAATATGAACTTGGAAATTTGTTTTTTAGTCACATAAGTGAGTGTATATATTCAACCCACCTAGTGAAATATTTAGTAGTGGTAAGGATGTGTTTATGGCCATCAGATGAGGTAGGGTTAATCTTCCTAATGAGACCAAGTCCCCATGTTGAAAATGGCCATGGTGTAGGCATTGGTTTTAGTGTTTTAGTTTGGGAATGAATTATATTGGCATGCCTTTGACACTTTTCACACTTTTTGACATAATTAGTTGCATCTGCATCCATATTTGGCCAATAATAACTAGTATGTAGGAGGTTTTTGGATAGGATATCTTCATTGGCATGGGCTCCACATAATCCTTCATGAACTTCCCATAATTCTAATGTGGCTTATAAAAAAATTTAAAAATGAATCATATTTCCATAAAATTTGTAGTAGTAAAGGGTTATGCCAAGTAAGGTATAGTGTGAGGCCTAATGGGTAAAGGCATTTTATTGTTTACATGATAGGTTTGGAGGCATAATATGGGCATGAAGATATTTAAAGAGGTCTAAATACCATATAGATATGGGACCAACAATATCATAGATCATTTCAATGGTTATAATTTCATGAACAGGCACTAGAATATTTTTAATGAGGAATTGATATTCTTTTGCCTTATCTATGTAGTGCATTAAAAATCCAATGCTACCCATGGCATTTTTTGTTCTATTATTAGAACTTGGTATGTGTTCAAATTATATGTTGGTAATTTTTTATTTGAGAGTGTTTATCATGGCCTTGTTGGCTACCATTTTGTCATCTTTGGTAAGAAAGTGGTATGTAACCTAATTGATGATTAACTAAGAATCACCATAAACCATGAGATGTTGAGTATTGCATTATACTATTTGATGAAGCCCTAAAATAAATGCTTCATATTAATCCATTTGTTAGTATAAGGAAAATTGATATATAATGATTTAGGGATAGCATCCCCCTATGGTGTAATAAACAATAGGCTTACCCCCAATCCATGTGATTTGAATGATCCATCAAAGTACAACTACCAATGTTTCTGCTTAGGAGGTGTTTCAATGATGGTCATGATGGACATGTTTGGGAATTGAAAGGTGACTAGTTTGGTATCTATAAGAAGAGATTCAGCAAGATGATCTGTAAGTACTTGTCCCTTTATAGCTTTTTGGTTGACATACTCAATCTTGAACTCACTCATAAACATGATCCATTTAGCTATGTTGCCTTGTAAATATATATTGTATAGTAGATACTTGAGTGGATATACTTTGAAAATAATTATGGTCTTGTTATTAAACATGCAATGTCATAGCTTCTAGGCTATAAAGACCATAGCTACATAAACTTTTTCTACTAGTGTGCAGTTATGTTCATATGCGACCAATTTATGACTTAGATAGTATATGGCATGCTCTTTCCCATTATCATCATGTTGAGCTATAAGTACCCCTATGGATTTATCTATAGTAGATAGGTATAATATGATTATCTTTTTAGGCATTAGTGGTAACTAAATAGGTAGATTGGCAAGATATTCCTTTAGATGCTAGAAGGCTTTTTGACATTCATCATTTCAATGAAATATGACACCCTTTTTTAGTAAGTGTGTAAATAAATGGAATTTATCATATAATTATGAAATAAATTATCTGATATATTTAATCTTACCCTATAGACTATGGAGCTACTTCAAAGTAGAAGGTGGCAACATCTTAATAATGGCTTGCACTTTGGTAGGGTCAACTTCAATGCCTCGATGAGAGATGATGAAGCCTAACAATTTACCTCATGTGACACCAAAGATGAAATTTTTATGATTAAGTATGACTTTATATTCATGAATCCTCTTAAATATTCGATATAATGCATCTAGATGATCGACATGGGTCTTTGATTTACCCAATATGTCATCGATGTAGTCTTCAACAATGTCATGCATCATATCATGAAATATGATGATTATGGCTCTTTGGTATGTGGCCCTAGTATTATTGATACTGAATAGCATAACTTGATAACAAAACATTCCCCATGGAGTGTTGAATGTTATCTTGTGTTGATCCTCTGGTGCTATCTTGATCTGATTATATCCTGAAAATCCATCCATCACTGAAATCATTGTATACCTTATTATGGAGTCAACTATCATGTCAATATTTGGTAGAGGAAAGTTATCCTTGGGTTAGGACTTATTTACATCTTTGAAATCAATGCAGATTCTAATTCCTTATAGCTTCTTACTAATAGGAACAATATTCAAGATCCAATCTAAATAGTCAATTGATTAGATGCATCTCACTTCTAAGATTTTTTCCAACTTTTTCTTTACTAATACAGTAATATGAGGATGCATTTTATGTAGTTTATGCTTCATAGGTTTGACATCAAGATGTACAACTAAGGTGGGGTCCAAACCTGGCATATCTAAATAGGCCCAAGCAAAGATGTCAACAAATTCCCTCATAAGGTTTATAAACTTTCACATTCCTCCTTAGTAAGGGATGACCCTAATTTTATCTATTTTGGGTTGTTTGGAGTCCCAATATTGACTTATGTAGTATATTCTACAAGGAGAGTCAATCCATCTTACATGATGGTCTAAGGCCTCCACCTTATATAAATTGGTTCAATCAATCCATCAAGATTATTTAGTCTGAGGCCTCTACCTTCATAGGCTTTGTTCTCTATGATCTTATTAGGGATGGGATATTTAACATTTTTTTGGAAATCAGCCAATTTGTCATTATATAACCAAGATTCATCATTGGAAAGTGGGTAGTCTTCTTCATTAATGGTTGGTGTGAAAATAATAGGAGCTAGACTATGAAGTTTACCTTTTCCTTTTCCTTTTAATTTCCATTCCATGCAAGGTAGCCTAGATTTAGGTCTTCCACAAGACTTGGTGTTCTATAGAAGCTTGGTAATGTGAAATGTGTCATAGGTCAAGGACTCTCCTAGGCCATTAGCTGAGATAGTAAAATTATTAGACATTTCAAGAAGTGGCATATGTGAAGACGAATCAAGATTATATGGGTCTATATAATTGGCCTCTGGTAATTCAACAAGTATTTCTTTGTCTTTATCCTTTTTGGGAACTGTATATATGCTAAAGTGGTATTTATAACTCTCATACTCCTCTAAATGTTTGCATTGTTTATAGGGCTTTAAATCTCCATTGATAATGACCTCCACACCTGAGTGTGATAAATTGAGATTGATGCAACATCAAAGGGATTTCATAAATTTCATGTATCCAAGGTCTACCTAAGAGAAAAGTGTATGATAGGTTGAGGTATAACACATGGCAAATGGTATCATGGGTTAAGGGCCCAATTATAAATGGAAAACTTATGGTGCCTTTTGATTACTAGTCTTCATTATTATAGGCCTTGATAGTAATTGTGTTTAATGTAGATTGATTATTGTGTATCTAAGATGTTTGATGAGCTTAAGAGACACAATATTTAGGCATGATCCATTATCTATGAGAACACATTTGACTTTGTGCCACATTATGACAACTTAAATATATAGGGGATTGTTATGGAGAGGGACAATGCATGACATATCACTCTAGTCAAAGTTTAACTATTGACCTAGGGATAGATATCCAACCAAATCTTGGAATTTGTCTAGATTTATGTCATTGGGAACCTAGGATTGGCCTAGTAGTTTTGTTAGAATGTTTTTGTGGATAGTATATGTACGCAACAAATATAGAATAGAGATTTGTGTGGGTGTATTTTAAAGTTATTCCATAATTTCATACAACTTTTCCTTAATAGTGGTATATAGTTTGTTCTTAGTCAGGATAGTGGGATAGATTGGTTCATTGGAAAGAAGTTATGGGCCTAGAATGGTACTATTTGATAGTCAAGTTGTGATTGCATAATCAGGAGTAGATACAAGATTGTTGTTGCTAAAAAATGATGGAGATGGGCTAGATAGGATAAGTCTTGATTATCAATGCACTTAGTTGTGGTCACAAGGTAATGATGAGTTACTAGTATAAGGTCTAGAAATAGTAATCTTTGGCTATTTTTTCACTTGTTTTTGATCCCAGGTCAAGGAAGGATTAGTGGAATAGATGGATTGATTAGAATTGTTTAGAAATGGTCCTATTTTATTAGCACTTGTTCTAGGCTTAATGGTGATGGTTGAAATGTGACCTCCCATAATATGACCTACAACTTTGTTATAATCATGTGCAATCACATGGTAAGTTTGTTCGTTATTAGAATCATTATGGCCTTGGTTCCTCCCATTAAGTTAAACTTGTTGTTGATGTTGATATTGTTGTTTTTATCATAGCATTTTTTGATGTTTTTATTTTGGCCTTTTTTGTTATTGTTGTTGTTGATTATTATTATTATGCTATTGAAAAGGGTTTTGGTAGATACCCAAGTTTTTATTGGGCATATATTCTCTATTATCCAATGTAATATCCCCATTTTCCAACATATTTTATATGAGGTATTTTATTTGCACACAACATTGTAGATTATGTCTATAAACACAATGATATTCATATAACTCATTCTCTCGATACTAGTCTAGATATAGAATACCCTTAGGATAATGCTTCATAATTGGCCAACTAATCATGTTAGTTGGGGCTAGATTGAGAAACATTGCTTCTAAAGGTTCACCAAGGTCACTAAAAACTTAAGGAGTGGGTTCTCTTCTTGAAGGAGGGGTTTACAAAGGTGGTGGTTTTTGTGTTTTTGGAGTTGGTCTAGATTTTTAAAAAGGTTGCACTTGTTGAATAGGTTGTTGATGAGGAGTAAGTTACATTTGTGGCACGGGTTGAGTAGACAGTGTTTATACCATTTAGACATTACATGACTTAGTTAATCCATTGCCAACAACATTCTTATTTTGGTTTTATTTCTTGGATTTATCATAGTTACTAGCTTGGGATGGTGTCAATGCTTGTTCTTGGACTTGGTTATGGTTATGATTTGATATTGTTCTTTGGTTTTAGTTTTGGTATTGATTCAAATAGGTTAATTTGATAATCCCTTTGTTAAAAAGGGCCTTTTTAATTTATAAAACTTTGTTGATGATCTCTTTCAAACTATGTGCACACTAAAGCTCTAGATGATAGGTATCTTATTGTGAAAAAATTTAGTAAACATGATGGCCAATTATTTATCTGATAAGTTATGGGTGAATCGAATAGCAATTTCTCTCCATCTCTATAGATAGCATGAAAATCTTTCACCAAATTTTTGCTTGGCCTGAGTCAAATCTACTAATAAAATCTCATGTTTGATATTATAGGAGAAATGTTACACAAATTTATCGAAGATGTCATCAAAATTAGATACAAAATTCTTTATAAATTTTAGGAACCACTCCAAAGCATATCCTGTTAGACTTCAAGGAAATAAAAGGAGGAGGTAAATGTCACAATAAGCTAATAGATAGAAAACAACAAATAATTATGTCAAATGGGCCTTCAAGTTTTTTTTACCCTTTTATCAAATTTTGGTGGTTTATACCCTAAAGTAAATGGTATCTACAGATACTCCATGTTGAATGGGTATGAACACATGTCATCTAACTTGAATTTTTTGGTCTGGTTTCTAGCTTGAATGTAAATAATTACATCCTTCATTTATTGCAGTTCTTATGATAAGAAACTAGATGGAACATTTAGTTGAGGTGGAGGCAAGGAGGTTAAAGTTTGATTACCTTAACTTGGTTATAATGGAGATATGGTTTATTGTAGAATATTAGTTTTATGAGGGAATTGACCAAGAATATGCATCCATAGATTTGGGATGTGGTTGTTGGAATTTCACACATTATTGTGTTATATTCTAGTTTGGATTTGGTATATAGCCCTAATTTTGAGGGAAATAGGGTTGTGATTGAAGGATATGGATTTGGGTGAAATATTGTGCCTATTGAGGTTAAATAGGGACTTATTGTTGACTAGTCAAACCTAGTTGAATAAGGAGAACTTATTGTAGACCAAGGCCCTATCTTTGCATCTATGGCACATTCTAAGAAAAAGGCAATTACTACCTAATTGGTACTTCTTGGATAGTTATATCTCATTGTTACACAAATACTTATTGTGAACTAGATGCTTGTAGGGTGTTTAGCATTTTTCTTTGACTAATAGACATGTGTTGTTGATTAAACAACATTTAAAATTATAAAGCTACTTGTAACTTTAGAGGTATGTTTATCACTATCTATTGAGGTGGAACATTTATTGCCCTTGCCTCTGTTATGATGGTACATTAGATTGTGGTTGTTTTTTTATAATGTTAGTCATCACCTATTGAGGTGGAATAACATTTGTCACTTTTTATTGAGGCAAAACATTGGTTTGCACTTGATTACTTAATCCTTGTAGCTGCATGCTTGAAGAAGTAGCTTGTTGGGTATTAGAAGCAACTTGTTTTGGATGGTGTTGTCACCAAATATTTCATCCTAGAAGAGGGTTTTCAAGTCCCTTATATATTTTGGAAACATGGGAACATTTCTAGGTATGTGCATGTACCTATATTAGAAATGAGTCTCTAGATTTAAGGGTTAGCTTCCCTAAATGTATATTAAAATGCTCTTGTCTATGCTAATTGATTACTTATAAGGAAAAAATTTAGATATTTCAATAATTTGAGCCTACTCTAAAGGAGGTGATACACCAAAAGGTCTTCTACAAGACTATCATACCTATTTCACAAAGAGATAATGTGCAAAACACTAGCCTAAGAGTCCTAAAATGCAATAGCATTAGTGTTTCATTATGAAGGTACAATGTACAAAGACTTTCCTAAGAAAATAATACCATAGCTCAGTTACAGATATTAAGGCTCATTATACACTTAAGATAGATTCGATACTTAACTACACTTCATATGACTTGTTAGGTTGAAATCACTTACATCAAACATGGAAGGACTATGAGAAATCAAGAATAGATGAATATGTCTTAACTATTCACTATAAATCTCTTTACACACTTTGACAAGATGATGTATGAAATCAAACTAGATTGAATTTATTGTTCTAAGGAAAAGTACAATGTCAAAACCAGCAAAGCTTTGCTATACATGGGATCGTATATCCTTATAAAGGCCAAAATGGTAGCTACTTATAGAAATTTAGAGAGAGGAGAAAATAATGAAGTTCAAAGGTCACTAGGACACATGTCCATTTGATAGGGTGAGTTACACTTGTAAGAGGATGAATTCATAAATATACCATGCAAGGTCTAATGGGATAAATGGCTCTCAAAACACAAAACTCTTGAAATGTGGCATAGAGCTCCCCTTGTTATGCACAGGAAGAAGCCTTTCATCATGAATGATCTCTCAATAATTTTAAATTTAAGAGAAGAGATTCAACACATATATACTATCTGATAAAGGTTGAAACATACTATGATAGTCATAATATGTTTTCCTAACTACTAGTTATCTTATAGACACTTGTATTTACTATCTATAGTCATTTGTTGATTCCCTGGACTTCATTCTTTACATCTGGATGTCACTATTCATCTTGGACTTCCACTAAGCTTTCATGGTGGCATATGCATTTAAAAAACTTTCTTTGAAATAAAGTCCTTTGATCTTATGTAGTTTCCCATGTCGTGTTCCCTTACCACATTGCTCATTCTATTCTAAACTATGTCTACAACACCTACTTTCTCTAATCAAAAATGGATCTTTGGTTCAACTTTATATATTTAAAACTGACTCAGGCCAATCACATTTCTCCACACTACCTTTGTTCTTATTGGCCTCATAGATCCTCACTATTAGATCTTGACTTTTTAAGTTCCTACCTGTTGTAGGATCAAGATATACGAAGGACCATTAGCCTTTGATTTTCTTCCTTGAGGATACTTTGACATGTTGACTTCCACTTAAACCATTAGATCAAGATGTATGACTGAACGCTAGCCATAGAGCTCATTTGATCCATTTTCCTATTAGTTCTTATGCATCATTTGATCATTGGTATGATTGAGTACTGATTGTTGATCTGTTAGGACCCACTATTTGAGCTCAAATGGTTATTTTACAAGGCCTAAAATTGACATTCATGTGCCTATATTTGACACATGTGTGAATGTATTTAACATCTATGTGATCATCTATGAGATATTTGAATCCCAATGGTCATTTGTCATGAATTAAATTTGGCATTCGCATGACCGTCAATGACATCTTCAAGACCGTCAATGACATCTACACGATCATAACTTTTTGAATACCAATGATTTTTGCCTGGGTTAATTTTCTATGTTTGCACAAATTTAATACTCTTCTAGATCAACTTTCCTAAAACAATTCAATTCCATCAGAGCTTTTATTGTAAGTAATTTCCTTGATCTCTTTGTCTTCAAGATAATTTCCCTACAAGAATGATGGCTTCAAACATTTTGCATCAGCTAATTTTCCTAAAATAATATGGGTCATCAGGCTTTATGTTTTGAACATTTTATCTAAAATAATGTCTTTAACCTTTTATATTAGATAATTTGTTTGAAAAAAATCAGACTTGTCCCTTTTACTGTAGACAAAATGTTTGATAGAAATAAACTGTCAAGATTTTTTCATCAGACTATTTTCCTCAGACACTTTGTCCAAAAGAATTTGAATTTGGGAAAATTATTGTAGAGTGATTTCCCAAAAAAAAATACTTATGCTCTGGACATTTTCTTGAAATAAATAGGTTATCAAGTTTTTTGTTGTGAATAATATGTCTGACGAGACTCCAACACTTAACCAAAAACCCAAAATAATTTTGAACGTGTCCTAGTAACCATCATTTGATCTTATGAAGGCTCTAATGAACTTTTAAGGCCTGTGTAACTCACCCCATGCTCTAACTACTTCAACACTATGAAAACCTATCACTTTCATATATGACTTTAAAATGACCCCTAAGATATCAAACGATACAAGGACTAGACTAGATGATGAACAAAGCTAGAATGGCATATTAAATGGCATCAAATAGAACTATGCAACACCCTATGAAGCTATAATGAGCCCCTATCTAAGATTTTGACTATAATGGGGGTTGATCCATTTTAGCTTGTGGTAAAAATGGTTAATAGTTGGGACGTAGTATTTCTTTCCCCTTGATGTTGTGAACCACTCATGTTATTAACTAAAAGAACTTGTTATTGTCGACTATTTGTTGGTGTAGTTAAACCACTTTGGCCTAGAGTGGAAGACACTTGCATGTTATCTACCATGTTTGGCACATTGTTCTATGTAGAAGTAGTAGTCACTTCTTCAATAGATGGGACATTTTACATGTCACTAACTAAATTTATTTGTGAAAATGGGTCTATACCCAAATTATCTTGACCCATCAACTCAATTAACACTCTTTTTTATCCTTCTAGGAGTGGAGCATTTGACATGGTCATGGCATTAAAATTGTGTGCTAGATTCAAATAGGTTTAATATGATTGTTCATTTGTATAATGCCTTGTCATTTTAAAAGCATATTTTAGTCTTGATATGATATCATCATGAGCACTTGAGGATGACTAGTAGAGGCATGTTCAATGGTTGGGTATAAGACATGTTGAGAGGTATTCTAACTAGACTAGGTAAATTTTCATGGGGGAAATCTACTAGAAACTTGGCCCCTACCTCTGTAGCTCTTACTAAGATCTCATCCTTGTTTTCAATCAAGTGATGATCAAATAAATAAGGATCATATATTGATGGCATAGTAATGTAATATGGTTATTGTTAAACTTGTTCTATAATCGATCGTACACTAGCAAGATATTATATAGTTTGATCTTGGTCTTACTCTAAATATGGAAGTGTGTTAAACAAATAGTGGGCTAGTAGATCTTGGATTTGTTCCCTATATTGAGTATTGTAAGGAGGATAAGGATCCATCTCACAAACCACATCATCAACGTAGGGATCTTGAACAAAGTCATCGTTCATGACCTCCTTATCATAGCATATATTTTACATGGCTCTACTATGAGTGTAATGAGACATATCTAAATAAATGACTAATATTTCATAAAGAAAATCCTATAGTTATATAAAATCTTAAAAATAAGGTTTAAAAATACAAATGGTCCAAACTTGGTATATAACTTGGTCTAAGAAATGGAGTTATTTCTCTAAAATGGTCTAATGATAAACTTGGTTAGAAATAATCTAATGTCAAATGTCAAATTTATTACACAAATGGTCAATTGGATGAATAAAAATGAATGCTAAACTTAGGTAAAAAGTGTTTCAAATAATTATAATTTAGTTGTAAAAATGAAAAAGGTTACTAGGTCTTTGGGAACAAAGCACAAATCTAGGCTCAAAAAACATCTAAAATAAATCAATAATATGATAGGACTCTTGGAAACATAGAACAAGAGCTCGACTTAAAACAAAATAAAAGGGAAAGTGTTAGGTCTTTTATAAATAAGGCACAAAAGCTAGACTTTGAAACACACTATGTCTAAGACAAATAGGAATTTTCAAAATACATTTAAATTTAGAAAAATGGGAGAAAGACAATTTCCCAAATATAGGTACAAAAAATTCTTTAAATCAAGCAAGAAACTGATCTAAGTTGCACAATCCAAAAGTGAAATATCAATGTCTAGGCCAAATTTATGCAAGTCATAGGCAAAAATTGACTAATATTTGAATCTAAACTTATCAATACCAATTGATAATTTGATTTATAATGTTAGGCTCCTCAAATATACAACAAGTTAGACAAGAATGAACAGCATGATAGTACTAGGAATAGACTAGGAAGGCACACATGGTTTTTGAAATTATAATTAGACACAAGGAAATACATCTTTAAAATAATAAGAGTAGCATAATGATGCTAATTTGGTCTAAAGGTATGACAAATGGTTTTTTTCAAAAAAAATTTAAGTCACAAGGCTTGGAATGAAATGGACAATGTAATGATGCCCCTTGCAAACAAGTGACACACACATATAATAGTTTGATAAATGACTAAGGCAAAGTTGTGGTGTCAAAAAAATGGCATAGTGCCTCTTCAAAAAAAGGATTGATGTGAAAAAAAAACTCATATTGGATGTGTTATGATAAATAAATAGTTTTGACTTAATACAATGTAAGTAAAAAAGGAAAAATGACAAAAACACCTAAGTGTAACATCCTAAATCGTAAAACTGACAAGGTGGTATTGTAATGTCAAATTCTATCTATATACTTGATCTTGAGAAGTATTTAAGTTTTTAATCTAAAAATTAAAATTAAATGAAAATTAAGGTTTTTAATCCCCCTCTTTTCTCAAGAGTTTGTACGATGACATGGAACTTTAGGCTACTCACCCTGCATTAACAATTTGTCTATGGCAAGTGAGGTTGTCTAAACTAATAATTTTCATTCATTTCTAAATGGCCTCATATGTGTGGTTAACACTAGGGTGAAACATGTCATTTGGATCCATGTTTTAGATTGAGGTAAAAGCAAGTTTTGAAGGGGCCCCGAAACCCTGTTACAAAGAAAGAAAGAAAGATCATCCAAGACCACAAGCAAAGCCTAAAAACTACTACAAGGAAGTAGCAAAAACAGGTTTTAAATGGACCTGAAACCACCAAAAAGACTTCTGGTCAAAACCCAGATTAAATAGAGATCTAGTATCACCAAAGGCAAAGGATTACAGAAAGAAAACAAAAAATAGGACCAGTTACTAAACCAACCAGAAGAACCAGATTATTCATCCAGTTCTAATATCATTTTCATAGTTTCTTTTCCTTTCATAACAGTATCTTGGGCAGTGGTTGCCGCCTACATAGCTCCTTTTTGTGTAACCTTCTTTCTAAAACTTTGTCTCATCCTTTTGCTGGGTCCTTCCAGGACTTTGGTCTCCTCATTGGCTCTTTTACCTATATTGACAGTAGCAGCACAAATATTGGACGTAACTTCCTCCATTTTCATTCTATTGTCCTTAATAAGTTCTCAAAGGTTATTTTCATAGGCTTTGAGCTTGACTGGGATCTCCTTTATCTGATTTTCCATATTGTTTATTTTGTTCCAAACAGCTTTTAGGGAATCTTCCATAGTTTCCACTTTCCTCTTGAGATCCATAATCTCCCTACACGTCCAAGAATCAAATTGGGATGATGCCTCTGCTTTACAATTAACCCAAGCCATAGGTGTGTGTGTTTCATCATTCTATTTTTTCCCTCTCCATTCCTCAAAATTTTTATTGGGACTGTTCCTGGCTTCTTCAAAGATATCCTCTCGACTCTTTTGTTCCCGCTCTTTAATTCCAGTTTGAATTTCCATATCCGTATCTTGATTAACATCCTGACCTGAAGTTTCCTTTTTGTTCTTTGAATTTAATCAACTTATTATGGAAAGTTATTATCCTTATCATAACCACTACATTTGGCAATTACTTAGTGTAGTACAATGTATGAGTTAAACATACGTTTTGAGGTAGTCTCTTACTAATGGAGCTTACTTAAACACTCAAACAATCATCCCAATAATTTTACCTCAATTTGTATACCCCTAAAATGGATTGGGGTTGAATTGATGCCTATAAATTAATTATGGTTCAATACTTCCCTAGAGAACCTATGGGGAGGCGATGAACTCCTACCCACAAGCCAAAATGCATAAAATAAAATAAAGAAAGTGGAAGGACTTTAGGGTCATTTTGGGGTCACCTAAATCACTCAGATATTGGAGAGTGCCTTAGCAACTTTCCTTCCATGATTTTTTACAAAGTGAAAAATATAAAAAGTGAGTATTTTTAGTTACCCAAGTTCCCTAAAGGGGATGGGGGGAGATCATACATGTGATACTCATCTTATGAAATAAACACTCAATCAACAAACATAAAAATGAAAACTCTTATGAGTATTTAACTAAAGTGAGAGTTAATTTTTATAACACTAAAGGAAATATGTCATGAAGTTTATGCCCTTGAAATTGTGTGAAAACTTTGAACAAAATAAAAAATAACTCAAGTAAAAAGATTTTTAAAAGGCCAAATTTAAATGTGAGTTTTAAAACCTAGTACAAAAGATGTTAGGGGGTCCTTGTACTTAGAAGCAAGAAGCTAGTGAAAAAATGGCTTTTGAAAATTAGCTCTCATGTTTTAAAAAATTTATGCATGGTGCAAAACCATAGAAACACAGAAATACCACTACTTTACCTACAAAACTACAACTATTTGTTAGGGTGTGGAGCTAAAAGCTTCACCTAAGGCAAACAGGGAGGTTTCTGAGCTTGATAATCACCGACGTCGACAGGCCATAACCGACATTGGTCAGGGGAGCACAGAAGGAAACTGGCATCTACAGGATATCGGTCGGCATCGGTCACCTCCAGTCAGGCAGGGACCGATGTCGGTCGCCTATGGCAGACAGAACTGTTGTTGACGAACAGTCAGTTAAGTGAACATGTTGTTTGCATGATGAAGACCAGTTCGAGTCTTTGAGTCGCCCGTCTAAATTAAGTGTATGCATGAGATTTATTTAATAGACTCATGGGCTGTATTGTTAAGTGTTGAGCTTGTAGAACCTAAGTGTGGAGCTTGGAGAGTTCTTCCCATGGTAGAATCAAGTAGGACTCCCCATGTATGTAAGATTAGGTTTGATATGCAGGGTATTGCAAGATCATGGAGGAGATCTACATGTGATAAGTAAGATCAGGGTTGGTCTGTTGGGATGTGTGAATGCAAGGGTCAAACAGACATTGGTGAGGGAGCTAGATCTAAGGTGACAGCAATACATCAGGAGCAGGATCATGGTTAGATCTACTTGGAGTACCGGTTTGTACTCAATTGTACCGGATGTACAATGAGGTGAACAACAGCTTGTATTAGCTGTATGTTGTGACCTATGAGAGAAGATTACTCAGGTGGGAAGATTACTTGGAGCCCTTGAGGTGTGGAAGGCCTTGTAGAGGTGGAAGAAGAGTGTGATCTCTTTATTGTAATTTCCTTTGTAATGAGTTGAATACAATTGTGTGTTGCCTCTCATATTCTGTGTTATTTCTCATTGATAGTTATTTGTTCTTCTGGGTATTTTTGCATGTTTAAGTTGCTTATACATTGGTAATCATGTGTGCTCTTAAATCTAACAAGTTGTGTCAGAACTTTGGGAAACTTTGGTCCTGTCACTATTAACCCAAAACTATAACTTCCCTACAGAAAATAGAGTTAGTGTAAAATCATAATTTTTAAAACAATATCATAGAAATAAGGACAATACCACAACTCTTGATGCAATATCATAACTCTCCCTATAACACAAAATATCTAGTGAGAAAATTGTGATGGTTAGGCAATATTGTGACGGTTAGTGCAATATCACCGAAGTTAAAGTAATATTGTAATAATGAAGGCAATACCATGACTACAAATACATGATATTTTAATATCATAATTTTTCCTACAAAATAGACTATTAGTAAGATAACCATGATAGTCTAAAGAAAAATCATGATAGTTATAATAATATCATGATTGTTAAGGCAATATCATGATTCTAAAGTCATGATATTGTGCAATATCGTGATTCCATAAAACAAAAATATGACTATATAGATAAAAATCATGATTTCTTGTAGAACGTCTGTGAGCCTTCAATTTCTACTTTTTTGGTCAGCAATTTTGGATTTTGACATGAAAATTGTTTGGAGGATGTCCTAAAATGTTTTGGGAAGAACTTTGTGGGGTATGGGTCCCACCAGGCATGCCTTCATGTGAACAAGGAATAAGTAGAGGGGAGGTTAGTCTAGTGTTAGTCTAATAAAAGAAATCAAAATAACACATTAAGCACTTAACACCTCTAGCTTGGACACTAGGGAAAGCATAGGTAACAAGCATATAAATGAAAATACAACTAGAAAATAATATAAATTATTCTTTTACCTTCCTTGTAGCTCTAAATGGCTTGTTGAAGTGGCTTGCTCAGTTTTTTGCATCAATAAGTCTTTATCAATAAAGCTCCATTTGCTCCTTCTCTCCTTGGCACCTTGGCTTAGTTGATTCGCTTATCTTAGATTATGAATTTAGTATGGTAACACTACTTGAAAGGCTTGTTTCTCAATAAATAGGCATTATAACTTTGGCTTCTAATATCTTTGAAGATATTTTGGCATAATAACATTACATAAAAATTGCTTTTTTTTTATTAGGTATGGCCTTGTATTTATAGCCTCCAAAAGTTAACCCTCATCCAAGGTGAGTTAAGGTTGAGTTTAAATATGGAATTATTTCAAACTAACCCTAAGTGAGTTGAGGATAACTTTAGTTGAGTTAAAATTTTCTATGTAATTATGATTTTCAATTAATAGGCATGGTTCTCAAATTAGATATTTTGAACTATTTTGGAAGAGCTTAACAACTCATAAAGGTAATGATGAAAAGGATTGATATTTTGAATTTTGGAATTTCCATTTTTATATATTCATTAATTATAAATGGATAATTTAGCTAAGTATTTAGTCTAGTTTAATTAGTTGATTCATTTTTATTAACATTTTATCTCTTTTAAGAATTGATCAAGTGCCCCATTTAATGGGTCCATAGGTCAAACTACCAATTGTTAGGTCATAAGGTGACTGAGGATGAACCCATGAGAGGTTATTATTGAATATGATATAGTACCCCAAATAGAGGTGTCTCAATACAATTTTTATCTTTGATAAATGATGCATAGATGAAATTGTGATGTTCAGTGATTCATAGGCTTAATTTGCAATGTTTGGTAAAAATTAGTCTAAAGTTTGGATGAAAGCCAGTATATCTAGAATGGGGTCTACAACAACCTCATCCAGTGTTTATTTCAAATAATAATGTGAATCTTATTGGCCCAAATTTTAACTTATATAAATGTGTATTATACCTTTGTTTTCATCAACCCTAAAATCATCCAAAATAAAATTGGCAAGCTTGTTGTCATTATGAACCAAGGAAAAATAAGAATTTTCCCACTCATGGGTATTCTCAACTAATTTTCTATCATCACACAATGGGTCTCCATCTTATGTTGAAAAATATATCTCCTCCACATCATCCTTCATAAGGATTTATTCACCTATGGCCTGCTCATATCTCACATACACATTATTGTTCTAAAAATCAACATTTGGCTTTACATTCAAAAGCCTCTCCTTATTGCCTTCCAAGATAACTTACTCATTGGTACACTTATGGACCTCCATAATACTTATAAAATTATTATTTAGTTGCTTAGATGATATATACCCATCTGTATTACCGCTCTTGATAATATTTTTCTCACATTCACTCTCAAGCCTCTTCACACAAAGCTTCCTCAACCATCCTGACTGTAATTTTGGGTGCAACAAATGCCACAACATTTTAGAAAATGTTGATATTTTTGTCCCAAAATTTTCAAAATTTCAAGTATCCTAAGGGAGACCCATTAATTTTTTGTAAAAATGCCTTAAATTAACCCAAAACACTCATTCCCTAAGCCTAATGAAACTAGAGATTGGACTACAATTTGTAGTTTTCAAAATTACAAATTAGTTTCCAAACTCTAGATCTCACAATACATTAGTAGGAAGAAACTAGAGATCTGATTGTGATTTGTAATTTGAAAAATTACAAAATGCATCCATACCTTTGCTTCCCGTTAAACACTAGACAGTGAAAACTGGAAACCTGCTTGTGATTTACGATTTGTAAAATTATAAATTACAAGCAAAAACTAAAAACTCACTTGCAATTTACAATTTGAAAAATTACAAATTACAAGCAGAGTTCCACTTCTCATAAAACTCCAACTGGAAACTAGAACTTAGGGAGTAATTTGCAATTTTGCAAATTGAAAATTACAATCCAAGTTTTGCTTCCCACCAACCACCTTCCCTGTAGAATCTAGAACTCCAACTGTAAATTGCAATTTACAAAATTATGAATTGTTCCCCAAGTTATACCTTCCTATTTTTAAAGATTCAACCTATCCTAGCTTGAACAATTTAGAGGTCAATGTGCAATTGGAAAATTACAAAATTGTGAAATTTATTGTAGACTCTGGGTCCCTACCAACCACTGCCATTATGGTATTAATTGTAGGGGTCTATATAAATGTAATTAGGGGTTTTCTAAGTCATTATTAATTTTTCTAATTATGTTTTATAGCTTTGTACCTTGAATTATGAACCTACCTACAAGCCACACCGTGAGACCATACACTCTTCACCATTTACTATACCTGCAAGCCATGACCTCAAATTATGCCATGCCACCATTGATCCCCTGCAAGGTATTTAGTTCCAACTCCTATGTTTTTCAAAGCTATCCTTTCTCGCATTTGATCACTTCACCTATTTTAATTTCTTACAAAATTTTGTTGGTAATTTTTATTTCAAATATTAGGGTTTCTTTGCATTGCTTAGGTATCATCTAGCATAGGGTTATCTTTGTAGTGTCATCATAAACCAAGCAAATATTCCCTAAGATATTCCCAAAACTAGTGCATATTCTTTGAAATAATCCTTATAGTCCTTGAAGACTTTCCAAGTGTGTTTTTCACCTCTATTTCTTGTTGGGTTTCAACCTACAACTATAACTTATACTTCTCACAGACATTTCCATTGCTTTGAATAATGTTTATCTCCACATGGATTTTTCACTAAGAAATGCAAGTGTTTTTTGCACCTATAATCTCTACCTACTTTTACAACTCCAAATTCATGTAGATATTTTAACCTGCATTTGTAACTCTAGTTTCCTATGGACTTTTCACTTACACAAATCAACTCTAATCTCCACCATAAATTCTACCTACTTTTAGCACCTAAAAATTATGCCAACTCTACAATTGGATTTCCCCTATTAATTTCTCAGAATCCATGTCTTGGAAAGAGATAAATTTTAAGACTAAAGGACCCAATGTCACTCTCAGTCTAAAATCCAACATGACGAATATTATAGACACATAACTAGGTCACATCAACCTAGGCAACTTCTAGACTAGGATCAATGTTAAATTCAATAATGATTAGATCCAAAGAATCTATGACCCTGGACTGCCCCAAGTAGTAGCATTTCCCTTGACTATGTAAATCCTTAAGTTGGTACTCATGCTAGCACAACATTATGATGCTGATAAAAGAGAGGTGTTGAATGATAAATGGGAAAGGATTTTAAA
Organism: Torreya grandis; assembly: GCA_037957365.1. Classification (NCBI taxonomy): domain Eukaryota; kingdom Viridiplantae; phylum Streptophyta; class Pinopsida; order Cupressales; family Taxaceae; genus Torreya; species Torreya grandis. The sequence goes on from JARHVA010000920.1 coordinate 3,943,237, forward strand.
TCTAGACCCAGATTTCATTGACTCCATGTATATGATGCCAAAATTTGAGAGTTATCTAGATATAACTCTAGAATCATCCAAGAAAATATATCAAAATAACAACATGGGATGTCAGAGAGTGATGAAAAAATAGTGGATAAGGATCCCTAGGGATGCATTCACTAGATTGCCTAAGACATTAAAAAGGATTTATTTCAAGGATGAGGTAGGGGATATAATTATATTAATGCATAAGATCAGTATAAATCCTGATGCAAAGAGCTTTCAAGATTGGATGTATCAATATATATGGCTTATTCATGAGAATAAACAATATATCCTCTAGCACAACTCATCAGTGACTCCCTCCACAAGTAGTTGATAAAGGTCCAAACCATAGGGAAATTCTACATGACCTCCTATCTAATATATATATGGGCCAAAAGAAGAAATTTCCCATGGCTCAACATAGTAGCTAATGATTGTGTTTAACTATTACCCTAACCTCACTTTTGAGGCAAGTAGACAATACTTCAAGAGAGTGAATGATGAATTCATCTACTACATCATAGTAATGTTTTACAAGGAACTTCAGAGGAAGATATTATCTGATGCTACCACTTTAGAGATTACCAATTGGGATTCCTATTTCATCTAATTCCCCACCTACTCCTAAATAAGGGTATGTGAATTTATTAATTACCCTTACACCCTTCTGAGATATATGAGTGATAAATGGGCTTTTATAGAGCTAGTGAGATAACTTGTTGAGACTCACAAGATTTTATCTAATAAACACAAATCAAGAATTCATTTCCCCATCAGTATAGGTAGGTACACATGCCCCTCTTTATCAAAATCCAAGTGTGTAGATGCATAAATGACATAAATTTCCCTAAGGGCTTTGGATGCAAGACCATTCTATGATGTTCATGGTAACATCACTAATACACTATGAATCTATACATATTCCCATGTCCCATATTTTGAAGACTTCTAGGAAGAATTGGATGATGAGGAGGAAGTGAAATTTAAGGACTACTCTAGAATGACCTTATATCAGGTCAAATATTTTTATTTGGCACTAGTCCCTAAGGATTTGGTAGATGATGAGTCCCTAGTAGACAAGGTATACCATGATAATAAGATCTACTTGTAACCTCTTCTTGTAGTAAGGTGGTATATTCCTGAGTCTTTATCTCTAATATATATAACTACCCATGTGATAAATAGAACACTTAGTTGGCTCAGGAATAAAGGGGTCAAAGTGACCAAAGAGACAATAAACATTAGTGGTAAAATACTATAGGTCAAATAAAAAGGGATACCACCATCAACAGAGGGTTCTAGTAGAGTAACAACTATAGAGTAACTAGATAGGCCAATGATCTCCCACAAAATAAATAATAAATCAAAGGCCAAAAAGGGATAATCAAGCTAATAGGGATCAATGATAGATCAACCCATAATAATTTCATTAAAAGATATAGATACAGTTGGAGCCACCACAGCTTCAACCCCCATCTCAATTATAGTTACAACTCTCATCTTTGTAGTTCATCCCCCACCTTTTTCTATCATTTTTTTATCTCTAATACCTCCTCCTATCTTCAATCCTCCTTCACCTCAAGTGACTCCACCCTTCATTCCCACCAGTTTACTTATGTCAATAAGTCCATTACCAATAGTTTAATCCTCTCAATTGGACACTCAGGTTTCCCCTTAAGTGGATACTCAAGTTTCCATTCCACTTCCCTCTCCCATAATTTCACTCCTTTCATAATTCCTTTCATCTCACCTATAATTCCTTCCATTCCATTAATCACCAACACTACCCAATAGTATATAGCCAAAGATTCAGTCATTCTAAATACAATCCCATTGGCCATCCCAACTATTGGAATATATTGATTCATATCCATCTCCCTTCATCTTTCCTACTTTACCAACCCTGAGTATCCTTACCAATTTGATTGAATCATTTAAGGCTTTAGACTCCACACTACCACAGGTTCCTCAATTCCAAATCCATGTGTCTACTCCTCTATTGATATCACTTATATCTCCCACACCCCAATTAGACACATCCATTTCCATTGCCCCAACCCCTTCCACTTCCATAGTAACCCCAACCCTTATGGATGAGAAAGATAAGGATCAAGATACTGATACAAATGTGGACCTTCAACCCATATATGGGGAAGGAGTTATAAAGACATATGTAAAACAATCAATGATAATATCAGTATAAGCTATAACACTTATCACCATGCCCACCAGTGTAGCATCTTAAGCTATATATTCTCAAGTGATAGTGTTAGCACAATAGGATCCTACCCCTAGTTGGTTACCACAAATAGTGGGGAATAAATATAAACAAATGGTGTCCCCTGGTACATTGGATTTTAGTCTCACAAATTCACAAAAGAAGTCTAAGATGACTCCCCAGACCATTTCAACAATATCATATGACTCAGTAGCGGAAAGGTATGTATAGACTACAGTCCCCTCACTAGACAAATATAAAGATCTGGTGGTGAGGGATTATTAGGTCTCAAAATTTCACCTTAGATGTCCTATAAGGGAGGGGTTAAAAAAATATGTTCAATCCATCAATAACTCCCTCTTTGAGAAAATGGATAGTGATAAGTTCACTAGGGATGAGCTGAAGAAAAAGGTAGAACAACTAACAACTAAATTGAAGAAATTCATCGATCCTACTATTTAACTAGCATAACCCATCACTCAGATCATAGATTAGGTAACACTTGATGCAATGAAAAAAATTGGTAGCATGGGAAGGACCACCAAGGAAAGGGTATAAGAAGTCATCTCAAAGGGTAAAAGAGTTATAGAATTGATAATGGATCATTATACCACTCTGAGAGAGAGAAGGGCCATGTTGAGAGAATAAATCAACAAGTATGAGGGAGAGATAGAAAGATTGAATCTTTTCTATCCAAAATTAATAGTCATGGACTCAATTGATATGGACATCCTCCTTATAGAAAATATACTAAAAAATGATGGAGAGCAAGAGGATTTAGTTAGAGCAACTCAATTTTGAATAAAGATACTCATAGATACTACCCATAAGGCTAAATTTTCACATGACAAGACCACTAACATGCTATATGACATTGAATATTTGTTGAATAACTTGTCATTCTGACTAATAGATTATCAATATTAGGTATTCTTAGTAGAGGAAGTTTAGAATAAATTCAAAGAAGTGGTCAAAAAGGAATCTGTACAAGATATAATTTTCACCTTGAGCTCTATCCACCATTTCATCAAGTATCATAACACATTGGATAATATGGGTAAATCTATTCAAGAATACAGGGCCTTTAGAAGGGAAATTTTTGATACAATAGTATATTGTGAGATAACTAAACTCTACTCTTTTAGTCCTGATGAAGATAGAATCCTGGATATTTTCAAGGGTTTTGATGCATATGTTCAAAAATTATAGGATGAGAAGGATAAAGAGTCTAAAAAAGTGTTGGATATAGATTAATTATTTCTATCAAAATCATTCTTGTATATTATATTTTCATTATTGTAAAAGTATTTTAAATTTGCAAAAACACAAATTTTAAACTACAACTATCATTTTGATAACTCTTTTTGAGAAATAGTCATGTGTAATTTTCACTTTCCATTTTGACAAATTGGAAGCTATAAAAATCAAACTTGCAAATTACACTTTTCGTTTCGACAAGTTTTAAGTTGCTTAAGTTGTAAAAGCAAATATTGTAAAATGCAATTCTAGTTTTGATAAAGTTATGACTTGAAATTTGTAAAAGTCTCAATTTAAAATTACAAATTAGGGTTTTGCAAAAAAGTAACTTAAGTTACCTTAAAGTTATCTTTTATTCTAAAATTATAGTTTCACTTTGGCACCCCATTTGCATGAAGAGACATTTCAGATGAACTGAAGAATACCAAGGGCATTGCATGGAAATTTTTAAGTTCCCTCCATGCCTTAAATAGTTGAATATCATGCCCAGCTCTTGCATGTTCACTTTTCAACTTCTTCACTTCACCAAAGATGCCACAAGTTGAAGATCATGCCTTTTTTCATGAAGTTTCTAGATTTTTGCATGTTCTTCTACTAGGCATTGGATTTCATTGTTAACTACATCTCTTTTATGATATATTTTATATAAATATGGGTAATATGGCATAACTAATCTATCTTTTTTCTATGAGAGATATCATTCTACATTTTGAAGAACTTTTCTACATGTTGTAACATAGAGAATGAGAATATATTAAAGATTTGCATTTCTTGTCTGAGAAATTTTTGTGTATGCAAGGTTATTTAAATATTTGTGAAAATTTTAAATCTTATTTAAGTCATTAAATTTAATTTTTGGTATTTTCTACTCTTTTAAAATATTGTTTGATTAAAAATAAAAAATCTTATCTCTTGTATAAAAAATACAAAAAATTACCTCTGATTTCACATTTGCATGAGTTTTTGATCCTACAAATTTCAATATATTTTCTATTCTATTGTGTTCATTCAAACAAGCATTAAAATACACTATAAAATATTTGGTGCAATCACCATTTTTAGTTTTGCATTTTCATTCTCAAAACTCTTTTCCTAGTTAAACCCTAGTTTAAGAGAAAGATCACTAAAGAAGAAGAATTTCTATAAAGGCTGATAATTTATCAGTTACACTAAATTTTTTGAAATGAATCTAGCCATCTCCATAGGTTCACCTCAATTCACCAAGGTCCTACAGCTTGGAGGTTATCCCATTGTATCATTAGATTTTACACAGCTAGCTATGTAAAAAATTATAAAGAGATTGGTGTTATTTTCAATGAGTGTTGTATGATCCCCTTACACATTTCAAAATCACCCGATGACTTCACTATCTTATGAATTTGAGAATTCAAGGTTTACGTATGCCAAACAAATAAAAGTTCATCTACTAAAGGTAAGAGAGCTGATTTTTTCAAATTATCATTTCCATCTAAAAAGATATCAAGATTAGTTGTACATTACCCTCTAGTATATCCTTAAAATTTATTTAAATCTCCTTCAAGTATTACCATCAGTTTCATAACTCCCACTATGACTAGAAATTTAAACTTTGTAACTTTCAATAGAGGCAGTCGACTCTAGTTGGCCTAGTATGATGATATACCTTCCTTAAATTTAAAAATCCTTCTATATTTTATTGGTGAAACTTCCACCACTCCTATGGAACATATACAATATATTGTTAATATTTTTTCAATTCACAACATGGTACAAGATAGTGTTGCAATCAAACTTCTAGTCTCTTCTTTCAAGGGTAAATCCTCACATTGGTACACAGGTCTTCCTCCTAGTTCTATCCATGTCTGGGATGTCTTAGGCACTACACTATACACTCAATTTGAATACAAGAGTGACCACCTCTCCTTGGTTGAACAATTAATTACTATTCAATGGGTTCCTCATGAGCACATGATTGATTTCAATTTCCATTTTCAAAATACATGGAATAAAATTCTAGTATTGGTCAAACCAACTCCAAATAATGATTTCATATATTACTTGAGAGATTTTAATAGTGATATATCTATCATTATTTAGTTAATGGGTGGCACCACACTTCCTAACACCTATGAAATTACAATAAGGGCAGAAAATTGCTTAATACAAGCAAGAAAAATAGCCCTAAGGCCATGAATGCCTCTATTTATAGAAATACCTCCTACACCACCTACAATTGTTCCAATTCCCACCACAAACTAAACAACAACTTTAACTCCCATACCTAAAAATGACCTATATGAGATCAAGTCACTACTTAAGAGTTTTGGTAATGAAGAGGCAACAATCCCAAAACTACAAGCCAGATCAGCAAGCTAACCCAACATACTAACCCAATAGGCATCCATACCAATGAAATTCATACTCTCAAGGTCAAAATATGCAATTAAAACCTCCAAACATCCATGTTCTACTTACACTAGGTGTTTCTAAAGCTATTGTACCTATTCAAAATAACATAGCCCAGGAGTATGAGTGGTGTTATCCTTGTGCTCAGCCACATAACCAAAATACTTATCCTAATGGTGTTATTATTCAAGATTTGATGGTTTAAGGCATATCAAATACAAAAGGATAGTAAGAATAATCCACTTCCCAACAAGTAGATACACAAGAACCTACTCAGGATGAAGCTACTCATCTAAACTGGTAAGAGGAGGACTTTATAGTGTAAATCAAGAGGTGACATTGTTTAATGGTGGAGGTGTAGTGGAATCCAATAAAAATTAAAAGAAAATAGAAATAAAAAGTGATCATTCCCCCAAGGTGGAACAAGAGATAACTTCCAAAGTTGTATAAAAACCTGTAAAGAGCAACATAGTACAAAGGCCACCCTTTGTGCCCACATGCCAGTCTAAAGCAAAAGTGTCAACTCTAAATCTTGTAAAAGAAGACACAACTCTTTTAAAGGAACTAGTAAAGGTTGTTAATATCCCTTTTATTATTTTTTATCAAATGAAGAAAACTAATTTTAATGTCACTATGTAGGAAGCACTATCCACTCCAGTGCAAAGATATTTGCTATAGGAAGCTTTGAAAAACTTCCAAATAATGAACAAGGTTCCAGCCAAGGGGATTAATGTTGTAATTAATTTATGTCAACCACAAACCAATAATAAAACAATAAAAAATGGTAATCCTCCCCCCTTCTATCTTTCACTCATAGTAGGGAATCATCTCATTCATAATTGCATGGTAAATTCAGGGGCTAGTAGTTTTGTCATGCCTAAGAAAATAGTTGATGCCCTTGGTATAAAGTACACACCTATCAATAAAGGTGTGGTTCAATTGGATGGGATAGTTGTTCAAATAATAGATATGATAAAAGGTCTAAACCTCACTATTCACTCATTTCTAAGCTTATCAACTTCTTAATATTTCTTAGTTATATATCTTCCCCCTTATTTTTCCATTTGTCTTTCTCAATATTTTATTGCAAAAAAGGGAGGATATTTATCTATGGATTGGTCTCACATGTTACTTAGGATGAGATATGGAATAAGAGTAACAATAAGAGCTAAGCCAATCATTAAAGATCATATTGAGCCATATACTTCTATCCTTATCGACATGAACTGCATATTACAAGAACAAGAAGAGGAGATTGATCACAAAGATAAAACACCTATAGAAGATATTATAGACACTCATCTAGATGAATGGGGATCAGCCCTCTAATTTTATCCTTATGACTATGTAAAGGAAACATGGTTGGGTACATATTACATTCATGAAAATTATGCAATCATCTTGAACCTAGTAAAACTAACTGAAGATCTTTAAGGAATGTTTGAATTATTCTTTGATGGTTCAAGAAGTAGGAATGGTGCAAGTGCAAGTATTGTCTTAATCTCTCAATAAAAGGAGAGCTATTTCTATTCTTTCAAAATTTAGTTTAGCTACACAAATAATGTATCTAAATATAAATATTTGATTTGAGGTCTTTAATTGGCCATGGAAAGAGGGATAAAATCCCTAAAAATATTTGGTGACAGTGAGTTGATTGTTCATCAAGTGAGATTTAGAAGCATAACTAAGAATAATTTGCTAAGTTCTTACAAACATAGGGTTTGGGACCTATTAGAGGATTTTACCACTTTAAACATTCAAGTAGTACCAAGAGCACAGAACAAAGATGTTGATCATATGGCCTCAGTAGGCTCCCATTCTAACCTAATTAAATAAATAAAGAAGAAAAATAGTCAGCATGTAAAATTGATAGTAAGGCCATATGTTCTTGATAACACAACCAACTGGCAAGTCTTCGATAGTAATAAAAAAAATTTAATTTTTTGATAGAAGAAGCTAAGTTCTCTGATAAAACCCAGTCTATATTACAAGACCAATATATAAATCAAATCATTAAGTTGAATATGAATAAATTACCCATGGGCCTCATCACTTTAGAGAGTACCTTCAATTTAGATGATCATATGAAAGGCAAAAAGAAGAATATCATAGTAAATAAAGAAGACTATGAGCCATTAGTCATCTCAGAAGGGAAATCACTAAAGATAGGAAAGGTATGTAATGATTCTAAAAAACAATATTTTATTGAGTTGTGTCAAGATTTTGATAACTTTGTTTGGAGTTATCATGATCTAAGGGGTTTGACCCTATCTTAGCCCAATATATAATAGATATTGATCCAAATACCAAACATGTTAGATAGAATTAGAGACCAATTAATCCAAAAATAGAACCATTGATGAAGATTGAGCTATCTAAACTGATAGAGGCTAACATCATTTTCCCTATCAAACACTTATCTTGAGTTGCTAATTTGGTCCCCATAAAAAATAAGAATGGTAAAATTAGGGTTTGTGTAGATTTTAGGGATATGAATAAAGTATCTCTAAAGGATCATTATACCCTTCCACCCATGGAGAAATTTCTATAAACTATATCAGGATCTATAAGATTTTCCCTTCTAGACGGTTATCCTGGATATAACCAAATCTTGGTGCAATAATTAGACTAGTTCAAGACTGACTTCACTATAAAATGGGGTATGTATGCATATAAAAAGATGTCATTTGGTCTAACTAATGCTGGTGTAACATTTTAGAGAGCCATGGATATGGATTTTAGAGGTTTCATAAATGAGATGATCCTAGTATACCTAGATGATATCACGATTTAATCAAAGCATGTTGATGCCCACCTGGATCACCTTAGGAAAATATTCTAAAGGTGTAGAGAATTTGGATTTTCCCTTAATACAAAAAAGTGCATTTTCATAGTTCATGAAGGCAAACTACTAGGGCACATTATTTTAAAATTGGGTCTTGTAATAGACCTAGAGATAATCAATGTTATATCTACATTAACACTACCAAGCCATAAGAAGGGATTACAAAGTTTCCTAAAAAAAATCAACTTCATAAGAATATTTATTCCAAAATTTGCCTCTATGGCCAAACCCCTTACTATAATGCTCAAGAAGGGTATCAATTTCAGTTGAACACATGAAAGAAAAGAAAGATTTGAAGCCATTAAGCAACTTATTTCTCAGGCTCCTACCCTAGTCAACCCCAACTATGAGAAATATTTCATTCTCTATGCTTTGGGAGGGGAAGGCTATATCTCAGCTATTCTAACCCAATAGAATAGAGAACAATTGAAACAACCAATATCTTTCTTTTGTTAATCCCTGAAAGATTATGAAGAAAATTATAGTTTCATGGAGAAGAAAGTATATGTTTTGATTAAATATCTCAAAAAAATTAGGCATATTCCCTCCAAAAATAAAATTCATTTTATGGTTACTCACCAAGTGTCAAAGAGTTCATGCTGAGCTGGGAGATAAATGAAAAAAAAATAAGATGGATCAAAAAAGTCATGGAATATGATGTGGAGATCAGAATCACAAAGATTGTAAGAGGGAAGGGTTTATGTGAACAAATGGATTTTGATATCAAGACTATTGAAGTAGTATGTGAATTAGTATATGTTCAAAGTGCATCTCTACTAGCCAATCCACCTCTTTTCAATAGCTAGATTTGTGACATGACCATCTTCCTATAGACTAGCGAGTACCCGTATGACTTTTAGCAGTCTAATAAAAGGTTTTTTTAGAATCCAATCCATTCCTTATCTTCTTATTTATGGAATATTGTTTAGAAAATGTATGAATGAAGTCATTGTAATATATGAATAGAGTCATTCTAATATGTATCGAACATAATCAAGTCCCCAAAGTGCTCAAAGAATTTAATGATGGCCCATCAGGTGGACATTTCTCTATAAGAACCATGGTCATAAAAATAATGAGGGGGATATTATTAGACTAAATATTCCAATATTCCCATCAATGGGTAAGAAACTATGAAAAGTATGCTTACTTTATAGACAAGCAAAGATTAGCAGCTTTCTCTCTCAGACCAATTTAAGTTGACCAACCAATTGCTCAAAGGGGATTGGATTTCATTGCTATGATCACTCCACCAATGAGTGAAAGACAAAATTGGGTCCTCATATCAATGGACTATTTCAAAATATGGACTAAATTAGTTGCACTAAAAGATGCCACTAAGGCATCTATCCTAGAATTCATGGATGGCATAGTCTCAAGGTTTGGTGTTCCTCACATAATTATCTTAAACAATGACAAAACTTGTATGGGCACTCAAGTGAGTGAATTAGTTTTAAATCATAATGTATACATGAGTAATTATTCCAATTATTACCCCTAGGGTAATGGCTTGGTTGATTCTACCAATAAGAACCTCATCAGAATTATCAAAATGACAATGGAGGATAAACAAAGGACATGGCACACAAATTTAAAATAAGCATTGTGGGATGATAAGATCACCACTAAGAGATCCATTGGAAACTCCCCATTCATGTTGGTATATGTACGGGAAGCCTGAGTCCCACTGTCAATTGAGTTACCATATCTATAACTCAATCATCAATTAGATTTGATTGACAATGATGAAATGACAATAAGACTGGTGGAACTCATGGAACTAGAAGAAATAAGGAACCAGACAATAAAAGTTTTGGAAGCTAACCAGGATCAAACAAAGAGGACTTTTGACAAAAAATCATCTAACAAAAGCTTCAATGAAGGGGACATGGTTCTCAAACGGGATACAAACAAGGCTAAACTAAGCAAGCACACCAAGTTTGATGCAATATGGAGTGGTCCATTTATTATAATACATTCTAGTTATCTAATCTTGATGGATTAGAACTACCAATCCTAGTCAATGGGATATACCTTAAAGCTTGATTTTAAGGTTGGAATTCATTCCAAAAGATATAATTTTGTATATAATAGGGTTAGTTATATTTATCAAATAAGTGTTTTTGCATAAGTCAAACTCATTAGGAGTTTTTGTTTCCTTAGATTATTCTTATTTTTCCATGTTTTATTCATGTTTAGGCAAGTCCCAATTTTGTTCTTCACTAGTTAAAGTGTGTTAAGATTAAAATGACTCCATACCTAATGAACTAGAAGGCTACTAGAAATAAATTTATTAGCAGGCAATCATCCCATAGAGGTTGCCAAAAATGTTGATATTTTTTTCCCAAAAATGTCAAAATGTCAAGTATCCTAAGGGAGACCCATTAATTTTTTATAAAAATGCCTTAAATTTACCCAAAACACTCATTTCCTTAAGCCTACAGAAACTAGAGATTGGACTACAATTTACAATTTGTAAAATTGTAAATTACTTCATAGACTTTGGATCCTACAATACATTAATTGGTAAAAAATAGACATCTTATTATAATTTGTAATTTTCAAAATTACAAATTGCATCCAGACCTCTACTTCCCACTAAACACTAGCTGATAGAAACTAAAAACCTGCTTGCAATTTACAATTTGTAAAATTGCAAATTACAAGTGGAGTTTTGATTCTTACAAACTATCCAATTGGAAACCAAAACTCAAATAGAAATTTCTAATTTTGTAAATTATAAATTGTAATCGAAGTTCTGCTTCCCACAGACCACCTTCCCTACAGAATCCAAAACTCCAAGTGAAAATTGCAATTTGTAAAATTATGAATTATTCCCTGAGTTCCTCCTTCACATTTTCAAAGAGTCAACCTAGCCTAGCCCATAGAATTTTGAGGTTAATGTACAATTAGTAAATTGAAAAATTATTAAATTGCTTTTACACTCTAGATCCCTCCCAACCACTACCATTATGGCATTAATTGTAGGGGTCTATATAAATGTAATTAGGAGTTTTCTAAGCAATTTTTAATTTTGATAATTACATTTTAGAGTTTTATGCCTTGAAATGCAAACCCACCTACAAACCATGCCATGGACCACACACTCTTCACCATACACTACACCTGTAAGCCATAACCTTGAACTATGCCACACCACCATTGATCCCCTGTACAGTATTTAGTTCCAACTCCTATGTTTTTTTAAGCTACCCTTTCTCATATTTGATCACTTGAGCCATTTTCATTTCCTACAAAATGTTGTTGGTTTTATTTCAAATATTAGGGTTTATTTGCATTACTTAGGCATCATCTAATTTAGGGTTGTCTTTATAGTATCATCATTTTCCAAAAATCTTGTGTTTTCCAAGCAGTTGAGAAACTTAGGGTTTTAAATCATAAACCAAGTGAATATTCCCTAGGATATTCCCAAAACTAATGCATATTATTTTCAAGGTTCCCTATAGTCCCTGTAAACTTTCCAAGTGTGTTTTTCACCTTCATTTCTCATGAGATTTCAACCTGCAACTATAACTTATAACTCCCATGGGCATTTCCATTGCTTTGAATAATCCCTATCTCTACTACATTTTTTGCTCAGAAATGCAAGTGTATTTTGTACCTATAATCTCTGTCAGATATTTATACCTACTTTTCTAACTCCATATCCCCATGGAGATTTCAATCTGAGTTTTCAAATCTAGTTTCTTGTGGACTTTTCATCTACACAGAGCAACTCTAAGTTTCATCGGAGTTTCTACCTACTTTTAAAACCTAAAAAATTTTCTAACTCTGCAATTGGCTTTCCCCCAGAAATTTCTTAGAATCCATGTTTGGGAAAGAGATGAATTTCAAGTCTAAAATACTTGATGTCACTCTAAGTCTGTAATCCAACACAACTAAGATTATAGACATAGGCCTAGATCATATTGACCTAGGTGACTATTTGACTAAGATCAATGTTGAATTCAAGAATGATTGGATCCAGAGCATCTATGACTCTGGACTGCCCCAAGTAGCAACTTTTCCCCTAATTGTGCAAAGCCTTGAGTTGGTACTCATGTTATTACAACATTATGATGATGATAAGAAAGAGGTGTTGAATGATAAAGGGGAAAGGATTATAAATCTAGACCCAAATTTTATTGACTCCGTGTTTGTGATACCCAAATTTGAGAGTTATCTAGATATAACTCCAGAATCATCCAAAAACATTTATCAAGACAACAACATGGGATGTTAGAGAGTGATGAAAAAATAGTTCCTAAGGATCCCTAGGGATGTATCCACTAAATTTCCTAAGACATTAGCAAAGATTGATTTCAAGTATGAGGTAGGGGATATAATCATATTACTGCATAAGATCACTAGTATCCCTAATGCAAAAAGCTTCCAAGATTGGATGTATCAATATATATGGGTTATCCATGAGAAAAAATAATATATATATTGAGCATAACTTATCAATGACTCCCTTCACAAGCAATTGATGGAGGTCCAAACCACAAGGAAATTCTACATGACCTCCTATCTAGTATATATATTGGTCAAATGAAGATCTTTCCCAAGTCTCAACATAGTAGCTAGTGAGGAAAATAAAGTTTTTAACTATTACCCTAACCTCACTCTTGAGGCAAGTAGGCAGCACTTCAAGAGAGTAAATGATGCATTCATCTACTACATCATAATAATGTTTGACAAAGAACATGAGAGGAAGAGATTCTCTTATGCTACCACTTTAGAGATTACCAATTAGGGTTCCTATTTCATCCATTTCCCCACCTACTCCTACATAAGGGTATGCAGATTCAGCAGTTGCCCTTACACCCTTTTGAGATATGTGAGTGATAAATGGGCTTTGATGGAGCTAGTGAGACAACTTCTTGAGACTCATAATCTATTATCTAGTAAATAAAAATTGGAAATTCATTTCCCCATCAGTATAGGTAGGTACACCTACCTATCCTTAGCAAAATCCAAGTGTGCAGATGCAAAAATGACATAAATGACCCTGAAGGCTTAAGAGGTGAGACCATTCTATAAATTTCATGTCAAAATCACTAATACAATGGGAATATCTACATATTCCCATGTCCCATATTTTAAATACTACTAAGAATACTTGGATGATGAGGACTAAGTAATATTAAAGGACTACTCTAGAATGAATTTGGATCATGTCAAAGATTTTGATTTGGCACCAGTCCCCAAGGACTGGTGGATGATGAGTCCCTAATAGATAAGGTCTACCATGATAATAATATCTACTTGCAACCTCTTCCAATAGATAGGTGGTATATTCCTAAGTCTTTCTCTCTAATAGATAGAACTTCCCACATGATAAATAGAAAACTTAGTTGGCTTAGGAGTAAAGGGGTCCAAGTGACCAAAGAGACAATAAACATCAGTGGTAAAATACTAGATCTCAAGGAAAAATGGATACCACCATCAGTAGAGGGTTCTAGTAAAGTAGCAACAATAGATCAACTAGATAGGCCAGTAATCTCACATAAAATAAATAATAAATCAAAGGCCAATAATGGATAATCAAGAAAAGAGGGAGAAGTATCAGATCAACCCATAATCATTTCATTAGAAGACATATCTACAATTGGAGCCAACACAGCTTCAACCCCCATCTCAATTGTAGTTATAACTCCCATTTTTATAGTTCATCCCTCACTTATTTCTATCATTATTGCATCTCCAACACCTCCTCCTCTTGTTTCCACTCCTCCTTCACCTCAAGTGACTCCATCCTCTATTTCCACCATTTTACTTATGTTAATAAGTCCATTGCCCATAGTTAAATCCTCTCAATTAAACACTCAAGTTTCCCCTCAAGTGGATACTCAAGTTTCCATTCCACTTCCCTTTCCCACAATTTCACTCCCCCCTTCCATGATTCCTTTCATCTCACCTACAATTCCTTTCATTCCATTAATCACCAACACTTCCTAGTAGTATATAGCCATGGATTTAGTCATTCTAATTATAATCTTACTGGCCTTCCCAACTCTTGGGATATATACTACTTCATCTCCATCTCCATTCATCTTTACTACTTTACCAACCTTGAGTGTCCCTACCAATTTGATTGACTCATTTAAGGCTTTGGACTCCACACTACCATAGGTTCCTCAATCCCAAATCCATGTGTCTATTCCTCCATTTATATAACTTATATCTCACACACCCCTAATAGACACATCCATTTCTATTTCCCCCACCTCTTCCACTTCCATAGTAACCCCAACCCCTACAGAGGAGAAAGAGAAGGATTAAGATATTGATACAAATTTGGACCTTCAACCCACATTGGGGAAGGAGTTACAAAGACAAGTGTCAAACAAGCAATAGCAATATCAGTAAAAGATATAACACTTGTCATCATGCCTATGAATGTATCATCTTTGGATATAGATTATCAAGTGATAATGTTAGAAAAATAAGATGCTACCCCTAATTGGTTAGCATATATAGTGGGGAAGAAATGTAAGCAAATGGTGTCGCCAAGTACATTGGATTTGGTCACAAAGATGCACTTAAGAAGTTCAAGATAACTCCTCAGACCATATCAAGAATATTGTATGACTCAACAAGGGAAAGGTATGTAGAGACTCAACAAGGGAAAGGTATGTAGAGATTTTAGTCCCCCACTAGAAAAATAGAAAGAAGATCTAGTGGTGGTGGATTACCAGGTCTCAAAATTTCACCTTGGATGTCATACGAGGGAGGGGTTAAAACATGATGTTTAATCCAACATTAACTTCCTCTCTAATAAAATGGATAGTGACAAGGTCACTAAGAATGATTTGAAGAACATGGTAGAAAAAATAATGACTATATTAAATAAATTCATTCATCCCACTATTCAACCAACACAACCCATCACTCAAATTATAGATTAGGCAACACTTGGTGTAGTGATAGAAATTGGTAGAATGGGAATGGACACCAAGGAATGGGTATAAGAACTCATCTCAAAGGGTAAAAGAGTTATAGAATTGATCATGGATCATTATACCACTCTAAGAGAGAGAAGGGCCACTCTGAGAGAGAGAAGGGCCACCCTAAGAGAATAGATCAGCAAGTATGAGGGAGAGATAGAAAGATTGAATCTTTTCCATCCAAAATTGATAGGTGTGGAATCAATTGATATAGACATCTTCCTTATGGAAAATATACTAAAAAATGATGGAGATCAAGAGGAGTTAGATAGAGCATCTCACCTATGAATAAATATACTCACATATACTACCTATAAGGTTAAAGTTACACATGACAAGGCCATTGACATGATATATGACATTGAATATTTGTTGAATAAATTGTCATGCAGACTAAAAAATTATCAAGATCAAATCCTCTCAATAGAGGAAGTTCAAAATAAATTTAAAGAAGTGGTTGAAAAGGAATCTACATGAGATACATTTTTCATCCTGAGCTCTATCCACCATTTCATCAAGTATCATAACACATTGGATCATATGGGTAAAGAGACTCAAGAATACAGGGCCTTCATAAGGGAAATTTTCTATACAATAGCAGATTGTGAGATAACTAACCTCTACTCTTTTGGTCCTAATGAAGACGGAGCCCTAGATATTTTCAAGGGTTTTGATGCATATGTTTAGAAAGTATAGGCTGAGAAGAATAAAGAGTTTATAGAAGTGTTGGATATAGATTAATTCATTATATCAAAATAATTCTTGTATATTTTATTTTCATTATTGTAAAAGTATTGTAAAGTTACAAAAACACAAATTATAAATTATAACTATCATTTTGATAGTTTTTTTTGAGAAAGAGCCATGTGTAATTTTCACTTTCCATTTTGACAGGTTGGAAGTTGTAAAAAGCAAACTTGCAAATTACACTTTTCATTTCGACAAGTTTTAAGTTGCTTAAGCTGTAAAATCACATATTGTAAAATGCAATTCTAGTTTTAACAAATTTATGAATTGAAATATGCAAAATTCTCAATTGAAAATTACAAATTAGGTTTTTGCAAGAAAGTAACTTAAGTTATCTTAAAGTTATCTTTTGTTCTAAAATTTGAGTTTCACCCCATTTGCATGAAGAGCCATTATAGCTGAACTAAAGAATACCAAGGGTGTTTCATGAATATTTATAAGTTCCTTTCATGCCTCCAATATCTGAAGATCATGCCCAACTCTTGCATGTTCATTTTTCAACTTCTTGACTTCAACAAAGATGCCACCAGCTAAAGATCATGCCTCTTTCCATGAAGTTTCCATATTTTCTCATGTTCTTCTACTAGGAATTTGATTTCATTGTTAACTACATCTCTTTTAAAAGATATTTTGTATAAATATGGTAAATATGGCATAACCCATCTATCTTTTTCCTATGAGAGATATTATTCTATATTTTGATTAACTTTTCTACTTGTAACTTAGAGAATGAGAATAAAATGAAGATTTATCTTTCTTGTCTGAGAAATATCTATGTATGCAAGGTTATTTAAATATTTTTGGATGTTTCAATTATTGTTTCAATCACAAAATGTCATTTTTGATATTTTATACCCTTTTGGAAGATTTTTTGATTAAAAATTAAGAATTTGGTCCCTTATATGAAAAATACCAAAAATTGCCTATGATTTCACATTTGCATGAGTTTGTGATCCTAAAAATTTAAATATATTTTTTATTATATTGTGTTCATTCAAGCAAGAATTAAAATCCACTATAAAATATTTGGTGCAATCACCATTTTTAGTTTTGCAGTTTCATTCTCAAAACTCTTTTCCCAGTCAAACCCTAGTTTAGGAGCAAGATCACTAAAGAAGTAAAATTTCTCCATAGGTTGATAATTTATCAATTGCATTAAATTTAGTGAAAGGAATATAGCTTTTTCTATAGGTTCACCTTAATTCACCAAGGTCTTACAACTTGGAGGTGATCCCATTATATCATTATATTTTTGTACAGTGAGCTACGACATCAAGAATGGGTGCAAAATCTATGCGATAATAAAAACCATTTATTCCCATTCAAACACTTTCTTCTTAAGTTTCCCTTATATCTTCCCTTATATATATTTCCAATATATTTTTACAACTCCAATCAACCACTTACACTTAGCCTTCACCCTCATGGGGTCAACAATATTATCATTCATAAAACACATCTCTAGCTTAACTATCCAAGTCATGAGCTATTCTAAACTTTATTATCCATAAAACAAATAAATATCATTCAAATATTTACCTCTTTTATTTACCACAACATCAACTGGTCTCTTCTGTCTGCTCACCTCTTTTCCTTTGCTTGCTTGGAATCTATCCAAATCATTTGTCCATACTTATATGGACAATAACCCCACCATCAACTCTTCCTCATCAACATCACACATAGCTTCACCTTCATCACCTTGTACATTCTTTCCCATCATATCTAGCCTTACTTGGAATACTTTCAACATCTTTACCAACTCACCCATCTCATGTTCCTTTCTCTTGTGTTACACCTCTCACCATGAATCAGTAAGATCCTCTTTTATAACCTAAAATGGACTCCAAATTGAGAGTCACAAACTCCGTAAATCTAGAAAGACTTCACATACCTATAACCACCTATTTCAATCTTCTCTCAACAACTTGTAAACCACTAGTAGGCTTCTCTCTCACTGCCTAACATGCACTTTGAGGAGTTTCAACAACCATAAGACACTACTTTTCTCTGATACCACTTGGTGAAAGCATTAAGAGTGGTAGACTAGATAAATTCTACCATCAATCTCCTATGTTGAAGGGGTTTACACAACTCAAATAAACACACAGGCATTTCATCAAACACTTTGACAACACTTTATAGAGATTCAATTGTATTCATCAACACATTAGATTACAATAATAAATCATGCCACTAATAGGATTATTCAATGTTAAAATGCATGGAGGAAAAAATATAAACATCTATAATCCATACACAAGCCTCTACCCACCAATTGGCCACATAATATTCTACTTGCAGACCCAAAAAATGAATAACAATTTAATTTCGTCTTATTCCCCAAATTACCAATAGAAATACAACTGAAAGAATGCCATTTTTATTATATGGAAGAGAATATATGACCTATGATCTCCCCCTAATGTCCATTTCTATTTTATAGATATTTCATGTTCCATCTCAAGCATGTACGACCTTATAATAAGATAAAATACCAAGAAAACACATTCTAATCACATATAAGAGACCTAGTCAAAGTTTTGAAGGAACTTTTCATCATACCTAGACCCTGTCATGATTTTTGCATACACTTAACATTGTGTAGTCCTATTCAAAATTTTATAAGCACAAAAATAAGTTTGAATGTTCCCAAGACCTATTCAAGATTTTTCTTCCAAATAACATTGTGAGACACATTTATCTCAAGATAGACCTGGTTGCTCTTGTTTTCCCAATTACCATTATGGATTATCATTCAAATCTTCCCCAACCTAGTTAGGATTTGAATCTATAGTTCAAAATTCTTATGATTTCACTGATGTAGTCATAATTTTAACTCTATAACCATTATTTTGTTTCAACAATGAGCTTCTCAACCTAATCAGAATTTCTAACTTTGGATAACATTGTCATCAAGCTCAAGCAAATCCAAGACTAAATTAGGGATATTAGTCATGATTAAAAATTTAGGGTGATGATAGATCATTTCAATACATAATCAATGATTTAATACATGATTATTGCTTCTAAACAACATAGATGAATTCATAGACCTAATTGGGGAAGTAATTCCCAATTAAAACTAAGAAGCACCTTCGATGAATATATAGACCTAATTAGACATATGAATGTCGCTAAAAACTGTAAGGGATTTGATGATGGCATAACCTAATTAGGGAAGTGATTCCCAATTATAAATGTTAAAGTTTTTGATGTTTATAAAGACCTATTTGGGAAGGAGATACCTGATTACCACTGCAAAGTGATTGAATATTAGATAAAGACATAATCAGACATTATATGTCTAAATACAATTATAGTGTGAAACTTTTTAATCCAAGACCTATCTGGGATTTCAAAACTTGAATAGGAAAGGCATGATTGACCAAGTCTGACTTAGACCATTTCTTACTTATGTATCTTGAATATAACTATAGAGATATGTTAATCAAAACCAAGACCTAATCGGGATTGATAATTCTAATAAAACTACAAATCTAACAACAAAAAGATGAAGTCTAATTTTAATGAATCCCAAAGTAACTAACCATTGCAATATGAATGATTTAAGTACAAGTATGATGTCACCAAGAGAATTCCAAGATGATATAGCATGAAAACCAAGAAACTTTATTCAACAAATCACACCGTAACTGTTAGGATTGTGGAGCTAAAAGCTTCACTGATGCAAACAGGAGGAGGTTGCAGAATGAGTTGCTGAGTGTCAGAAGTGTTTGGCGTTGGTCTGGCCAACCGGCGTCGGCAGGGTAAGACAGAAGGCAACCGACGTCGGTCATATATCGGCCGGCGTCGGCGACCCCAGGCGGACAGGGACCGACGTCGGTCGCCTGTGTAGTTCGACTGCGAGTCAATTACGGGCAGTGAGCTAACGAACGAAGAGTTTGCATGATGAGCGCTAATTTTAGACTCATAGTTGCGGATCTAATTATTGTAATTAGATGTCTAGTCATTGTTTGGATGAGATCTATATAATAGACTCATGGTTGTATTGGAAAAGTGTGCTAGGGAGTAAGAGAGCATAATTATAAGCTCCTTCTGTGTGTGAGGTAGAGCTATGGTGCGTTCCTCCTAGTGCCACAGTACCAGGTGTGTTGGTGCTGGATTGGAGAGCCAGCTGGGTTCTTCAATAAGTAAGATCGTTGATCTGCAGGTGTATGTGTGTGCAAGGTCGAGGTTCACAGGTGATTGGAACCATTGCTTGATTTGCAGGTGTGCAAGGTCATACAGACAGCAACACTACAGGGAGCAGTATCAGGCAGGATCTACTTGGAGTACAGGTTTGTACTCGGATAGAGCAAGAGGAAGGCAAGGCAGTTCCTTCCATAAGTATGGTCTGTTGAATTGTAGGTTGTTGCAGATTCATGGGAGATCTACTTGAAGTACCTTGAGTACTTGTGGAGCACGTGGAGTGCTTGTGGAGTGCGTGGAGCACTTGTGGTGTGCGTGGAGCACGGGAGGTGAACACCAACTCTGTATTTGAGTTGGGTGTTGGGACCTGTGAGAGGGAGAGCTTTGGGGAGAAGAATTACTGTTCACTTGAGGCATGGGAAACCTCTGTAAGGTGGTGGAGAAGAAGTGGCATCTTCTTTATTGTATTCTTTTCTGTATAAAGTGTTAATACAATTTGGTATTGTCTCTCATATGCTGTGTTATTCTGAATTCTAGTTACTTGGTAAATCTGGTTAATTTCCGCATATTAAGTTGCTTGGTATTAGTAATCAAACTGTGTGCTTCCGGTGTACACCCTCTCCCAACAAGTGGTATCAGAGCATGTTTGTTGTTCTAGATCCCCAATAAGTGGTATCAGAGCCTTGGTTGTAGGTTCTTGAGCTTGATACCAACAGGTGGTATCTGAGCTGAGGTTGGAGGAAGCAGGTTTTGTGTTTGGTTACAGGTCACTCTCAGGGGTTTCTGATCGAGTGGGAGTAGAGCAACTGCAGATCAAAGTAAGCTAAGAATGGAGGAGTTGAAAAGCACAGATGGTCACTCATGGTCCCATGGAAAGAAAGAGCAGGTAAAAGATTATTGTTGGTTGGTAACAGATCAACATGAAGAAACTGAAGATACAGATGTAGCAGGTGTTGTTGCACAGGATGTGTTTGCAGGTTTCTTGGATAAAGTTGAATCTTGGATAAAAGATTCAGTTGCCTCTTTCCATGCAGTTCCAGGTAGAGGAGCTGGTAAGCCTTGCCAAAGAATTGGCAAAAGGGAAGTGAAGCTGAAATTGCAGGCGGCCAACACACAGGTGTTGATGAAGGTCATGCAGGTCCCAGGTTTGGAGATATGGCTAATTTCTTCAGAAAGATTGGGTGATGAGAGATGCACAAGAACTCTCACAGCGGATGCACTTGAATTAGCTGGTGGTAAGAAAACAGGTATCCTTTATCTACTTGTTTATATTACTGATTCTTCTTTTGTTGCGGAGACGTGGCTTCGTAGGCTTGGTCACATGAGCAGGAAGGAGATGCATGTTCTTAAGCGGAAGACAGATATATTTGACAGGCTTAAGAACTGGAAAGCCTTGGTGTTTATGGAGGAGATGGCGGACAGAACCCAGTGGATGTGGCTGGATACTTCTGAGCAGGGCAGTTTGGACATGGATTTTGATTCAAAGAAGCTCGCGGGTAAAAAGTCATCACTCACAGGAAAACACAGGTACCGATGTCGGTCAGGAGGGACCGGTGTCGAACAGACAGGTGCCGAGGTCGGTCATGTGCAGACCGAAGCCGGCGATGTCGGGCAGGGTAAGACCGATGTCGGTCATGGGACCGACGTCGGCAGTATGTAAGACCGATGTCGGTTATCAGGACCGACGTCGGCAGCAGGGACACCAGCGCAGGCAGGTTGGTAGTCAGGTACAGACGCATGGAACCGACGTCGGTCGGATGCAAACTGTGGAGTGACCGAGGTCGGTCACTGTAACGAATTTTGGGTAGACAGCAAGCTGTCAAGGAGTCTCAAACACCCATACGGAGGACTGAAGGCGTAAGTAGGCCCTCAAATTCGTTGTTCCTCTTCTTCATACTTGTTGCTGATTGTAGAGCAGGAAGGATCCAGGAAACAGGTGTGAGCTTGGCATGGATGAGGATGTGATTCCTTGGAGGAGAACCAGACAGGTGTGTCTTGGTAGAGATGCCAGCAGGTATAAAAGCACAGAGACGAATGGATACCTTAGTAGAAGAATGGAGAGAACGGATACATGAGACGGAAGATCAGGTATATGGTCTTGTGGAGCTGCAGGACAGTGGTACCAGGTTTTGACAGGTGGAGGATGGAGCATGGCTTCAGTCAGTGTCAGGGTAACTACTGTGGTTTTGTCTTACCAGGGGGATGATGAGTCACGACATCATTCTGTAGCTGTATGTGGATAGTATGCTAGCTAGCAGGGGTGTACATACAGGGTTTTGCTGAGCTAAGGGTAAGATTAGTTCAGTGGCATGTCATGAGGAGTTTGGAGCAGCGGAATTCTTTGACATGGGAGGCATGGAGATCACAGGTTGATTTTGTCTCGAGTGGGAGCTGATGTGAATCAGGTGTTGGCGAGGTTCGAGATGCAGAACCGGAGCACACTAAGGGCTGGACAGGTACAGTGTCCGAAATCACATGAGGTCTGGTATAGACCTGAGTATTCCCATGCAGTGGGAGCTGTCAGAGAGTTAGGAGCCAATTCAGGGAAGTGGATTCTCAGGTTTTTTGAGAGGGACCGGCAGCAGGTGTTGCTATGCAGGGTCAGGACTTCACTACATGTATTTGTAGGTTCGGATGTGGCAGGGTACTCGGATGACAGGTGGTACATCACAGGTTGTGTGGTGGGTTGTCTTCAGGTGGGAGCTTGAAGAGGGATACAAACCAGGAAACAGATTAGACGGAGTACAGGTACAGGTATAGTGCAGCTGTTTATCTCCAAGTGGGAGATTGTTAGGATTGTGGAGCTAAAAGCTTCACTGATGCAAACAGGAGGAGGTTGCAGAATGAGTTGCTGAGTGTCAGAAGTGTTTGGCGTTGGTCTGGCCAATCGGCGTCGGCAGGGTAAGACAGAAGGCAACCGACGTCGGTCATATATCGGCCGGCGTCGGCGACCCCAGGCGGACAGGGACCGACGTCGGTCGCCTGTGTAGTTCGACTGCGAGTCAATTACGGGCAGTGAGCTAACGAACGAAGAGTTTGCATGATGAGCGCTAATTTTAGACTCATAGCTGCGGATCTAATTATTGTAATTAGATGTCTAGTCATTGTTTGGATGAGATCTATATAATAGAATCATGGTTGTATTGGAAAAGTGTGCTAGGGAGTAAGAGAGCATAATTATAAGCTCCTTCTGTGTGTGAGGTAGAGCTATGGTGCATTCCTCCTAGTGCCACAGTACCAGGTGTGTTGGTGCTGGATTGGAGAGCCAGCTGGGTTCTTCAATAAGTAAGATCGTTGATCTGCAGGTGTATGTGCGTGCAAGGTCGAGGTTCACAGGTGATTGGAACCATTGCTTGATTTTCAGGTGTGCAAGGTCATACAGATAGCAACACTACAGGGAGCAGTATCAGGCAGGATCTACTTGGAGTACAGGTTTGTACTCGGATAGAGCAAGAGGAAGGCAAGGCAGTTCCTTCCATAAGTATGGTCTGTTGAATTGCAGGTTGTTGCAGATTCATGGGAGATCTACTTGAAGTACCTTGAGTACTTGTGGAGCACGTGGAGTGCTTGTGGAGTGCGTGGAGCACTTGTGGTGTGCGTGGAGCACGGGAGGTGAACACCAACTCTGTATTTGAGTTGGGTGTTGGGACCTGTGAGAGGGAGAGCTTTGGGGAGAAGAATTACTGTTCACTTGAGGCGTGGGAAACCTCTGTAAGGTGGTGGAGAAGAAGTGGCATCTTCTTTATTGTATTCTTTTCTGTATAAAGTGTTAATACAATTTGGTATTGTCTCTCATATGCTGTGTTATTCTGAATTTTAGTTACTTGGTAAATCTGGTTAATTTCCGCATATTAAGTTGCTTGGTATTAGTAATCAAACTGTGTGCTTCCGGTGTACACCCTCTCCCAACAAGTGGTATCAGAGCATGTTTGTTGTTCTAGATCCCCAACAGTAACCAAAATGGAAATCAAAGCACATAGAAAGAAAACACACTCTATTTTTGGTGATATAATATTACTTGGGACCTTGGATGCTTCTACATCATATTGGCATGATAAACTCTTGTGGATAATAATATTCAAATACATATTTTTGTAAGAATTTGATTTTGGATAATGTTATCATTAGTAGTAGCATTGTAGGATAACATTTGTACTTTAAGAAGTGAAACTTATCATTGGATATCTCCTATAATATTCATCATAGACATAAGATAAGTAGTAGGAATTTTTGTGGTTTTCAAATACATAATCATCAGGATTAATTCACCATCTATTTGGAACATAGGAATGATTTATGTCTCATTATTATGAGTAATTTTTTTGATATTTTCATTACTTGAAACATTTTGAACTGGTGGTACTTGAACTTCACTTGAGAGTTTTGAAACTTTTTGGTAATGGTATATTATTTAGAGACTTTCGAACATTTAATAATGGTACATCATTTAAAAAAATTATAAATTTTAGTAGTTGTATATCATGTAAAAATTTTGGAATCTTTGGTAATGGTACCTCTGTGAAAGTTTTAGAATCTTTGGTAACGATGCAATGTTTGAAAACTTTATAATCTGTGGTAGTTGTATATTCTTTGGAAATGTTAGAAAGTTTGATAATGGTACATTTTTTGGATGTTTTAACGAATCCATGATATCCTTTTGAATATTTTGAAAAACTCATGATTAAATAAATGAAAAATTGTCCCATGTGTATCCAAATTTGTTTTAAGGGGTTGAAGAACATGTTTACCATCAACATGATGTAATGACCTACCTTTTAGATTACTAATAGTATGGACCATGGAACCTAACATAGGTCATCATTGAATAATGGTATTGGGACAATGACTATTAGAACCTTGAGGGGTATATTACTCAATTAAAAGGTTCAAACATATATGTTTCTATTTACTTGGTAACTTTGAAAATTGTTTACGCTCAAGTTATATGGATTTATAAATACATACATGTTATTGCTCATAGGTTATTCTTGATCTTAAAAATGGTACCATGTGGAAAGGCTTGATTTTATATTTGGTAAAATAAATAATGAAATAGATCAGAAATAAAGTATGAAACCCTAGGAAGCTAAAAAACAATAGTTGCATAAGAAGACACAGAGCTTGGGTTCACCAAATGTTTAACCCTTTTTTAATATGTTTTTTTTTAGTGTTAAAGGGTAGAATATATTATACACAAGGATGAATAAAACTATTCTACATCAAGATAATTAATTGAAAACTTAGATAAATAAATATTCTGAATTCACATGATGAGTTATGTTAAATATAGAAATTACGCTCAAAATAGTAGTTTGATTGCATAAACATGAAGAAAAGATAATACTTAGATTATATAAAAATGTTTAGGTAGATATAAATAGTGTAGAGATAGAAACAGGTAGGTATAATATTAGGATCCACTCGTCAAGTTCTAGAAATATTATTTTTGAAGGCCTAGAACTTGTATCATCCTTGGGACACTTATGTCGATGCATGTGTCTTTATCTCAACATAATTGTCTAGTATGGAATATTGACTATATTTTGGAGTGATCACCAGGAGCCTTATGGTTTTCTTATTGTCTTTCTACTGATATATTTTATTGGTGTGCACATGTTGGCGATGATTGTCTATGAATAAAACCCTAGATCTTCACCTTAGGTCTTTGTACCTTTCCAAAAATGGGTTAGTGGGCTCACGATGTCAATCTAACCTTAAAGACCCCTCTATCAGTGTTCCCTACCTATATATAAAATACTTCAAGGAGGGCCTTAGACATATGTAATAATTTTCTAATTGTTATCTTGTGTGTGTACAAGGGTACAATATATTATATGCAAGGGCATGCAATGATCTATCTTGAACCTTGAAAAATATTACTCATGGATTATTCTTTGAGTTATTTAGACATGTAATATGATTGCTCCTATGACTGATATGAAAATAAGAAAAAATAGGGTATTATAACTTAGTTGTGCAATCGATTGAATGAGCTTGGATAGGTGATTGTTTGGTAGGCTTTGATTTGTATGTATACCACACCTTTTGAAAATATATCATAGAAGGGTTATATAAAATAAATGGGCCAAACAATAGGATTCATAATACTTTCAAATTAAATTAATTTTGAGGATTGAATATTTGATAATAAATTGGACACTTGTGTCAACATAAGTTTCCCTATGTGAGATGAAAATGTGTGATGGGATAGGAAGTTATTGAGGATCTAAAATTGGCAATGAAGGATATATATCAATTTTTAGGATTTATGTACAGTTCTAGAGATCTAGACCATTATAAATGATAGGGTTAGACCATAAGATATATACTTAGGCATAGTGAGGTGGTGAATATGAGCCTTTTAGTAACAAGAAGGTCTAGAACTAAAGGGTATAACCCTGATAGATATTTTTTAAGTATAAAATATTGAGATGTTATATAAATCATATTTTAGTATCTACATATACACACTTAGGTTTGCATCTACTTTAATCTATTAATTTCCTTTCATTTCATCATTATATATTAAAGTGAGGGAAAATATATCCATATTAATTTAACCATGAAGTGCTTGACAATGTTTAAACTTGATATCCTTACCCTACTTGGTTCATTCACCTTTCCATTAACTCGTAATCTCTACAAGATTGTTCACTCCTCCAAAACCTATCTTACAACTACTTAGAACATCATTTAGACATCCTTATCTTGCCTATATATTTTATCGAGCCAAATCTAATAGTCTATTGTCTTCTAGGATAGGACTATTCTAGGTCAAATAGGACCACACTGTGGCCTTGTCCACTAGTGTTTGCTTATCCCACATGCCTCAATGGTAAATTTTTTAATTTGATACATTGTATTTTAACCCTTACACACTTTATCAAGTTTACTTAGCATAGAATTTCAAAATATTCCTTTATATAAGCACATCAAGACTTCTCCAAACATATCTAGCAGTCACTTGGAAAATACTACTACACATTGAACAAAAGATCACTATTCTTTCCTATTCAAATTCTACAACATTTAATAGTCCTAGGCTAAGTTTGAAATTGTTTTATTATAGGCCAAGAGCACTCATTATCAAACACTTAAATAAATCTATCTAGTTATATTAATGTATCAAATTCAAGATTCACACACTCACTATAAAAGGAGAATTACATTAGTATGAGGAACTTTTAAAATATGTATGCATCATTCAGATTATGTGGGGTTTTATGAAGGTGACTTGGCTATTCCCCTAACCCTATTCCCCCTTTGGCATTTTATCTCTATAGTGTTTATTTTCCAAGAGTTAGTGTTTATATTTTTTAGGATTTCACACATCAATTTGAAACACACAAACATGCATTAAACCCTTGTAGATAGGTGGACACACTCAAATCATAAATTTAGTCACATAGTCAACTAAGACATGGC
Organism: Torreya grandis; assembly: GCA_037957365.1. NCBI lineage: Eukaryota > Viridiplantae > Streptophyta > Pinopsida > Cupressales > Taxaceae > Torreya > Torreya grandis. The sequence goes on from JARHVA010000920.1 coordinate 3,971,243, forward strand.
CATTGTCAAAAAACAATGTTACAGTGCATCCATATCCTCCTAGCATGGCCTTGTCCTAACACATTTTGAATTTTTATTTTTGGATGCAACACATTTAACTGGTATTTTTAGGAAGTTTCTAGTCACAATCAACCTGCATAGTTAGTAATAAATTAGATCCAAGCTAGGTTTGCATATCTTGTATTAATTTACTATTTTTAGCTCACTTTTAATTCTATAAATTATGTAATTTACATTTAGATCTATATATTCATTGTATTTTAGTCTAATAGTTCAAATTTATTTATTTTAGTCATTTTAATTAAAAATAGATTAAACACCTAGACCAGATGGTTTTATCATAGACTTCTTTCAGCATTTCTAAGAAATAATACAACACAACATGATAGCGGATGTGGATGAATTCATCTTCTCAGGAAAATTGCTTAGGGAAATCAATAGCACCTTTTTTGTACCCATCCCTAAGAAACATAGGGCCCAATGGTTTAAATATTTCAAACTAATCAGTCTTTGCAACATTATTTATAAAATATTTGCCAAAATATTGGCCCTCATATTGTAAGTGATCTTTCCCCACATTATATCCCAAAAGTAAGAGGGCTTTATTTATGGAAGGAAGATTTAGGATGGCATTATTACTATAGTGGAAACCATACATTCCATATAAAATAATAATAAATAGGGTATGCTTCTAAAATTAGACATGAATAAAGCTTATGATAGATTTTCTTGGAGATTTATTGACATTATTTAAACTTTTGGTTTCCATGTTAAGTTTAGGAATCTAGTCAATACATGTATTTCAACCCCTATATTTTTGGTTATGGTTAATGTTTGTCTTGAATTTTTCTTTAGCAACAAAAGAGGTATATGATAAGGAGATCCTTTATTTCTTTTCATGTCCATCATTATGGTCATAACTCTAGGAAAAAATATTTCCAATGTGGTGAAAAAAGGTATAATTAGAGTTGAATTATATCTAGACAAAATCTCCCTCTTCTTCTTCAATACTCCAATTCTTATGAAGCATAATATCTCAATAATATTGGGTTATCAGATCAAGGATTTTTCATCTACCTATATAGTTATGCCTCTTTTCATAGGGAAATGAAATACTAGCATTTTTAATACTCTTATGGACATGTTTCAAATAAAATTAGTTATATGGAAGGGTTGTATTCTGACTCAGTCAGGAAAATTACAATTCATTAAAAGTACTGTTAGAAACTTTCCAGTATATATAATGTCAACTTTAAAAATTCATATATCTATATCAGATAAACTAGAAAAAACTCATAGAAGATTCATGTGGACAAGTATGGAGGACAATAAAAGCCTTACTTTAGTATCCTAAGATAGAGTGTCTTCCAAAAGGGTATGGTGGGCTACGAATCTATAAAATAAAATAGATGAAAAAAGCTCTAACTGCCAATTCAGGTTGGATATTTTTAGAAGAGACAAATCAATGGAAAAATATTTTAAAAGTTGTAAAGATTATTGTCATTTGAGTCCTTGCTTGTTGGTTCATGCTTTTGGAATTTTCTAGTTAAAAAAAGGAAGTTATTGTGGAAGGGTTGTGAGTGTAATGTGGATTCATGAGAAATAGCCTTATTTTATGATGATGCATGGATCTTAAGTTCTCCTTTAAGTGTGACTAAATATTGGTAAAAACTTATTAATATACTGAAAAGAGATATGGGAGAGAAAGTTAATGATTATAAGGAAATAAAGGAAGAAAATATAGTTTAGAAAACCATTCCTTGTGAAGCCTTAAATCAAGAAGAAAGATATATCACCCATGAGTAAAATAAACTTCTTCAAGGCTACAACATGAGCTAATTTTCTAGAAAGGATTAGTATGAGCTTATTTTATGGATGGAACCTACAATGTCAAGGTTGGGTGTAATATGCCCCTGAATGCTAATAATGATGGCTTTACATGGAATAAAATTTGGGATAAACATCTCTTACTTAAAATTAATTTCTTATTTTGGCTTATTGTCCAAATAAGATTCTTACAATAGATAATTTATTGAAGAGAGGACTTTTGATTCTCAATAGATGCATGTTGTGTGAAAATAATGTTGAAACTATGGTTCACCTTCTTATACGATTCCATTTTGCTTACCAAACCTTGAGGATCATTCTTAATAAGTTTGAGGTTTGATGGGTATAGCATAACTCGGCTTTAGATTTTATTCTTTAGTGGTCTTATCCCTTTTCTAGTAGTATCCTCAAAATACTATTGAAATTAACTATACCTCATGTATTTTGGGGCCTAGGTGGGAAAGAAACCTTAGAATTTTCCATAATCTAAAGAAGTCAATGGGAAGGGTGGCTTCAAGAATAGTTCAATCAACTCTTGAGAACTTCTCATCTATAAAGAGTAAAAAAATAGATAAGATAAGGGATGAGGAAATCAAAGTAGTTGCCAATTAGAATATAAGTGATTGGGAGACTAATAATTTGGATCAAAAGAAATCAAATAGAAAAAATGGTAAGTGGTCATGTCCATCTTTAGGGTGGGTGAAACTAAACTTTGATGATGCTTCCAAAGGTAATCCAGAGAAGACTGGTGGAGGAGGTATCTTAATAAATAAAAATGGGATCATAATTGATGCTTATGCTCTTTCACTTTATTGAGGCTAATGTAGATTTATGGGGCATTCAATTAGACAGGGATATATGGATCACTCATCTAATAATAATACTCCAAGTTGGACACTGATAAATGACATTATGAATTTCTCCATCACTTTCAAGTTATTCATTTTCAACATGTGTATAGATAAGAAAATAGAGTGGCAGAATGGTTTTCCAATAAAGGGGTTACTATTAGTGATATGGAACGATGGAGGGAAACTGAGAGTCTACCATATAGGTGCTTCAAATTATTCATGGGGAAGACAATTACCCTAAATTGTGTGAAGATGAAGGCCCATGAGACCAATTAATTTAAGGAATAACTTTGGTCTAGAATATTAATAATAAGAGGTGTATCATGGTTTGGGTAGAGAACTATAAATATTTGCATGATGGAAACCATCATCTAGATATCATTAATCCACACATCCAAATATGTATAAATTTAAGGAAACACATCATTGAAAAGGGTAACAATCATGACAATCATCACATTGATAACATCAATTATCCTTATCATATCCATAACAATAGATATGATTACATTATCATTCATGTGAGGATCACCAATCATAATTCTCATGATTTTAGAAGGGATTCAAATTCAAAAGATGATTGTATAAGGTTTTTGGTTACAAAATTCTTAGAAGGTAACAAAAATACTTATAGTAGGAATTTCTCTTGGCTCTGGAACAAGATGGGAGGTGATGGATGTTGTGTTGAACCTTTGGCTATAGAATCAGCAAAGAATAAGGCTACAATGTGGAGAATTATTTGGTAGGGAAAATTATTAACCTTCATCGAAAGGATTATGGGTTTTGATCCACACATCTCTATGGAAGTTTCTAAAGCATGGGAGGTTTGAGAAGTGACTATGAGGGGTGTCTCATTCATAGTTTATAAAGACCACATAGTGAAAATAATAGGTATGAGTTATGATTGTATAAAATTATTCAAATAAAAAAGAGATAATAATGATCAAGTTATGTTTTTCTTAAGTGAGAAGGAAAAAAAATTGAGTTTGAAGGAGGTTATTTGAGAGACTCAATCCTCATTCTATGCAATCAAGTTCTCCATCAGGTGATGATATATATTACTCTTGAAGGTAGGTTCAAATGCACTTACTCCTACCACTTTTCCTTCTTAAACCACTTTCAGCATGAAACGTTGATAAACTTTCCTTTTAAATTTTATTATTTTGCTATAAAATTTAGTCTTGGGTGTTCAAGTAGAGAAAATTGTACTCCCTGTACACTGAACCTTGATTTATTTTCTCTACCTTCATGATGCAAGCCAAGTTGTTATACCAAACCCTACTATAAAAGTTGTTGAGTCTAAAAAAACTAGGTCAAACCCTAAATTGGTTATAGGAGAAAAGGGGAGGGAATCTCTAACCATAAGAAGTCTAAGACCATCACTATTAAAATTCATGTTGAAGTTAAATCATTTATGATTGAAGATAAATTTGTTTCTCCAAATGAAGTCACAAGCATTGTGATAGAAAACCCTACTACTAATAAATAAATTCATTGTGTTTCATCTTTAGACAAAGGCCATTTTTCTTCTTCTCATCGTGAGGCCTCTGTTGAATGGATTCAAGACTTAGATTATGGGAAGCTTCTAGATCATAATATGGCTATTTATGAATAGAACAAGGACCATGAAGTTTAGATTGGAAGAAACATAAGGAAAATCCTTGATTTGGATGTGGGTAGGCTCTAAGACAAAATTTATTTATGTGGAAAAGGATATTGATTTGCACAAAAGTCTTATGAAGTAGATAATGAAGGGCAATGATATTTTGAAGAAAAAATGAAATAAATTCAAATTCCAAGTAATTATGGAGGTAATCATGGTAAAAATTAAGGTGAGTGGACAGAGATAATATAAAAACTCAATATCAAGGTTACCCTATTGGAGGAGAAGATTGCTCAGATGGAGGTGGAAAGAGAGAACATGAAGGAGGATATGAAGAAGTTCATCCAATTTAGTATGATTTTCATCAATAACTATGTCAATAGCATCCTATAGTCATATAAAATGTCCAAATTGGTAGTTTGAGTGTGGATTATGACACCCTATCCATATGACCTTTCAAGCTCTTTTGACCCTTCTAGACACCTTTTTGCTCATTACCAGTCATTTGTAGCCTTTCAAATGGTCATTCTAGCTCAGCCAGACTCTGTTTCTTAGGCCAATCCTGATCCCCCAAGTCCTGAGCCTATAAGATAGGAGCTCATACCTAGACTATAGCACTGAACCCTAGGGTGTCCCATTTTTGGTGCTCCTATCCCTTTGAAATTTGAGCCCAAATGGTCATTTTCATCTGATTCCTATTCTTCATTATGTCATCCTAGCATGAACACATCTAACCCATGACCAATTTTTCCCTATAAAATCGTATCCAAAGTTTATTTATAGAGGAGGTGATAAATCTTACAAAACAATCAAGAATACAAGCAAACTACTAAGGCAAACTTTCCTATTCTCTGCATATAATCACCCAACACATCTATAAACATATTCAAACCCTCATACCAATCCCTAGCCACCTAAATCACTCTCAATTTGGCATTATTGCATCTACATCACACTATTTCACAAAGCACATTAGGTGGGAGAAATACATATGGCTTTATCCCTCTTCGGAGTATTGGTATGTAGGTAGTATGCCCACACAATGGGCGTGGATCACATGTTCAGTGCATCTTACACACTAACCCCCCCCCCCATTTATATAAGTGATTTAAATCTCATTTTATCAAGTATTATGGATAATTAGGGTTTAAATATTAAATCATATCTATAGCAAGCTCTGTCAGCATTCATCACTCAAGATTTCATAAGTAGACTCACAGAGGAACAATGCAAAGAACCCAGAAAGCTTAGTTCTTTGTGATCAATTTGGATAACAGTGGCAGGAGTGGACAATAGTGCCAGACCCCAAAGTGTCCTATTTTTGGCACTCTTGTATTTTCATTGAATGAAATCTATATTTTGATTTGAAACACTATTCCAATCCTGCATAGCTAGTTTTAGCCTCTGTCTCAGTCATCTCAATCCAGTTTCAAGCTAAGATATATTTCTCCTTATTTATTACTATTTTTAGAAAGGTAAAAAAGATAGATAAATTATACAAATTAGGACTATAATTATTTAAATATTATTTACTGATTTATTAATCCAAACCCTTAACTAAAATAGGAATAAAACTCTATTATTCCCAAAAAAGTTAAATCATTTGGTGAACCCGACTTTGTTTGCACACAAAAACCCTAGAAACCCTAGGAAAAATTCCTTCCTTATTTTTCTAGTATTTTTTTAATTTTTCTTGCATATTTAAATCAAAATTTCACATTTAACTTTTAAAATTTACCATAGTAATTTTTAAAAATTATTTATTTCAAACCCTAGCTGAATTTACTAGATCCCTTTGCTTTTGAGGTATCACCTTACAGATTTCACCTAAAATCAAAAATAGATCTCACTTATTTCAAAACATTTCTTGCAAACAATAATGAGTCCATACTTGGTCCTATCATGTATATGAATGATGAAGTTTACTATATGCTAATGCAAAGCTTCATTATTTCCCTTTCATGCTTACTTTTTATATTATGGGATGATATTATCACATTTGTTAATAAACATGTTAAGATAATTCTTGCCTCACCTCCCTTGGAGCCTCTATCCTATGTCGAGTCATGTTACATGGTCCATTTTACTCTTCCCTAGGTCATTACCCATCGCCAGAGAGCCTAATTGACACCCTTTGTCCCTCCACCACCTTGACCTATCGATTATCTATGCTCTCCTCTTGTAGCTACTACTAGTCCTATACAGCTAGTAGATAATGCAGTTAAAGTTATTACTCGGCATGCCACCATGCCTCCCCCACCTAGTTAGGAACCTCAAAACCTTCTTATTCCTTCTCATCCTAGGCTCAAACCACCTACACAAGTAGATCCACATTGGGCATATGATATTATTGATCAGTTGAGAAACACACCAGCTAAGATTTCCATGTTAGAACTGCTCTAGAAAGTAAATGTGTTTAAGGACATTCTTTATCAGGCACTCAATCAAACTTCTATGCCTATCAATTCAAAGGCTTCTTATTTTGCATCAATGGTCAACACATTAAAAACTATAGAAGATGTTATTTATTTTGATCATGAGGACATGCCTTCTTAGATAGTTATTGATCAAAATTTACCATTGTTCATACAAGCTCAAGTCAAAACCAATACAGTTAAAAGAGTTCTAGATGATAGTGGTTCTAGAATTAATATATGTAATATTACATTTTTATAGACCATGAGCGTATATATGGAATCCATACAAAAATAATATAAGAACATTAGAGGGTTTGATGATATACCAAGACAAACATTAGGCACCATTGCTTTAGATATTATGGTAGGGCCTAAAACCCTCTCTATATAATTTTAGGTCATGTCATGTCCTCTTCATTTTAACCTTTTACTTAGATGACCTTGGATACACACTATAGGGGTAATTCCTTCTACTCTTCATCGATGTGTTAAGTTTATCCATGAAGGATACCTATACACATGCCCAAAAGATAACTAGCCATTCAGACATTATAGAATTACAGAGTCATCTTCAATTATTTCACCAGATGGGACACCTCATATAATAGTTCAAGCACCACCTCATTGCATTTCTCTTAACTAGATACATACATATGAGGTAGGAGAGAATAACACATCTCACACTCTTCCACTTAAAATTGTTTTTTTAGCTCTAAATACTTGGCCAGTTATAGCAGTTTTAGCCATTCTAACTACTCCATCAGTTGTAGTTCCTACACCTATTATGATTACACAATCACTGATAGCAGTTCTAGTAGTACCAATTGATTCTATAGATATAGCTCTTCTAGGAGTCATAGTTACTTTATAATTTATAGATACTCTTGTAGCACTATCATCTTCTACTACTACAGTTGATGAGACTCCCATATCATAGTTACCCCTTGTGGTAAATTTTGAGTTACCATATGTGCATGATGTTGATACAAATTCCCAAGCTACTTCAGGTGATGATATGACACCTACACTCACAGATGACTATTTGTGTGGATTGATATTTATACCAATTAGGCCAAGAGAGTATTGAGATGACTCTAGAGCCCTCATCACACTTCTTGCATCACTTTTAGTATCTCACACTACACTCTTAGGATATATTACACATTCACAACCATAGATAGATCACTTGGCACATATAGTTCACATGGTCACCTCTATGGATATAGAGCCAGTCATTCAGATTCAGGTAGGTAGCACACAACATCAACCATAGATTATGCTACAAATATTACTTGATCATGGATTAATCACACTACCTATAGTATGACACAGATCTATTATCATGTTATCATGGCAAGATGGTCACCCATTTTGTCTCTTTTATAGAATCACAGGACATGATACAAACTCATGTACAAATTTACAATAGAGATTGGATAAAGTATAAGTTTAGGGTACTATTCATATCACATCACCACCAACATTAGCACTACCACTTCCACCAAAACTATCTACTACCATATCTAAATGTCCTAGAGGAGAATCAACATCTTCACCACCATAGCAACCTTTAGTTCACCTTCAATAGGATGACACCACTATGAGTGATAGATCTCTGACTACGCAAAGATCATAGATCTCACTGACACCTAAAGAGAGCCACCATGTACGTAGAGTTTGTGGCATACGATGACACTTATGATGATGATATTAAGTTATTTGATGATGGTCATGATCCATTCCTCCATCTCCATCCCTACTAGGCTCCATCCTCGAACCCTTTACCCCCTCCAGCTTAATCTTTTATGTCATTGTGTACATATTGATTTACTCATATTACTTGTATATAGCCTCTTTTTAAATTTCTTGTACATAGTTTCCTTATGCTTGATTGTACATAGCATATTTCAAAAATAATACAAAATTTCCAAATACAAAAACATTCAACTATTTAAAAACACCAAAAACATTTCAATTGTATGCATTATCCATGATTTACATTTCTACTACCATGCCAGACTTACATTTGTTGTTCTATGTTATTGTTTGTCGATTTATCTACATTACCATGCTTCACTTGATCTTTTTTGAGTGTGTATAGTGACATCCATATCCTTGATTATTTCACTCTACCCATTGAGGGGGCATCCTACTTCATACATTCAAGATATACATCAATATATCTACCCATTGGGGGCATATTCTACATGGCTACACCATCTAGGTTATGTCATTCATATACCACACACTCTAGTTATCATGTTGATATACATTACTTACTAGCTTACACAGATTATTCTATCAGCATTCACTAGTATATAGTACTTGTGTATTTATTAGCATCTACCTAATCTTGTACTACATGTTTTGCATGCTTTCATTTCTTGCTTTGATTAGTTAGATGTGATAGTATTTCCAGCATTTACATGCCTTCCTTTCTTGTTTTGTGTATCTAGATGTGATTGCTTTTCTTAGTTCATGTTTTGTCTCTTGTGTTTGCCTTAAGACATTTGCCAATGTCCTTTGTTTGTACTCTTATATGTGCTTGTGGCCCTCATGCCAACCTTGCTTATTTTCAATTGTATGTGTATGTGGGCATTTGAACATGCCTTGTATGCTTGCTTTCCTATTTTGAGTGGCATGTGCCCATGTCCCTTGTTTGTTTGGCCCCTTGGCCTCGTTTGTATGCTTCTTGTTCCTTGCCTTGTGTGCTTATTTGCTTGTTTGCTTCTCAATTATTTGCAATGCCATGATCCACATCATGCATTACCTTGATTTCTTGGATGCCATGATAGACATCATGTTCCATCCCTCCTTGACAACTAACAACTAACATTTCTAGTTTCAATTCAGTATACTACGCATGATATTACATTGTTACATCTATTTAGGCATACCCCTATTGATCTAACAATCTTCAATACAAACTATGTTATATCTTGAGACATCTATTTGATTATCATTATTATATCATGTATTTTTAAGCATAGCACACTTGTAGGGCTCTTTCTTCTAAGGTAAATCATTGCAAGTTATTCATTCCTACCCTCAGAAGAGGGGGAAACAAATAAGGGTTTTGTCACAGAGATCAAAGCCTTCTACCAGTCAAAAAATTAGTTTTTAGAACACTCAGAACAGCAAACAAAACCCATACTAGGAAGAACAGACCAAAAACATAGTGACGAATACATAATAGTAATTATAAACAACAAAGGACAAGAATGATATACTTGGACTACAGCACTGAACAACAAACTGTCATGTTTTTTATGTTCCTATCCAAATAGGAGAATACTCATTTTTTTCAAAAATAGGCAGAAAGGTAAGTTCAATTACAATTTTTCCAACTACAGTTTAGTTTAGATTGGGTAGTTTCAGTATAATTTTTCTCAGAGAATCCAGACATAGGGGGCATCATGCACAATATGATATCTCTCACTTCCAGTTTTAGATTGGGCAATTGGTATAACTTCCAGCTTATAATCCATGTCACAGACACCAGATTGAGGGCAATGTACATGACACATTTGCCTTATTTTATTTTTGAGTTCAGTAGATTACCCAGGTATTCTCAATAATTGTGTGTATTATTTAATTTACAGGTGGTTGGCATCATTTTAGAGTGGCTTTCATATAAGCCTAGTTCTCAATTTTGAAGTGGCTTTTATACAAGCCTAATATCTACCTTTCAGAGTGGCCAAGATTGGCCTAGTTCTCAGTACACATTCGAATATTCATGCCACATTGTTAGATTACAGAGCATTCATGCACTTTAGGAGCCATCTCATACAACACACATTCATACTGATATCAGTTCATTGCTTCACTTAGTGGGCAATGATGGAGCCAAAGGACTAGCTAGCCTTTGTATTCTTAAGCCACCTACTCAGAGGGATTAGACACATAGTCCAAATATCTATTAACACATGCATGATCACATAGATTCACTTAGTGAGCAATGATGGAGCCAAAGGTAAAGCCTTTGTATTCTCGAGCCACTCTCATGGAATTGAGCACTCACCTCCATTCGTCATATTAATTTTGGTATAGCACATACCCATCAATACACATCACATACCCGTCATTACTCATCACATACCCAGCATTACTCAACATCACACATCTTCATGAGTTTCACACTTACAAGTAAGTTTAGGTATGCTTTCTATTTTTCCTTTATCCTATTATTTCACTTTGTTGCATCACTAAAATAAATTGGGGGGCAAATTTAGTCATATAAAATGTTCAAATTGGTAGTTTGAGTGTGGCTTGTGACACCCTATCCATAGGACCTTCTTACATGCTCTTGTGACCCTTCTAGACACCTTTTTCTCATTGCCAGTCATTTGTAGCCTTTTAAATGATCATTCTAGCTCAGCCAAACTCTATTTCCTCGGCCAATCTTGATCCCTTAGGTCCTAATCCTATAGAACAAGAGCACTATACCTATACTACAGCATCGAACACTAGGGTGTCCCATTTTTGACACTCGTGTCCCTTTGCAATTTCAAATGGTCATTTTCATCTTATTTCTATTCTTCATTATGTCAGCCTAGTGTGAACACATCTAACCCATGACCAATTGTTCCCTATAAAAGCCTATCGGAGTTCATTTACAGAAGAGGTGACAAATCTTACAAATAAAGTAGGAATACAAGCAAACTACTAAGGTAAACTTTCCTATTCTCTACATATAGTCACCCAACACAGCTGCAAACATATTTAAACCCTCATACAAATCCCTAGCCACCTCAAGCACTCTCAATTTGGCATTATTGAATCTACATCACACTATTGCATAAAGCACATTAGGTGGGAGAACTACATATGGCTTGATCCCTCTTCGGAGTATTGGTATGTAGGTAGTGTGCCCACACAAGGGGTGTGGATCACATGTTCAGTGCATCTTACATACTAACCCCCCCCCCCCATTTCTCTAAGTGATTCAAATATTGTTTTATCAAATATGATGGAGGGTTAAGGTTTAAATATTAAATCATCTCTATAGCAAGCTCCATCAACATTCAACACTCAAGATTTCACAGGTAGGCTCATATAGGAACAATGCAAAGAACCTAGAAATCTCAGGTCTCTGTGACTAGTTTGGACAATAGTGTCAGACCCTAAAGTGTCTTGTTTTTCATGCTCCTATCTTTTCACCAAATGAAAGTTAGATTCTGATTTGTGATACTGTCCCAGTCCTACACACCCAATTTGAACCTTTGTCTCAGCTATCTCAGTCTAGTTTCAAGCTAAGTTATATTTCTCTTTATTTATTGCTATTTTTGGAAAGGTGAAAAAGATAGATAAATTATACAAATCAAGACTATAATTATTTCTATATTATTTACTAATTTATTAATCTAGACCCTTAACTAAAATAGGAATAAAAATTCATTATTCTCAAAAAAGTTAAATTTTATCCACATTATAAAAGAAGCCATTGGGGGAAATAATGAGGAACAAACAAGTAACAAAGCTATAAAGAGATTGAAGATGTAGGAAAAAGGCAAGAAGGTAGAAGATAAATATATCGATCTAGAGAAGGCCAAAGACTTAATCAATTTCATGGATGAAGAATGGAAGCTAGCCGAATTCTTAACAAAAATTGTTGACTCTTAATTTTTGTTTATTTATTGTTTTGTTGCAAAGTGGTTGTTTGTTGCAATGTTGTTGTGTTATAATATGTTTGGGTTTTGTTGTGCCATGTCTTGTCTCGTTATGCTTTTATTATGGTTTTGTAATTATCTTATCTTTATTTTCATTTTTGTATGAGGGTCTAGTCCCTCTCAAAATCCCTTTTGTTGCCAATAATCAATAAATATCAAGCTAGATAATATAAATATAGATGCCAACTACTCAATATATCCTTTTCAGATTCAATTTTAAAACACCGTAAAAAAATAATATTTAAAAATAACCAAATACATTAATGGGCTAAGATAATTTTTATCTAAAGTGATGTATTTGTTATGTAATAACAATCTTAACATTGTGAAAAATAAAAGTTACGAGTTAGTGGAGTCAATAGAGTTTCACCAATCATGCATCAAATTGAAGTAGATATCACTTTCAGCCCAATAACCCCATTTCTAAAGTGAAGATAAGAAAAATAGTCTTGCATATTTGAGTAGAGAAAATCTCAAGGCTCTAATCATTTGATTGTAGATAGGCTATATATATTTCATTCTAGATCATCTTGTTTATCTTCCTTTTAAAAATATATGGCACATCTACGAAAAGCAATACATATGGAGGTAGGATGCCTGTGTCAAGATCTACTAATCACAATAATGAGGATGTTTTGTTGTACTAACTAGAGTGGATCCCACGATTTTCATGTTGAATGAAATCTATGATAACTAGATGTGGGGATATAAGGCTACTAAATAGAGAGTTATCTAACTTTCTAAGCCTATCACTACCTAAAAGATCATTGTAATGATGAGGGAACTTTATGACATAGGAACATTTGGTTACCACAAACTCCTCCATTGCGGTCAAAAACTACAAACATAGTGGAGAATCATATATGAGTACATAAATAGTGAATAAATTATTAAATTGTAGGGAAAGTAACCTATGCCACTTAAGAAGATAGCATTTGAGGATTGTAAAACCATTATGCAAAAACATTAGGCGTGCGTGTGTGTGTGCGTGCGTGCGTGCGTGCGTGCGTGCGTGCGTGCGTGTGTGTGTGTGTGTGTGTGTGTGTGTGTGTGTGTGTGTGTGTGTGTGTGTGTGTGTGTGTGTGTGTGTGTGTTTCTAGAACTTAAGTCATTGTGGAGGAGGCAATAATGGAACATATGATATTACACATTAAAAACATATTTGAATAAATTGTTTCTCGTGTGTGTGTGTGCGTGTGTGTGTGTGTGGGCTTAGTCATTGTGGAGGAGGTAGTAATGGAACATATGATATTACACATTAAAAACATATTTGAATAAATTGTTTCTCCAATTATGGAACAATGTTAAACTTCACTAATTTTACACCAAACTTATGACATGGATTTTTTTTCTTCCTATGAAGAGACAAGCTTCTCATGTTAACCAAAGAAATTTAATGTTTAGTAATTGAGCATTTTCTTTATAAAACTAAAGAGCTAAATTGAGAAAGAAGATAAAAGTATGGATAAAACACAATCGAATCTATTATAGTATTGTTTATTTCAGCCCATCCTCTTGACCTTTGTATGGTATTGTGCTATTGATTTACAACATAAATGGAGATTTCAGCAATGTTACTGGTTTCACAAAAATATTTGTTTAACATATGCTATAATACTTGGTTCAAATCTCCTCGATTTAACCACTCTATGAGGAGGGGGGCCTTTTCTTGGAGTGGAGGAGTTATAAGGTTGATCTGAGAATGGTTTCAAACACCCAACCTAGAATTTTGATGTCATTCCCCACTTCTAATTCCCCTATATATATATATATATATTCTGCAATAGTAATGTTGTTTAATATCTTCTATAATTGGAAGAGACTTTATTAAACAACATTACTATTGCAATATATATATATATATATATATATATATATATATATATATATATATATATATATATATATATATATATATATATATATATATATATATATATATATATTCTGCAATAGTAATGTTGTTTAATATCTTCTATAATTGGAAGAGACTTTATTAAACAACATTACTATTGCAATATATATATATATATATATATATAATGCAATAGTAATGTTTAATATCTTCTATAATTGGAAGAGACTTTATGGGTGGAACCATTTAAGAGTGCATCGCCATCCTCAAGTCACTCTTTGGAAGCAATTGATCTAGCTCAAGCTCAACATGAATTCTACTATAATTGTATGCTCCTCTTCCAAAAGTAACCTTGAATTTAAAAATATACTTCCTTGTAACCTCTTCCACCATCTAAAAGACATAATATGTCTAGGGATCATGGGGTAAAGCCTATAACCGGATCCAAGTTGGAGCCTTTGAGAGCATTTCTTGGATGGGCTTCAATTCAATGTGCTAATAATTCATAAATAAGCATGCATTATAAAAGAGCCCTCCCTGAAATATCCTCTCTAGATTTGATTCATTGGCGAAGACAACTATGAAAATCCACATGCAGGACCTTTCAAAGTTCCCATATTTTTTTTATAGTGTTTTTTGGCCCATTCATACAAACCATCCATAAGAGTTACATGACTAGAAAATAATAATCGGTCCTCTAGTGGTCAGGGTGTGGAAATTTCCTTTCAATTGCTCTATGTCAAATTATAAAATTAGATTATCCTCACTAAGGGAGAGAAGCCAATAGTTGTATGTGGACCAATACTTGTGAGGGTAGATGTAAATTAAAGGATCATTTCTTTTTTAAATAAAATCTAGCATATGTCATTTTCAAAATTAAATTTGAATAAAAATTAACCATCACAACAAGTCACATCAAACAAATAGAAAATCAAATGATAACACACATATGTGCACATAGGAGACATGACTTAATGTACAAGTTACAGTCCAACTTTTTAATCTTTGTATTTAAAACTTCCTCATGTAAATACCTTGAAAAATTTGTCTTCCACATAATTTAAATATGTGAAACAAAATACATAGCTTTAACACATACTATTGGGCCTACCGTAAGAAATTGGTTCCATCAAGTAAGATGCACAAGTGTTGGTTTGTCTCCCTTACCTCCCAAACATACATTCCTCAATTTTTAAACTAGTGACACCTTTTGCTTACATCACTCTTATTATTGTTGCCTCCTTTTGCACCACACCATAATTTCCTTCCATTACAACATGTCAAAAAGAACATGCGTAGTAGTGATCAAATTTGAAGTGCTAGGCTTTGATTGACAAGAGTAAATAAAGTACACACTTCATTAAAATATATATTAAATAAAATAACATTCTTCCAATTCTTAGACTTCAACTTCAAGGACAGGTTTGAACCCATTGGAACTTGTAGAGGTTAAATTGGATGGCGATATAATCATATTTATATTTTTTAAATTATAACATACAATGGATAAATTTTGAAGACCATATAGAATGAAACGGGAAAGTTTGGATGGACTGACAAAATGATTATAGAAATATATATTTTCTCTGTGTTGCTTCCTTTTTTAAACATGACTATTGTAACTTTTGAAAGGCAATGTTGCATGGATAACCATCATAAAGAGTTTCCCTCATAGGCAAGGTCAAAAATCAAATTTAACCCTTACATGGAACTGATCAAACAAAATATGTTTGGAATAAAAATTATTTTGAAATTGGATCTTTGCACAAAACAAATGAGAATGTTTTATTATTAATGAGACATGATGTGCCACAAGTATTTGGAGGCGTACAATATTTATTTCCCAACATTCAAAACAAATTCAGATTATTATTTAGTATTATGTTATTCCATTCAAAAAATCAAATATTTTGGGTAGATTACAATTAAATAGGTTAAACATTAAAAATTACAATATAGCATTGAACCCTTTGAATGCATACTAACTTCTCTAATATGACTCTCGGGGGTTATAGTCTCTAAGCTTTAAACATCATTAATATATTTTCCTTCCCAATTGTAACCAACAACTATGAAAAATAAAATAAAACCTTGTACAAATATTGTTTTACCATGCAAAACCACACATCTAACATGACACAATAAACAATTCTGATACCATAACCTGCACTGCAATTGAAATGCATATCAAATATTTTTGTGTATTTTATAATATGACTATAAGTAATGCATATGCCACAATAAAAACTATGATCTACAAATTACAACTACAGTTTCTATGGATTTAAATGCTACATGAGTGTAACGCCTAGAGGTGTTTAAACTTTAAAGGTGTACAATAAAATACTAAGTCACAAAAAATCATGTAAATGTTAATTAACCCTAACTACTAAAATATATAAATCAAAATGTAAGCAAAATACATAGATTTTTCTTACCAAGAACACAGATGAAGAGGAGGAAGGCAACAAGATAGAAAAACTTGTTCGTATTTGGGTTGCGTCCAAAGAACAAAAAGATGGGTGGAATTAGATTTGCAATGAGGAATGATGGAGGGAAGATGGTAGTTTGTATTTTTAACTCCTCACATTAATATTGATTGTTGCAAAATTAAATAATAATGAATACAGGGATTAAGCAGTAAATGGATGGATTGTTGGCAAAATTAAATTATTACGAGTACATGCTTTAACTAGGGTTGTCATCGGGCCGAATTTTGAGGGTTATAGCCCTTCTTTCAATATTTTATTAATTTGTTTTCCTTAATGACGAATTCAAATTTTTTACTTCTTTCTTGACCACTAATTTTTGAATTATGGTTCTTGAAGCCCTTGGAAGAGCTAGGAAGGATTCAAATTTGATAAACGATAGGTAGGCAAACGATCACCCCTTCACTTTTGTATTGTCCATGCTCCCACTAAGATGATGTAGCACACATATAGTCTATTATCATATTTTGAGTGAAAACCTTACTAGAGATGTTTTCCAATCATGCATCAAATTGAAGTATATCTCGCTTTCAGCCCAACTACCCCATTTCTAAAGTGAAGATAAGAAGAAAAGTGTTGCATTTTTAAGTAGAGAAATCTTGGGGCTATAATCATTTGATAGTAGATAGGCTAGATAAATTTCATTCTAGATCACCCCATTTATCTTCCTCTGAAAAAAAACATGGTGCATATACAAAAAGCAATATGGAGGTAGCATGCCTATGTCAAGATCTACCAACCAGAGTGGATCCTACAATATGCATGTTGAATGGAGAATATGAGAACTAGATGTGAGCATATAAAGCTATGAAATGGAGAATTAGCCAGCTTTCTAAGACCATTGCCACGTAAAAGATCATTGTAATAATAAGGGAACAATACCGAACTCTACAAATATGACTTCCTGATGAACCCTTTTTTTTAACATGGAAACATGTGGATACCACAAACTTCTTCAATACTACTAAAACTTCTTGTATGGTTGAAAACCATACAGTGGAGAATTTGTAATATGTAATATTGTATGCATTGGCTACCATATACAATATTACATATACATATTGATTTTTGAATAATATTGTGTTATTAATTGACAAAATAAATGGAGATTTTTGTAATGTTTTAGATTAAGGTAAAAACAGGTTTTGAAGGGACCCCGAAACCCTGAACAAAAGGAGAAAGATAAAACAGTTACGCCCACAGGCGAAGCCTAAAAACTACTTCACAGAAGCAACAAAACCAGGTTTACATAGACCTGAAGCTAACGAAACAAAAAACCAAAGACAGACCCCAGGTTTTACAGAGACCTGGAAACTCCATAGTAAAAAGAGTACAAAAAACCAGGGAACAAGCCCAGATATCACAACCAACAAAAAGAACCAGGAACTATTCTTCTAGTTCCAAGATCATCTTCACTGCTTCCTTACCTTTCACAACAGTGTCTTGGATGGCAATAGCCGCCTGCGAAGCTACCTCTTGCATTGTTTTCTTTCTTGAGCTCTGTCTAGTTCTCTTGCTAGGCCCCTCCAAGGTTTTGATTTCCTCATTTGCTCTTTTTCCAATGTTTACAGCAGCAGCACAAATGCTAGAGGTAACCTCCTCCATCTTCGTTCTGCTTTCCTTTATGAGTTCCCTTAGGTTGTTCTCATAGTCTTTGAGTTTTATGGGAATATCCCTCATCTGCTTTTCCATATTATTGATTTTGTTCCAAATTGCCCCCTATTTACCTTCCATTATTTTCATTTTCCTATTGATTTCCATTCTCTCCTTATACGTCCATAAATCGAATTGAAGAGTAGCATCAGCTTTGCAATTGGCCAATCTAGTAGGTGGGTAGCTATCGTCATTCTGTCTTTTATCACTCCAGTCTTCTGTGTTCTTTTTGGAACTGTTTCCAGCGTCTTTAATGTAGTCCTCCGTTTCCATTTGTTTCTGTTCTTTTGTTTCAGCAGGGCTTACATTTTGGTTACTCACTTCCTTAACTTGAGCTCCCATTTCCAATATTTGGTTGGCGACCTGAACAAGATTTTCCTTTTCATTAATCGAATCAGGGTCCACAGCAGGATCATCTAGATCTTTATCGATTTCCTCGAACACTTGCTGGTTTTCCTCAGAATCATGGTTGCTTTTTTCAGATTCTTCCTCTATAGCGACTCCTTTCTCATTCTTATCTTGCACTTCTTCTTCCTCACTGGAACTTGAATGCCCACTTTTTGTTCCTCCCTCTTCCTCCATACTCTCCTCCCCAGTATTTTCAGAACTTTCCCACTTTGTTTCCTCATCAGCCGTCTGGTTGTTGAGGCTTGGGAGTTTGAATTTATCTTTTTCATTCCCTTTTACTATTTCTTTCTTGTTACTCCGTAAGTCCTTGTTTTTTCCCGAATAAGGATTCTTTACAATGGCCTTATTCTTGCAATGCCCTTCAATTAAAAGAATTAACCCCTCATGCAGGATGGGCCGAGACTCCTTTTTCTTATGAGCGAACAGACTTTGGAGTAAGGAGTAACGCAAATAAAAAGGAAAGGAGATTCTTACTTTGTGTCTGAAGTGATTGAGAAATACAAAGTGAAATTTGTGGACTCTCTTGCTTCTTCCATCAAGTATGAAGTACTCGCGGATACAGCATAAGACATCCCTCCATATACCCTTAATCTGCTCCAATTCAAAAAAGTCACCACTTTTTTCCAGCTGCTGCTCCTCGGCATCCGTCTTAGGGAATTTGCAAAAAGCCTCATTTGAAATGCTGGTCTGCTTTGAGAATTTTATTCCCTCCATTGGAAGCCCCGTGACCTCTGCTATGAATTCCTCGATTAAATCACCGTGGTGCCATGCAAGGTAACCCTGTCATCAATCCAGTTTTTGAAAAAAGTCGTTGTAATATGGGGTTTTGAGCCATGAAACCGTTCCATATAACTCACAACCTTTCCTCTCTGAAGAATTTTCCAGACATCTTTTGTTTTCCACTCTTCGCAGTATTTGGGTTCCTGCTTCCTTGGTTCTCCTTTCCTTTTGCGAGCCATACGAATCTCCTCTAATGCCCAAACCCTGTCAACTAAACACTGAACCCATCTATTACCAATTTGGAGCAAAACTCACCTATTATTTGGCACGTTTTGGATCTTCACGTACTCTAGAACATTTCTATTTAATGAGTGTACACCTTTCTCCGTTGTTCCACTCCCCCAAATCATTAATTTTCTATTCCAATCTGATCTTTCCCTCTTTTGCATGATTTGCATCATGATGAATGAGAGCTCTAAAATCTACGTTCTTGTTTAATGTCTCCTGCCAACTCACCTTGTGTCGTGTTCGAACTGCATAATTTGCTATCCGATCAGCAACTCCGTTAGCTTCACGGTAAGTATGGGTGATAGTAACTTTCTCAAAATTTTTGATTAAAGTTTTCATTTCCATCACCATAGCCTCTATTGACCATGAAACAGAATTTTTGTAATGTTACTGGTTTCACAATAATCTTTGTTTAATATTTATTACAATAATAACTTTATTTATTATCTTCTATAATTGTAAGACACTCTATGAGTGGAACCTTTAGTACATCAACTTCCTTAAAAAACATGGATAAACTCAACATGATTGATTATGATGCACTTTATTTTTCTGAAATTGCACTTATAAAGAACTAGAGAGTTACAAAGATAGTATAAAGTCTAGCTAGCACTTATAAAGAAATGTTTTTTCTCTATTCGAAAAATGTGTGTTGTCTTCCAAAAATGTGTGTTGAGTCTTCCAAATACATTCTAAACATAATATGTTCCACTTATTGTAATTTGAAAGAGCAAGGCCCCTTAGCATTTCCTTCTCTTCAATTAACATAAATCACTCTCCAAAATGTGTTTTCGAGAATCGCCATTGGCTTTAACATGGAATTTGCACTCTTGATTTAAAAATTAAATGTAATGGCATTTAAGGTTGTAAATGCTTTGTTCTTAGGTGAGATTCCTATTAGAATGCAATATTTTATTAAAATAAATAAATAAATAATAGGTTGACGATTAACATGAAGGCTCAAACAATAAGTTGAATTTCTAAAGATAAGTGAACTGCTAAAGGAGTGTTTGTGGCTTGCATATACTTTTTGGAATGTAAAACATCTCTATATTTGGTAGTGATTCTTGGATTACAAAGAGAGACACTGCTGTGAATATTATGTTAATGCTATGATAACTAACATTTTCAAATCAAACAGAATGACTTAATTCCTTTTCTGAACTGATTAAATTAAGAATATATATGAACCCATCGGTAATGCATATATAAGAATAAATTTAGAATTTTTCTTTTGAATTTTGAATAATTTATTCAAATGAATTTCTTTAGAATTCTAAAACCGTGACAAATTAATTGACTTTTCATCAAATTGGATCAATGTGTGCAACAGATCAGTACATTTTGAACTTTTCCTTTGTATTTTGGAAAACTTGCTCAGCAATTGCAGCACCACTCCCATCAACTTGTTTTATCTCCATATTAGCCTTCTGGTAAAAGGCAGTACCCCTTAGTGCATCTGCAATGAAATCATCAAATCCAATTGCAATTGCTGCTTCTGCTTTGGCTCCATAGACCAACCGCTGAACACGAAAACCAGAACAAATTAAATAAGGACACACCAAATCATATGCCAGAATAAAAAACTTCGTATCAATGCACCGTTCATGCAGTTAGTTGTTGATCTAGAATAAAGACATACAAATCTGCATTGCAATAAACCTTGATTCTTGAAAGGTGAATGGCGCCAAAACACATTGGGCATGGTTCACACGAGGCAAATATTTCACAATCCGAAAGCTCTATCCGACCAAGTTTATTACATGCCTGAATCACATGGCAATAAACGGTAATTAATTTGTTGGCAAAATCCATGATATTATGTCTGGCTCTCCTTACCCAATATCAAGCAACACAAATTGTAAAACGGGTACATGCTAAGCACTACTAGCCCTATGGCACAGGAGATTTGTAATGATAAAAAGGTACAAAATAGTACACCAGCATAAATTTAATTGAAAATATGCATTAAATTATTTGACAGGATCAATATGGTTATACATCCAGGCCAAGTAATCAAACTAAATATAATTTTGATTAGCATGTCAGAGCTTTCCAGACCAAACTGATTTTTCATGATGCCTACTTTTCAAATGAAACTGTTGATGCCTGCCAATGATGATTAACTCCAAATGTTAACCTTCCATTCGGAAAAATACAAAATCGTCTCACAGCTTGGTCTGTCCATATGAAGCTCATGAAAATTGATGACACTGGTTTTGAACCACAAATCAGTGCCAACGAGAACCTGAACAATCTCATTCTGGGAAGGGCTATTGCTCAACAGATCACAGACATTATTCCAATTCAACTAGCAGCTTCTCTTCAGAATCCAGTGAGATATTCCAAGCTGCAGAACAACCTCGTTTGATCAGCTACATACAAGAGAGACTATAGATAGAGATATTGTATTCTATTGGGACTCAAGTGATTCAACCATCTGGAATTCACCAATCTGCAATGGCTTGCAGTGATTCAACCATCCGGAATTCACAGATCTGCAATAGCTTGCTGTGTGCAGGCCATTGGCACTGTCATATCTCCATCGATCTAAAAATAGGCATAGAATCAATAAGGATCAGCAAGAAAAACAGGAAAAATAAAGAAAAGAAAAAATCAAGAGATAGTAAAGAACTTACACTGCCTTGAAGAAAAACGTGCATGTCGCATTAATCTCCAAAATGTAACACAGGGATAGAGGTCAAATAAGAGGGATGGGTTAGGGCCAGACCCGGATCACCAAACTCTCGAGGATGACATACAGAAACAAAGCCACTGACAGATACCATTCTCTAAATCCCATACACAAACAAAAAGGTCAACAACAACAATTAATAAACCCATATAATATAATATGATAATCCCCAAAAATAAACCCATGAATGAAATAAGGCCTGCGCAAAACAAAATAATGTATTGTCTCCCAATGTATGTAATGTCTTAAGTCTCTAGGCCAAGTAATATGCCAATGTTCCCATAAAAGTTCCCATGAACAATACAAGCCCCCACGTTTTCCCCAAAGTACAATGATATATCAGTAACTCCAAAGCCCAATACATACAAAATTCATGGTGGACAATAATCTAGTCAACATTACCCGGGACCTTACCTCTTGTCTCGCCCCAAGACAACGAAAGATTAAAAAATCCATTGACAGATCTAGAATGGATAACTGGAATATCAATGCAAGGCGTCCCTATGAGGAGTGCTTGATCATGGTCTGTTGGGTTGATAGATAACCAATCGCTCCAACCTCCTTGTCTTGAAAACTGAATGTTGCATATGCTCATAAAGTCAGCTATCCCTCCGACCACTAGAAACATCATATACCCAAACTCCAAAGTACACGACGAATCTCCAAGGCCTGCCATCAAGTGTCCGTCCCTCTCTACAACTACTATCTACTCTACATCCTACAAACAAGAATATAGCTTCGGTAGGTGCACTCTTACCAATCAGGGCCCTTGTCATTGCCTTTTGCCAAATCAATCTTCAACGAGCACCTTGCTACCATAATGTGCTCCAATGTCACCTATCTTTTGTCTCCCAATCTAAGGCTCACCCCCAAACCGGTACAAATAGAGTTTTAAATGGCCCCTCCCCTAACCATGCCAATCTCTAGATGAGAGGTTTCAAATAACCCCCAACCATACATCAAAAATAATGTACAACCATCACATCACGCAGATTGCACTACATTTATCAGGTGCAAGGATCTAAAACATACATCTCTATCAAAGGAGTTCAATTACAATTACAAAAGGTCTATCCACAAACATATGAACTCTATGCTGCAATCCAAAAGTCTCCATCAGTGTGGTTGAAATCAATGGAATCTCCTCATCTGAGTGTAAACAACAAGAATAAAGTAAAATATCAGAATGGCTTCCATCAATGTTCATCAGAATAGACAAGAACCGTAAATGTTTTTAAACCAACAAAAATTCCTATAGTTGACGTCAACTGTGAGCTCCAAAAAGCTGATCACATTGAGCATACACCTTTGTTGAAAAGTTGAGAGAAAATCAACTGGCACCAAACTAATTTGGAACATCACCAATTCGATCCATGAATGATGATTCACACCCCCATCTATTCATACAAATAAAAGTCTAAAGTTGGGAAATGCATGGACCATCACCAGAACCTATATAAGATGATCCCAAATATAAAAACAAGTGTCATCTTGAAAATGTTAATGGCACTTGAAATGCATCGGCCATCAACATAGCTCGTATAAGATGGTATCAACTATAAACCCAAGCATCAATACTGAAAAGTTAATGATACCTAAAATTTTGACTTATAACTACGGCCACAACAATGCAATGTTGGATGATAACTGTCTTCCACCTTCCTAACATGCCTTATATTGTTACATCAACTAGATAAATCACTCTCCAATCATACAATAGACCCAAAATCCTCATAAAAATCAGTGGTTATTGTTTTACCTCCTTCACACATCATCATAGTCACATGGAGACGAGAGGTCTCCAATACAAGAGATGGACTGGGACAGAGACGCTATTTTTAAAAATGCATGCTACCAAGGTACTCGAAGATGGCAAAACGTAAAGAATAAATCAGTCAACGTATGTATGTATGTATTAGCACAAGCTACTACCATGAAGTACCCCTCAAGAATTGATAAAACTTTTGTGCATAGACATCTTAAGCCTTCTTATTGCTTTCTCTTCTAGTATCTATTTGGGCTTAAATTTTAAAAAAAAGCTACAGAAAAACAGGTGAATTTTCATGCAAAAATTAGACAATTACATGTTTATTACTATTTTTTCTAGTTCTGTTAACTCTTGTCAACTAGGTATTGGAAGTTGCCGAAAAATATCATTTGAAGTCTCACAATGCCTAGAGACGTCCCCATATGTGTCTCCAAGACACAAATGCATTTCTGATATAGGAGACAAGTACCAAAGTGTGTAATGAATTTACTATATCGCAAATGCAGATTGAGAGCAATAGATTGCAATACACCAAATCACGTAAGCAGCATAAGAACATCCATGTTAGGAACCTATGTCCTACCTTCTCTTTGCATTATTAGTGTATTAATCACTATGGATGTATATGCTTTGTAAGTCGTCCCTTTAGCATATTTGAATTATCCCACATGTATGGAAAGTATTAGTTGCTAGAATAGAATTAGTATTTAAGTGTTGGGACCCAATGAAGGCATTTATGAATATAATTGTATTGAGCTTGCTCAAAGGAGGTTGCCCCTTTGAAGTGGCTTGTGATTAATATAAAATATTTGAATTATTTTAAGATATTTTCTGAAGTTTATTTTATTATTCCATTATTTTTTGTAATTCATAAATTTGTGCAGAATGTTCTTCACATCTAGTATCAGAGCACTTTCCTTGGTCTACAGATAGATTTTGGGGGTTTTTTTCTTTTCAACAGTGGCTTTCCAGGCGCTGCGTCATTTAAGAAAATATTTTTCATTGTCTCTATTTTTACATCTTCATTTGCAGATTCGAATAAGGGTAAATAGCCCTCCACATAATTGTGGCAAGTACTTCCGCATATAACCCTAAAACTCATTGAGAACCACAGGAACCCCGGAGTAGCTGGCCCATTGAGAGGATCTGTCAGTGAAAAGGGCAACAACCCCATCCCGATTTACTAGTTTCCACCCATGAGGTAAACCAATAAAAGTCATTTAGGAGTAAATCCATGGCTAGAAAATTTTTGGAGCGGTACTCGTTCAGATAGCATCAGTGGCCAGAGAGATCTCTTAAAACCCTTAGGCAATCGAATAGACTTGGGGCCCACATCCAACATCTCAGTTTTAACAGAGTAATTACAGTTGCAAATAGTTGGTAACTACACACTTGCCAATAGATTTTTGACAAGAGCAACCAAACAAAACCAATTTCGAAAAAAAAAAAAAAAAAGTAAAATGTTTTTCATTTTTTCACCATATCTCTCCATCTCTATCTCCGTTGATCCTCAAACTTTACTAAGACACCTAAAATTTCATTCCACATCTTTTCTTCCTTGAGGTCCCATATCCAATTCCACTTCCATTAGCCACAAATCCCAATTTTTTCAAGTTTTGTCATAACTTCATTTTTTATCCTCTTGTTTCAAAAAATTTCCACAATGTTCCTTTCCATTTTCTGCTACTTTGTCCCTTTTGGACAAATTTTTCAGTTTTTCCATTTCAATTCCGAAATTGCCCCTACCCTCGTCAATCATACCCAAACAGTGCAAAAAAAAATCGTAAACATACATTTACCCCTTCCGCTTTAATCCAAATTAAAAAAAAACCTTACTGACTGTCTTAAAACTTGTTTTTCTATCCCTTGCAAAAAAAAACACTAGTTATGGTAGTCACCCGTACAGCCACAAAAATCATAGAGGAAGAACTCGACACATTGAAAGCCTAAGTCACTGAGTTAACCGAAAGGATGCATGGACTAAATTAGTAGAATAGCCTTTTCCTCAACAAGTTGCAGGAGTCTTCTTCAAAGAATAGTTTTTCCTTTCACCACACATCACGTGGGCCTAAGCTAGACTTTCCACGGTTCAATGGTATAGATCCTACTAGATGGATATATCGAGCTGAGCAATTCTTCAACCTTCACAATACTTATTCTGTCAACAAAGTCCCAATTGCTTCCTTTCACTTGGAACAAGAAGCACTTCAATGGTACCTTGGTATCTCAAGTCGAATGATGAACCCGATTGGAAAACCTTTGCATCCTTGCTTCTAGGCAAGTTTGGTCCTGTTGACGATTTTGACCTAGCAGGTCAAATTGTCACCCCTACCATTCAAAACCTTGCATATTATGCCAGTTTCTCTTGTGAGTCAATCATTGGTCCTGAAAAGTCCTTGAAATAATCCATGATTAACAGGTCTTTTTGAGGCATTCACTTCGATTTTCAAAAGATTTTTGTGAGAAAAGCATTATAGAGTCTTCTTTGGGTCCAAAAAGAGTCATTTTCGGAAAGTTTGAAAAGTTAATTCTTTCAGGAAGGTCCATCTTCAAGAAACCCGAAGGACTTTTTTTCACAATTCCAGAGGGACCATTTGCAAAATTCTTTTGGAATGAGGACTTTTCAAAAGTCCGAAGAATTCTTCCAGAAAAGGACTTTTCAAAAAAGTCTGAGAAAAACACAAACTCAAAGGGCCTTTCAAAAGTCCGAAGGGTTCTTTTCAAAAATTCCGAAGGGTTCTTTTCAAAAATTCCGAAAGGTACTTTCCTTTCGAAAAAGATATTTCCAAGGTTTCCGAAAGTACCATTTCAAGAAAGCTAAAGGGTTCTTTGCAAAAATTCCGAAAGGTTCTTTCCTTTCGGAAAAGGTTCTTTGCAAAATTCCGAAAAGTTCATTGCAAAAACTCTGAAGGGCACTTCTCGGGAAAAGGGGTCACTTTCAAGAAGGCCGAAGGGTACCTTCCTTTCAGAAAGGGCATTTCAAGTGAAAAACAAGGCACTTTACAAGAAATCCGAAGGTCCATTTTTGAAGAAAATTGTTCAAGGCCAAAGAAAAGGAATGAATTCTTTCAGGAGAAAACCCTGAAAAAATTCCTCCGAATGAAAACCCGAAGAAAAGTCAAAGAAATTCTTTCGAGCAAAAAGTCTGAATAAATTCTTTCGAATGAATAAGCCCGAGAAAATGCCGAAATAAATTCTTTCGAAAAAAAGGCCGAAACAAAAGGCCTGAAAGAATTATTGCCGAAACAAAAGAAAGTCCCGAGAAATTCTTTCGGGCAAATTGCCCGAAACAACAAAAGTCCAAAGGGAATGGCCCAAAACATTAATTCTTTCAGAAGAATTGTCTGTGAGCAAATAGTCCAAAGAAATGGCCGACAACAAAAGTCCAAAGGAATTAGTGACGGGCCTGCAAACGTCAAGTTTGAGCCCCTGCAAGTAGTCGTTGCCTTTGGTCAAGTTTTTTAAAAGGTTCATCAAGATTGCCGCGAGCTTGACACTTGTCAAGATCTAGCAAGTAGATCAACGGGCGAGAAAAGCCAAGTTTCCAAAGGGTCCTAGTGGGATTTCGACAACGAATCAGCGAGAAAGGACAAGGATTTCTCCTTTCGAATCTGATGACGTGGTCTACAACTCACATACCAAACATGCAAAAGCAAATAAGGATATTCTTTTTTTATCTCTCGAAGATCTATAGTCCAAGACTACAGTAAGGAGCACACCAAGTTTTAAATGCAAGGATCAAATCATTCACACTTGGCAGGGACATGCAGCTACCTTTGACATGGCTCTATCAATTCTAAAGAAGGGACTTAAATGCACGAGGGGCTCGAGGAGATTTACGGTGATTTTGGACGGCTGATCTCAGGATCAAAGTAATTGCATGCTTTCAATGTTGAGGAGCTCAAGAACAACGAGGGATCCACAGTTATTGGTAACTTCTCTCAGTTCCTCACTCTAATACGCAAGTCCCTCTTCTCTCTTGTCCTTTCTTCTATATGTACAAGCTTTCAAGCCATAAAAAGATCGGATTTTTCCATGTTTGGAGAACATCTATATTTTGCCTCTTTTGATGAATAAGACAGAGTTCATATCTCCTCAAAAGCTTGTGTCTTAGTGTATTTTCATAGTCTGTTGGGAGATGAAAGTGGTAGCTAAGGCTTCCTCTCATCTTATCCTTTCCATTATACCTATTTGCAGGTGTTAAGCTCGTTCTTGCAGGTCACATAGTGTGCTCTATCATCTTGTTTGTATGGCAAGTGCAAGCTCTCTCTAGTGTCTTTGACAGACCTATTGAACAATTGCCTTAAATCATGCACAAACTCGAGCCCCTATGCAAAATACTGATGCTCAGAGGCTGTCGTTTGAGTAGTGTAATTAGATTCACGTCCTTGTTCATCTTCTCAGTGCATGTCAAGCAAATGGTCATATTTTCGGTGTATCACCATCATAAATAGGATTTCCCTTCAAGTTTTTTTCTTACATTTTCCCTCTTCCCTTTTCCTCAGCAATTTGTGGCATAGACTAGGGATCCTAGGCGATACCCAAAGGGAGCTAGCCCTTAGAATCTAGAGATTCAATCCGTTGATTAGGTCACCCACAACCTAGGATTGTTTCCATGTTTCAGCAGACTGTGAAGCCCTGAAACTACCTTCACGAGGGTGCGAGTCTGATTGACAACAGGTCCTTCGGCATTCAAGGAATTTACAAGAGCTCTCACCAAACTCTGCTAGACAGGCACCTTTCGTGATTATCAGATTGAATTTGAGAAACTGACAAATCACACTTAAGAGTTATCAAATGACTTCTTCAAGAGTTGTTTTATTAGTGGCTTCAAAGAGCCAATCCACTTGGAGGTAAAAATGTTTCAGCCCACTAACTTGATGGCCGCCTTGGGTCTGGCTAAGTTAGTAGAAGATAAACTCTCAAAGCAGCGTCGACTTCCCACTTTTCCACCCATAAAAAACACAACACACCAGCGGCTAGCCACAACCACACCAATCAAGCACCTTACTGAGGCAGAGATGTGGGCTCGTACGGAGAAAGGATTATGTTATAATTGTGATGACAAATGGGTTAAGAGTCACCATTGCATTACACAAAAGCTTTACTTGCTAGATGTGGAATCACTGCCAAAGCAGGACAGCGAGCTTGAAATTCCAGGATGCTCAAGCAGAACAAAGCCCCTCCGATGACTCCATGGCTCAAGAAACCCAACCTGAGATCTCTCTCCATGCACTCGCAGGTGTTACCACCCCTCAAACCATGAAGGTCAAGGGGTTCTTTGAAAAGATCCCTCTCACAATCCTCATTGACTCTGGCAGCACACACAATTTCATCAATCCCTGCATTGCTAAGCATGCAAACTACTTTGTACACCCTTGTTCTAGCTTTGAAGTCATGATTGTTAATGGGGGAACATTGCCCTGTAAAGGGAAGTGTTGAAATGTGCATATCGCAATAGGCAATTACACTCTTCGCTCAAATATGTTTGCCCTACCTTTAGGGGGATGTGATGTGGTCCTAAGAGCGCAGTGGCTCCACACATTAGGACCTATTCTATGGGACTTGTCTAAGCTTTGGATGCAATTCACCAAGAGTGGCCAAAAACACACCTTAAAAGGGTTATTGTTTGGATCCGCTAACACAATCAATTCCCATCGCATGGAAAAGCTTTTGAAGAAAGGCTCACATAGGGTCATTGCCCAGCTGCACTCCATCCAACTCCAACTCCCCGCTTCTACTAGCTACCTTGTTGATTTGCAAGCCGTCCTTGACAAGTATGAAACCATTTTTATAGAGCCGTGGGTTTGCCCCCTTCGTGTCCTGAAGATCATCGCATTCCGCTCCTTCCAAGAAGCATCCCACCCAACATCTGGCCATACCACTATCCCCATCTACAAAAAATTGAGATTGAACAGCTAGTATGAGAACTCCTCAAATCTGGAATTATTCGTCCAAGCACCAACGCATACTCATCCCCAGTGCTTCTTGTCCACAAAAAGGATGGATCGTGGCGCTTCTACATTGACTTGTGTGCCTTTAACCACCTCACTATCAAAGATAAGTTTTCAATTTCGATCATCAATGAGCTTCTAGATGAGCTCCATGGGGCAAAAAGTTTCTCCAAATTGGATCTTCGTTCTAGCTATCATTAGATCCACATGCATGTTGATAACATTCCAAAGATAGCCTTCTGCACTCATGAGGGTCACCATGAATTCTAAGTCATGCCATTTGGACTTACAAATGCCCCTTCAACAATTCAGGCCCTAATGAATAAAATCTTTTGGCCTTTCCTCCGTCAATTTGCTTTGGTTTTCTTTGATGATATTTTTAACTATAGCCACACATGGGCCGAGCATCTCCAACATCTTGACAAGGCATTACACCTTTTAGCAGATAATCAATTATGTGCCAAGCAGTCCAAGTGTTCCTTCGGTCAAGAAGAAGTTGAATATCTAGGGCACATTGTTTCAGCCGATGGGGTCTGTGTGGATCCAGATAAAATCAATGCCATGCAACTTGGCCTTGGACAACAACCCTCAAGAGCCTTTGTGGCTTCCTTAACCTTACAGGATGCTACCGCAAGTTCGTCAATGATTATGGCAAGATCGCGACTCCTTTGACTTCCTTATTAAAGGATGCATTCACATGGGATGTTGTAGCTAACTAGACGTTCATGGCAATCAAACAGGATATGTGTAGCACACCAATTTTGGCCATGTTGGAATTCACCAAAACTTTCACCATCGAAAGTGATGCATGTGGCAACGGGCTAGGTGTTGTTCTTCTCCAAGAAGGTTGTCCCATTGCTTTCACTAGCAAAGCCCTTTCTGGACAAAATTTGGCTTTGTCTACATATGAAAAAGAAATGATGGCAATTTTGCATGTAGTACAAAAATGACGGCCATACTTACTTGAGAATCATTTTTGCATTAAAATCGATCACAAGAGTTTGAAATACTTCCTGGAACAACGGGTCTCATCCTCAACACAACAGAAATGTGTCAGAAATGTGGCAGCAAACTCATAGGCTATGATTATGAGATCACTTACAAGGGTAAAGCCAATGTTGTGGCAGATGTTCTCTCCCGCACGTTCGAGGACCAGACTTACCTTTCTGCCATCTCCATGCCCATTCCGAACTAGTTGGAATCTGTACACCAAGGGTATGCACATGATCCCTCTTTACACTGTAATAACCACCCCTATTTTTCCAATGAAAGAAACTTGCAAACTACTATGTCATATCAATTAAATTTTTTAATGATCAACATGGCATTTTGTCAAACACTTGACAAACATACAACTATACATGCAAAACCTGAAACTCCTTATTTGTTGTTAAACACTAATTTGCAATATAAATGTGCACATACAATTGCCTTATGCGCTGCGACAAATATTCAAATTTGAATTCAAAAATTACAATGCTTAGATATGAAAATTTGATAGAAGAAACCTGGAAATTAGTGCTGTAGTGATCTACAGATGAAATGGCAGCCTTCCAGACCTCTAATCAACAAGAATAAACAAATAAACTTGATGCAAACACTGTTCACGCACTATAGCAGCACTATTCACGACACTGTAGCAATTTTACTTTTCACAGGTTACTGTAGCAAAACATTATTCATGCGCACTGTAGCAAAACACTATTCACGGCCCCTATAGCAAATCATTATTCTGCCCTTTTTTATTGTAAATCCAATAAGCCCAATGTGTTACCTGAATGAAAACACCATTAATCCTCTTGACTGTGTCTTTCAACAGCGAAGAGAATGCTAGCAAAGAGGGATTTCGTCTTTCAAGCTCGAAAATCAGATTTCCAGGAAATCCAACAACATAACATTAATCTCATCCAAACTTTCCCAAATGGAAGCTCTTCTGTTTCTTTTATAATGTTCTCACAAGAGTCCATTCCTTCTTTTTGTCAATGTGGGATAAAACATAACTCCCTTTATGTAACTTATGTATCCGATGTATTATAAAATAAAGGGGATTCTTTTATTTAAATAATTCCCACAAACTATAGAATATGCATTAATAAAGTTAAATATTTAAATTTAACTTTATAAAATAACTTCATTAATGCCCAATAAATCATATCAATGATAAATAAATCTTCCTATCGATTTTAAACAATTACCATCGACATGTCACTGCCCCTAGATGTCCAGCCATGTCCATCACGACTTACTATAAATAGTATGCCCAAAACTGCCTCAAAACCCCTCAAAAAGATATGCAACTGAAACTGTCTAGGCCAAATGGCCTCTAAGTCCCTTCAATGTCCTGGTTAGCCTACGGGACCATAGGGAAATAGGCTAACGACAACATCATGCTATGAATGTTAGAAAGGGGACATTACATACACCAACTCATTTAACAATTGACCATTAACCCCTCTGCAATACCACATTATTCATGGGATGGTACTTCTCTCTACGTTACAAGGGTCGTCTGGTGCTTCCCAATAGCACAAACCTTCATTAGGCCGTATTCTATGAAATCCATGCTTCTCCATCAGCAAAGCACTAAGGATTTCTCAAAACATATGGACGAGCATGTCGAAATTTCTTCTGGAAGGGGATGAAAGGGGAAATTAAACAAATGGTGGCCGAATGTAATACCTGCCAATGCAACAAAGGTGAAACCATAATCATTCCTGGTTTGCTCAAACCCTTGCCCATTCCTACTAGGATCTGGACTGATATTTCCATGGATTTCATTGAGGGGCTCCCTAAATCTGGAGACAAAACAATGATCTTGGTCATGGTTGACCGCCTCTCCAAATATAGTCATTTTTGTGCCCTCAGCCACCCTTATAAAGCGTCCACAGTCACACAAGTTTTCTTGGATCCGATCTTCCATCTTCATGGCATCCATTCTTCAATTGTCTCTGATTGTGATGCAACTTTCATTAGCCATTTTTGGACAGAGCTATTCCAATGCACATGCACACAACTGAAGATGAGCTCCAGGTATCATCCCCAAACAAATGGCCAGACAGAAATCATCAACAAATGCTTCGAAACATTCCTTTGTTGCTTTGCATCAGAACAACAGCACCAATGGGCAAAGTGGCTCCCCCTCGCAGAATGGTGGTACAATACCTCATACCACACTTCTACTAAAATGACTCCATATAAAGCAATTTATGGTCAAGTGCCCCCAACACTTCCCTTGAATACACCCGACAATTCCCCAGATCAAGCAGTCGACACTACTCTCCGCCATTGGGATCAGATTCTTAGCATCCTGCAGGACAATCTCCATCTGGCACAGAACTAAATGAAGCAACGGGCAAATTAGCAGCGCTTTGAGTGCACCTTTCAACCTGGTGATATGGTTTTTATTCATCTGTAGCCATACAAGCAATCATCCTTGAAACTAAAAGGGCGTCATAAGCTTGCCCCAAAGTTTTATGGGCCTTATAAGGTTCTCCAGTAGATTGGGTTTGTTGCTTACAAGTTGGATCTTTCACCTTCCTTCCGAATTCACCCAATCTTTCATTTCTCTTGTTTGAAGAAAGTTCTTGGACCTACCATCAGAGTGCAAACAGTTTTCCCCGAACTTGATAATGAAAGCTCCATCCTTCTTGAACCAAAAGCTGCCCTAGACAGACGCACCCGCCAACTTTGCTCCCACTCCATCATGGAAGTCTTAATCCAGTGGCATGGCATGCAACCCGAAGATGCCACATGGGAACCATTATTCCAAATTCAACAACGATTATCACCTCTAAAGCTTTGAGGACAAAGTTTTTTCAAAGGAGGAGGTGATGTTAGGAATCCATGTCCTACCCTTGTCTTTGCATTATTAGTGTATTAGTCACTATAGACGCATATGTTTTGTAAGTCATCCCTTTAGCATATTTGAATTATCCCACATGCATGGGAAGTATTAGTTGCTAGAATAGAATTAGTATTTAAGTAAATGTTGAAACCCAATGAAGGCATCCATGAATATTATTGTATTGAGCTTGCTCAAAGGAGGTTGCCCCCTCGAAGCGGCCTGCGATCAATATAAGATATTTGAATTAATTTGAATTATTTTCTAAAGTTTATTTTATTATACCATTATTTTATGTAGTTCGTAAATCTATGTAGAAGGTTCTTCACAATCCACTTGTAAGTAAAAGCATAAAATATCAGATCCACACAATATAAGTGAAATGTAGAGTAGAGGATTCAACCACTTCAAGAGAGCAACCTCCACAATCCTTACTATAAGAATAGAATTCAAAATATGTAATGACTAATATCCTAACACTGCCTACTATATATACCATAATTAGGCTATGGGATCACTATAATCCAATTAGGCCAATTATTCCCTACCAACATGCAACCTAGAGATTATCAAATGATTAAGTTAAAGGTTATGCACTTCATAAGTCAGCCACACATATCCCAATACACGCTATAGGCTACATGTGTCACATGCCCTCCCCTTCAAACAAGCATTGTCCTCAATGTTGATAACTTGAGGATGCTTTTGTATAAAAGATTCATCTTTCCCAGGTCGCATCTTCTTTGGGCAAGTTCTTCCACTTGATAAGATACTATGTTCGGAATCTCTTAGTGCATGTCTGGAGAATCACTTTAGGTTCCAAGATGACTCTTCCCTCTTCATCAAGCTTTGATAACTCTATCTAGGCTGGAATCTTTTAACCAGTGACTTTCAAATAGGGGACATGAAAAAGGGGATGTATTTTTTTGACTGAGGTAACTCCAATTTGTATGCCACACTACTAATTTCCTACAAGATCAAATAAGGGTCATAATTCTTCGGTGACAGTTTGTTATCCTTATTTTTTGCTTCAAGGACATTTGTTTATATGGCTGCAACCTTGGAAAACGCCAATCTCCTAATTCAAAATGTATTTCACTTTGGTGTTGATCCACTTGTTTCAATCAGTTTTGTGACATAAAGTTACATGGGACCCCAATCTCCTTGAGACTAGAGAGTACCTCACGTTGGTGTTGAATGTGCTCTTCAAGTGCTCAAACTCTTGGTCTCACTTTCAGGGATGACATGATTGATGGTGGAGAGTATCCATACAATCCCATAAATGGGGATATTTTGGAAGAAGTATGGAAAGAAGTGTTACACCACCATTCTAATAGTGGTAGCCAATTAACATATTGTGGTTGTTTTTCATAAGTAGAGAAACAAAAATAAACTTCCAAGCACTTGTTGACCACCTCTATTGGCTAATCAGATTGGGGATGATATGAAGCGAATAAATCAGTCCAAAAATTACTAGTAAATATGGCATCACAGTCACTTTCTATAACCTTTGGGGTCCCACATAGCTTTTGAATTGTCTCCATAAATGTTGTTTCAAGATGTGACAATGCACAAAAATGAGTATATTTATTCAGTCTATCTACAACTACCATGATGACACTTTTCCCTTCTGATTTTAGCAAACCTGTAATAAAATCCATGGACAACCTCCCATCGTTGACTAGGTATAGATAAAGGCTGAAAAATACTTGGAGTCTTAATTGTCTCATCTTTGTTACACTGACACACCAACCATTCTACCACAAATTTCTATACATCACCTTTGAGACTATAACTAAAAAAACCATGATTGATCCTATAATAAATCATTACTATCCACCCACCAGAGAAGTAGGGAGCTCCCTAAGAGCCTTATGCTTTAGGCTCATGTTTTTGCATATATAGCCAAACATTGTTCCACAAGTAGTCCCCTTTCCACACAAATCTTTTTAAAGTTGTTAAATGATATTCCATGTATCTGTGTCCTTCCATTCGGATCTTGCCTCATCCACCCAATATCCCTGCAAAATGGAAATGGCACACAACAATGCCTTATAGGTTTTCATCCCTCTTGGGGAGTGTGTTTTCCACTACGTTTTCCTTTCATTTTTTATAGATGATCTCAAGTCATACCCCAACATCTTCGTGACCCATTTTTGTTGCTCTTTTGATGATAGCCTTTGCTCTAGAAAGTATTTCAGACTGTCAAGATCCGTCTTCATCTTAAAGTGGCTTCCCATTAGATAAGGCTTCCATTGCTCAACTATATGAAATATAGCCAACATTTCATTCTCATAAATGCGCTTCAACAAAATCTTCCCTTTGAGTTGGCAACTTTCAAATGCAATGGCTTTGCCATCTTTGCATGAGGACTGCACACATGCCATGCCCCAACACATCACATTCTACAATGAAGATTTTGAAAGTGACCAAAATTGGATGGGGCACATGGCCTCCTTAAGCTTCTTGAATGGCCTAGGGCTAACTCGTTCCAATGGAAAATATTTCTTCAGGAAAGTCTTGAGAGGTGCTACTATGTTGCCATAATTTTTGACAAACCTACGATATTATCCAATACATCCTAAGAATTTGGGTAGGTTCTCTAGGGTTCTAGGTACTTGCCACTCCACCATGGCCTTGATCTTGTGAGAATACACCTTGACTCCTTCATGAGAGACAATGTAAGCCAAGTACTCATGCTTGAGAATTTGTAAAACTTGATCACCATGGTCAAGATGGTCCTCCCAAGTTTTGTTGTAAATCAATATATCATCAAAGAACACCAAGACAACCTTTTGTAGAATGGCTTAAATATGAAATTCATCAAACTCTACAATGTAAAAGGGGCATTTGTGGGACCAAAAGGCATCACTAGATACTCATAATGGCTCCCATGTTTTGAAAGTTGTTTTGGGAATATCCTCTCTAATTCTGATTTGATAATACCCCGATTTAAGATCTTGTGTTGTAAAATAAACAACACAATTTAACTCATCTAGCAAAACATCAATTCCAAGAATATAAAACTTATCTTTGATGGTGAATTTATTGAGTTCTATATAGTTTGGGCACATGCACCAATCGTCATCCTTCTTACGCACCATCACCACTAAAGAAAAATATGCACTTTGACTATGACGAATAATACCCACTTCCAAGATCTCATGTACCATCTTCTCAATCTCACTATTTTGCATGTATGGTTCCCTGTAAGGTCTAATGTTGGGTGGTTGGCTCCTTGGTACAAGTTGAATGGCATGATCATGATCTCTTTTGAGAGGCAGACTTTTCGGCACATCCCCAAAAAGAACTGAATAAGTGTCAACAATACCTTGAAGATCAAGCAGTGTTGAGGCATTTAACTATTTTGCTTTTAATAAAAATAATTGTGCCACAAACCTCAAACCCTTTTTTAACAACATTTGCATTTGATGAGAGCTTACCATTTGCAGTGTCTTTGCTTGTTACCCTCTCGATTTGAATGTCTTT
The DNA here is from genome assembly GCA_037957365.1 of Torreya grandis. NCBI lineage: Eukaryota > Viridiplantae > Streptophyta > Pinopsida > Cupressales > Taxaceae > Torreya > Torreya grandis. The sequence goes on from JARHVA010000920.1 coordinate 4,008,770, forward strand.
CCCTCAAAATGAATATGCATGAACAGGTCCTAGAAGTTCATCTCAATCATGCCCAAGGTAGTGAGCCATTAGACTCCCAACACTATATGCATCCCTTTGGGAATCACAAACACAAGGGTAGTCAAAAGTTAGTTCCCCATAGTGAGTTTAACACCATGGCATTTTCTTGAGCAACTGATTGTACCCCCATCAGATCCATTCGGGAGGGCAAAAGATTGGAAAATCCAAAATTCTAAAAAAGGAAAAATCTGGTCTAGAATATACACACACACACACACGAGCATAATTTTATAAATATAAAAAATTGACATTTACAATGAAAAACATTAATAACATAATATAAATGTTAATATGTTTAATATAATAAAATGTACAAGGTCTGTTGGGTGTTTTTGTTGCAAAAAGCTAAAAAAAAATATTAAAATAATTAAAAAAAGGGCCGACCCAGACCACCTTATTTAAGTCAGCCGAAAAATCATGATCAAGCCAAATGTGGTAACTATGACCCCATCAACAATCATGACCTAAAATTCTAGAGATAGATAAACTAAACAATTCAAAGATGCAACCAACTTATTGTTGATGAAATTATGAGTACTGTTTGAGTTAATCGACACTGTCACCCTCTATTTTTTCATAAATCCCACTCCCTTGAGGGTTTGTGGAGTACTAATACCTGAGAGTGCATGACAAGAGATAGTCAAATGTCAATCTTCCAATGCTTTCTCAGGCTCCTCTGCAATCTCAACTTCGTCTTCTTCTTCTTTAAGTTTGCCTCCAATGTAGAATAGTTTCTTTTTTGCAAACTTATGTCCTCTACTGTATATGCTATCATAGTTAAAATATAGCCCTTTTGCCCTTTTTTCTTTAAATTGTTGAGGTGTTAATAGGGTTGGTTGAGGAAAGGATGGTGTCAAAGTGCTACAATCTCTAATGCTAGTGAATGCATGTCTCCTAGTAGCCAAAAACTTTTCCTCTACCCTTTGCACCATGATAATAGACTCAAATACTATCGATGGATTAAACAAGCGCACCTCATGTTGAATGTTGTCCTTGATTTCACCTTGAAACAAGTCATTCAAGTTATACTCTATAACCTTCTCCCCTCTCAAGGATAGGTTCTAAAATTACTGAATATAATCCTTGACCGCACTTGTTTCTCACAACATGGCCAATTGATTGAAGTAGTTATTCATCAAACTGCTACTATAGAGTGTCGTCAACTCTTCCATAAAAACTAACCATGTGACTCTGCGATTCTTATTTTTCTTTTGAACACAAAGCCAACAATACCAAATGAATTGATCATGTTCCAAATATAAGGATCCCATTGTAAACTTTTGCCCACATGGAATCTAATGCAAAAAAAAAAAAACCCAACATTTGGACGATCAATTTGAGCCGGGCCTTGCTATCAAATTTGTGCATATGCACCTTCAGCATAAATGAAATGATTCCATATTAGAATTGGGTGTTTGCTACACCAGAGCGCTATTAGGGTTACTAATGTGTGGGTTCATAGATCGATTAGAGGTAGTAGAATCAACTATATCCTAAGTCTTGGTCTACAGACAACTTTTGAAATTCCACTAAACTGTTGACAGATGATGCAAGCTAATCCAACTTTGTAGTTGTGGATGCCATGTTGGATTGGATCTGAGCTATATCTTCTTTCATAGCCATCTTAGTATGTGCTCCTCATCCTTTTTCATTAATGCTTGATCTTTTCCTTCAATCATCTCCACTATGAGAGGCTATTCACCAAATTAGCCCATGTCTAACTCTAACTCTATATCCTCCTTGGAAGGAGTCTTCCCAGGTGTTTGTGTATTCTTGCTCTTGCCAATAGGCCTACCTTGCTATGGTGTGACCGGGAGCTAAAAATAGGGTTAGTAGAGACTTATATACCATTGCCATCACCTCTTCAAGATAAATTCAATCACTACTAAATTGCACAAAGGTGCAAAAACCCAAAATCCAAAATATCGACAATCTACCAAAACTTATCGTTGCGATCACCTTGCCAAGACAAATCCAATGATTGTTGTATTGTCCAAGGGTGCTTTTTTCATGTCAAAATGCCTAGTGCAAATGAAAACCTAAATTCCCCCTAAATCAAAATTTATCAAGCTTGACTCACATAAAGCGCAACATATTCCATAACGAACAGAACAAGATTTAGTATATAAAAAAATTGATGGAAAAAAGAATAGATTTAGTTGGACAACTTACTTCTCACTTCCCTCCACTGCCCTAATGGGCCGCAAAACTTTGCCCAAATCAAAGCTCTAATACCACTTGTAATGAAATTATTATATCACAAACGTTGATTGACAACAATAGAACGCAATTTACCAAATTGCATAAGAATAACAACATTCACTCGCAAGTAAAATAGTTCATTCCTCTTAGGTACGTCAAATTGAATTCACCATATGTATGTATTTATGTATGTATGTATGGGCGTTATACACACACACACATATATAAATATATATACTAGCCTAATAAATAGGAATTGACCACATATGCATATAATAAACAAAACACTGCTAATAAATATTAATTATTAAATCAAGATTACAAAATTAGCAATCGTCATCATATTGCTCTTAATTGAGAGCATCAACATCAACATCATTGTGTGGTTCATTAGAACCACAAGCAATAGTACTAACACTAGGACTCCAACTAGCTATGCTATGTGGGTCATGTGAAGCCGAAGTCTCCATGTCAACTAATGAAAAGTGGGAAATGGAAGAATCCAATCCAAATCAACATTCTTTGTGTCTACATCCCAATATTTCTTCGCCCCTTCTACTCCACCAACTTGTGAAATAGAAGGCACAAGTTGGAATGCACATAGACCAAGTACTCGGTGTTTTGTGCTCCTAGCTTGTTGCACTTCGTTATGTGGATAAAGGATTATGTACACAAGTTTCGTCAAGATGAAGATGAATTCCCAGCCTAGTGAGGTAAATTTAATGCAAAACTAAAATTTATAAATGTAAATATTTAAACTTAATTTTAAAAAAGGGAAGTTAAAACAAAAAAGAGAGTTAAAAAAAAAAAAAAAAAAACTTACTTGTGATAATATTTTGATTGCAAGAGGCTACAGGGGTGTGGATCCTTAGCCATGGGGATACCATTGTGTATGAGCATCCTTGCACTTGTCCCAAAGAGCGCCAAGGATGCGACCTATGTAGGCTATGATATTCCCAAATTTTCTCATAACCATGCCTTCCACCTCAAGGTTGAGGAAGAACCTAGAGAACACTATTTTATACCCTTCGTTGACTTCAATGTATGGTAGCACCCTCTTGAGAAAAGAAAAAATCTTAGTGTTGTAGAATCTAGGAGTCAATAATAAGGCAAGGAGATGCAATGGGGTGGTCATTTTGCTCCACCGATCAATGAGATATGACTGCACTTGTTTGAAAAAAAAAATCATGTGATCTTGCTCTTTTGCATTTATAATGGCATGTATCTTCTCAACCATTGAGTTGATGCAATCATGGCTGATCCATGTCAGTAAATCGGATCATACTCATGATCCTCTCATTGAAACTAAGCAAATAATCTATATTAGCCCGCCAATCATCTAGGATCAACCTCTTCACTTTTTGGGCCAACTTAGTGTTCGCATGCCTCCATACAATCCAAAGGTTGTTGATGACCATGTTGCACAGTGCTCTCGCACCTTCACAAATCGTTTCAAGATGATTGTGTGTAAGGCGAATCAAATCTCAAAAACCTAGTTGAAAAATAAAACAAAAAAATTTAAAAATGTTTGAAAATCTACAAGAATTTGATTAAAAACTTACATCTACTTTTTTTCTAAGTTTAAATTTTTAAAAACAAAATAGATGATATAAAAATTAAAATTAAAATTCCTATAGTAAGTAAAATATTTTAAAATTATCATTTCACTTACCTTCGACAACTTCAACTTCAAGAACGCCCTGAATATGGCTTCCAACAAGTGATGGTTTGTCACAAACATTTAGATCTCCTTGGCCTCGGCATAAACCTCTTTGATCCACTCTATTTTTCTGTCCTACTTTGCAATAAGGTTGAGTGACTAGACAACACAAGGTGTCCTAAAAATGTGTCCATACCTCACTTCCATCAACATCCCTGCAACTTTGCAATTTTTTGCATTGTCCGTTATGACTTTGACAACATTGAGGCCCCACCACCTCAGTGGCTTCAAAGAGGATCTTGGCAATGAATTGGGAATCCTTCACATGCCCCTCACAAGCAACCGCTTTCAATAACATTGCCCTTTTAGGGCACACTGCAACAATGGTGGGGCCACTTATCATATCAACTTGGCAATTAATAAAATCTTTGCTAAAGTCAGTTTGATTTGTTCAAAATAGAAACATTCTATCGATTGCCTTTGTGGAGTTTGAATTGGCAACTTCAGATTTTTGGAAGGAGAACGCTGGCTTTTTGGAAGCTGGTTTGGTAACTTCTACATTATTAAAAGGCTCGACTTGTTGTAGAAGATCATTCAGAAATCTATTGTTTTTTTAACTCTCTCAACGAGCTTTGATGGTTATGATATTCAGGACGAAACACCTGAATTGATTGGGACAAAAACCCTAGATCAATGGAAGTCATTAATGGAAACGTTTGAGGTTCATGAGCTAATTCAAGGAGTGAAATTGGTGAAGGTTATTGTGCTGCGCAAAAGCAATCTACAAACATTTTGGAGGACGTGTTGTGCTGGAAGCTGAATTGTTGCACTTTGGTGAAGGAAACGTGGTCTGCTGTCAAGGATTTATTATCAGCTGAGTCTCACGTGAGTTAGGGGACTGTTTCCTGTGTGTATATATCCTGGAGGTCTTCCCCAAGTCAAGGCGTGGCTTCTACAGAAGTTCCGGGCGCTTATCAGCAGTTCTATAATTCCAGAACAGTCTATATGCCAGGTTCATGTTAGTCTGTTAAAATTCTGCTATTTTTAATAAGTTTTCTGAGCGATTCATAAAGGGATGAAAGTGTAATGAAATTCAGAAATACACTTGTTTATGAACTTTTCAATCTATAAAGTATTCCCTGTTCAAGTATTACTCTATGTGCAACGTTTTTTAGTTGGTATTAAATAACTATCAGATAAAATTTCTTTAAACTCTCATATATCCGAGAAAGTATATTTCAGTGGTATCAAAGCCCACCCTTCCTTCCAGCTTGTGTAGTATTCCCTGTGCATGTCAGTTTGAAGGTGATGTAAGCAGTTGCATGTTAGTTGATTTGATTCTATGCACTCCAGAGGGATAGGATCACACAGATATTTCACCAGAAGTAGGTCAGGACAGAGAGAAGGACCTGATTTAATTCCAACTGTAGAAGAGATGGGTGAAAGAGGACGTGGAAGCCCACCTAGGGATTTGAACAATCAACTTGAGAATTTATTGACCACATTTGCCCAACAGCAATTTCAGGATCATATGATTACAGCCATGGGTCAAATGAGAATGGATCATGCTAGATCGAGTAGATCACGCAGTGATCATAGCAGAAGTGATGTTGGTCAAGGAAATCGAGATAGAGCAGCCTCTAATGCTGTTAGGACAGCGAGCACAAGGTCAGATCGGCCTTTGCATCCTACATTTGTGACAAGACAAACTGAAGAGGAGGCAATTCTGGAGTTGGAGGATGAGACACACATCACTGATGATGTTATGGTGGCCTACAATGAATACAGAGCTCTCCCACCTGATGTGAGACAATTAATTAATATGAATTAGTTTATGAATCAGCGGAAAGATAAAGCCAAATTCAGACTGGAAAGGCAAGAAAGGGGACTCAGAAGACAAACCAATCAAGGCACTCAACCCAAGGAATACAAAGAAGCATTGAATAAGGTTCCTTTACCAACCTTTCATGGAAGCGGGAAAATAAGTGTCAGATCATGGGTGCATAAACTTGACACATTCTTGTCCTTGAAACCTATGGAAGAAGATAAGGCTATACAATTTGCTACGATGCATCCGGAGGGTGTAGCTTATGATTGGTGGCACCATGGGTTAGTCTCACAAGATCATGCCTTGATACGCTCCTACGAAGAGTTTGTCTATAAACTGATTGCATGCTTTGACCGGAAGGATATTGAGCTTTATTATAGAGATTTGGCTCAGCTGAAGCAGACTGGCCATGTCGAGGCCTACATCAATGAATTACAAAGAATTGCAGTTATGGTCCCTGAGATGACTAAGAGGCAAGTTACTATGTTGTTTGTTGAAGGTCTGAGTGACAAACTGAGGGGTCTAGTGAAGGCTCATAAGCCTAGCACACTCCATGATGCCATTGGCCTAGCTCTTGATTTGGAGACTACACCTCCCTTCCAACCTCAGAAGAAAGCTTTTGGTGGATTTCAGCGAAAACAAAAAGTTTTCAATCAGCAAAAGAACATCCCACCGAAATCGGAACAAGAATCCAGAAACGAATTATGCAGGAAAAAGTTATGCTTCACCTGCAAGGAACCATGGGACCCTAGTCACCGTTGCCTTGGGAAAGGCAAGGTTCACTTGATTGAGGTTTTTTCAGATGATGAAGAACAGAATGATCAGGAGATTGGTACTGGAGATGATAGTGTACAAGAGGAGCAGCCACCACAGTTAGAGTTGGATGACTCTGGAATTAAAGAGACTACCCAGAGTACCATAGCCTCTTTATCTGGAGTTCCTAGACTTCATCCATTCCATTTGAAGGGTGTCTTTAAGGGGCAACGCATGGTCTGTTTGGTGGATAGTGGAGCCACGCACAACTTCACTGACGAGGGTCTAGTTGCGAAGCGTGGGGTGCAAGTTGAGGAGTTTCCGAGATTCAATGTGACTGTAGCAGATGGGTTTCAGTTGAGTTGCACTAGGATGGTTTCCTAGCGTAGCATCCAAATTGGAGATTATACCTTGACTGATAACTTCTATGTATTGGGACTCGGTAATATTGTAGTTTTGGGTTTGCAGTGGTTGCAGTCACTTGGGAGGTACATTTAGGATTTTCGTAAAATGGAGTTAGAATTTATGGTTGATGATAAAAAGATTGTGTTGAAGGCTATACCTGACAGTGGTCCTCGAGTAGTGTCAGCTAGGAGGATGGAGGCTTTATTCAGACATGGAGAGGTGGATTGGGTAGCACAGTGTTTTGTTTCTACCAAGCCTACCTCTGACAGCAAGCCACACTACCATGTTGACATCTAGGCAGTGTTGGATAAGCATGGGGTAGTATTTGGAGACATTCCTCTAGGCCGTCCACCTGATCGTGGGTTCGAGCACGTCATTGAGCTTGAGGAAGGGGCTAAACCAGTTATAACTACGCCCTATCGACACCCACGCCATTTTAAAGAGGAGATTGAGAAGACAGTCAAGGAGCCTCTGAGCATGGGACACATCCGGCCTAGTTCTAGTCTGTTTGCCTCATCGGTTGTTCTGGTTAAAAAGAAGGATGGGAATATGCGCATGTGCATAGACTACAGGGCCTTGAATAAGAAAACCATAAGAACATATATTCTATTCTCAAGATCGACGAGTTGCTTGATGAGTTACATGGGGCCGTGTTCTTTTCCAAGATTGATCTTCACTCGAGTTATCATCAGATACGAGTCGGGGAAGAAGATGCTCACAAAACTGCCTTCCGTTGTCATTATGGGCATTTTGAATTCCTTGCCATGCCATTCAGACTCACCAATGCACCTGCTACATTTCAGTCGTGCATGAATCACACCTTCCGAGGGCAATTACGAAAGTTTGTTTTGGTTTTCTTTGTTGACATTCTGATATACAACAGGACATGGAATGATCACCTGCATCATTTGGATGTAGTGTTGAGTATCATGGAGGCCCAATCGCTTTACGCAAAAGCTTCCAAATGTGAGTTCGGGATGACTGAGATACTCTATTTTGGACATGTGATTGGCGTTGATGGTGTGAAGGTACACCAGGAGAAGATACAGGCAATTCTGGACTGGCCGCCTCCAAAAAACATAACAGAGTTGAGAGGTTTTTTGGGTTTGTGCTCTTACTACAGGGGATTTGTGAGAGGTTTCTCACAATTGACATCATCCTTGACAAAACTTACTAAGAAAGGCGCATTTATTTGGACTGAGGAGGCACAAGTAACATTTGACATGTTCAAGGGGGTCATGAGCTCGTGTCCAGTATTAGCATTGCCAAATTTTACACTGCTGTTTGTCTTGGAGTGTGATGCATCGAGAGAGGGAGTGGGTGCAGTTCTAATGCAGAATCGACATCCGATTGCATTCGAGAGTTGGAAGTTGAGGGATACAGAGACACTGTATTCCACTTATGATAAGGAGATGCTAGCGATTATGCATGTGCTACCTAAGTTCAGGCAGTACTTAGTAGGGACTAAATTCGTTGTCAAAACTGATCACAACAATCTCAAATATTTTCTTGAGCAGAAGGACTTGAATGAGCGACAGCAAAAGTGGGTGAGCAAGATTCAGGCATATGACTTCGATGTGGAGTACATCAAGGGGAAGAACATTGTTGCTAATGCTCTTTCCAGGAGACCAACACTTTGCTCTCACTGAGATTTCCGCTGACTGGAAATCTCAATTAGTGGCCGAGTATACCAAAAACACTTTTCCCTGTGATTTGATTGATGGTCAAGTACAGGATGACAGATATTCAGTAGTGAGCGACATTATTTATTATAAGAACAGAGTCTGTCTTATACCAGGATCAAAGTTAGAGGCTAGGATTTTGAGCGTTGTGCATGATACCCCTCTATCTGGACATCTAGGGTTCTTCAAAACTTATCGCCAGATTCGTGAGAGGTTCACCTAGAAGGGTTTGAAAGATGATGTGCTGCAACATGTTAGAGAATGCCTAGTTTGCCAGCAAAACAAGGCAGAACACACATTCCCTGTGGGACTTCTACAGCCCTTACCGATACCCGAGCAAAAATGGGAAGGAATATCCATCGACTTTATCACAAGACTGCCACGTGTCCATCGGAAGGATTGCATATACGCGGTTGTGGATAGGCTGACCAAATATGCACATTTCTTCGCTATATCTTCTGATTACACCGCAGTTCAGGTGGCAGAGGTATTCTTCAGGGAAGTATTTAGGTTGCATGGACTCCCCAAAACAATCACCAGTGACCGAGACAGCAGGTTCTTAAGTATGTTTTGGCAAGAGTTGTTTCGATTGGCAGGTACGAAGTTGACACCAAGCAGGAGTTACCATCTTCAAACCGATGGACAGATAGAGATAGTAAATAAGTGGATTGTGGGATATTTGTAGAATTATGTGTCAGGGCAGCAGCGTGCTTGGATCAGATGGTTACATTTAGGTGAGTATTGCTACAATACCACCTACCACATGTCGATCGGCATGTCTCCCTTCAGAGCCTTATATGGGTACAAGGCCTTATCCTTTGTAGATTTGGCCTTTGACAATAGTAGGGTCCCATGGGCCAAAGAGGCAATGCAAAACTATCAGGATATTCTCAAGGCATTAAAGGATAATCTGCAACATGCTCAGAACCAACAGAAAATGTATGCAAATAGGCACAGAGTCGAGAGATCATTTGAGGTCGAAGACTTAGTTTTTTTGGGTTTGAAGCCATACAGGGAATCCTCACTGAAGAAAAGTGGTGCAAAAAAAATTCAGCCACGCTTTTATGGACCATACAAGGTAGTGAGAAGAATTGATGAAGTTGCATATGAACTGGAACTTCCTGAGGGCAGTAAGATTCATAACGTCTTCCATGTTTCTTGCCTCAAGAGGGCATTGGGTCAGCAGGTTGTGGCATCTCCTGAGCTTCCACCACTTGATGAAGAAGGGGAATTTGGTGTTAGTCCCTGAAGGTATTGCAGATTGGAAAGAAAGGAAGCTAAGGAATAAGATAATTCGGGAATATCTGATCAAATGGAAAGATCTTCCCATTGAGGATGCAACATGGGAAGGGGAAGAGATTCTTCAACACCCAAATTTGAGGTTGTTAGAGGACCAGCAATCCCGGGAAGGGAGGATTGTAATGTCCCTCTTCATCGAATAAAAAAAAATATGGAATAATTTTCTAATCTTTAATTCCTGAGATTAGAAAATATCTTTGCAAGGGAATATGTGATAATTAAATAAAAGCTGGAATAACTTAAGTCTACCAAATTTAATTAATTATTCTTTTAAAACAATGGTGGGGCCACTTATCATATCAACTTGGCAATTAATAAAATATTTGCTAAAGTCAGTTTGATTTGTTCAAAATAGAAACATTATATCGATTGCCTTTGTGGAGTTTGAATTGGCAACTTCAGATTTTTGGAAGAAGAATGCTGGCTTTTTGGAAGCTGGGTTGGTAACTTCTATATTATTAAAAGGCTCGACTTGTTGTAGAAGATCATTCAGAAATCTATTGTTTTTTTTATTCTTTCAACGAGCTTTGATGGTTATGATATTCAGGACGAAACCCCTGAATTGATTGGGACGAAAACCCCAGATCAATGGAAGTCATTAATGGAAACGTCTGAGATTCATGAGCTAATTCAAGGAGTGAAATTGGTGAAGGTTATTGTGCTGCGCAAAAGCAACCTGCAAACATTTTGGAGGACGTGTTGTGCTGGAAGCTGAATCGTTGCACTTTGGTGAGGGAAACGTGGTCTGCTGTCAAGGATTTATTATCAGCTGAGTCTCACGTGAGTTAAGGGACTGGTTCATGTGCGTATATATCCTGGAGGTCTTCCCCAAGTCAAGGCATGGCTTCTACAAAAGTTCTGGGCACTTATCAGCAGTTCTATAATTCCAGAACAGTCTATATGCCAGGTTCATGTTAGTCTGTTAAAATTCTGCTATTTTTAATAAGTTTTCTGAGCGATTCATAAAGGGATGAAAGTGTAATGAAATTCAGAAAGACACTTGTTTATGAAATTTTTTTCTATAAAGTATTCCCTGTTCAAGTATTATTCTATGTGCAACGTTTTTTAGTTGGTATTAAATAACTATCAGATAAAATTTCTTTAAACTCTCATATATCCGGGAAAGTAAATTTCAGCCTTTGTGAACCTGATTTTTAATTCCTCCTCAGACATGGCAAAAGCAGGTTAGAACAGAGGTCTTATGCTAGTAGGTGCTTGGTGGATGGCTCTTGTGCACCTTGATGGGCGGTACCAAATATAAGCAGCCTTGAAGGGTAAAATTTGATAAGAAAGGAAACCTTATCTAAATCATGATCTCATAATCCTTACATCATTGCATTCTTGTTCCCTTAGCAAGTGCATAGGAACTTGAAGGTAGTTAGACTTGTCCTTTGACTAGGAACAGCTAATGGCTCTTATGCACCCTGTTGGGCAGTACCAAATACAAGCAGACTTGAAGGGTTAAATTTAATGAGATAGGAAACCTTAGCTAAGTCATGATCTCCTATTCCTTATGAAATTGCATTCCTGTTCCCTTGGAAAGTGCGTAGGAACTTGAAGGTAATTAGACTTGTTCCTTGACAAGCGACAGCTAAGAGTAAGTATTATTTTTCTCTTTGCCCCCTTGACCTTGTGTACCCGCTCCCAGTGGAGAGGGGATGATGAGAATTGGCCCTCTTTTGGAATTTTGAACCAAAAAGACTTCTTGGGAGACCTTGAAACAGCATCTTGAAGGCCCTGCCAACTAGATGTCTCAGTATTTAAATGGCTTGATAGATGTTCTTGAATCTTCCACCTTTCCTTGTGGATGGCAATGGTCCGATGGAGATGGTTGCTTGGTGATCGGGATTTAATTGGCAACCCGGTAGACAACACACTAAATTGCAAAAACTTTTAACATATTATGAAGCAATGAATTAAAGCTAAGGAAGATGAGCCTATAAGCAAAAATGGTACTGCAATAAAAATAAAAGCTTTACTGAAAGTGAGTTATTTTAATGAAGGTAGTAATCTCTAAGAAGAGATGTAAGGCCACGTGGCTGATTTTTACATTTGGGTGGCATTCCCTTCATAGCTATTTCTAGCAAGGATGGAAAGTCTAAAAATAGAAAATTAAACACTTTGCCTGAGATTATGAAGAGCAATGTAACAAGTGTTCCCCCAAAAAGAGAGGAACTATTGTGACCTAAAATTGATCAAAACACAATTTAAATTTTCAAAATTTCATACAATTTTTGTTTTTTGCAGTTTTGGGGCCCTTTGGAGCATTTTTGTGGGATCAAACTTCACCAGCAAAAACATATGCATGTGGCAATCATTTAAGTGGTTATACAACATGACCTAAGCTTTCATATACATTTTGCAGTTTCAAGTTTCAATTGACAATTAAGAAGATACACCCCTGACAAGGTGACTCTAGACACATAAATTTGGTATTGAACACTTGACAATATCAGTTATGACTTATCCTTGACATACACGACTTGTGCGTACACATTTGACTCTTGTTCACATTCTCTTCTAACCATTCACCTATCTATGGACTTGGCCTTCCCGATGTGTTGCCATTCATATACAAGATCTCCCTAATCTATGTCGGAACAAGCTATCATATTATGCAGACTGTTGCCATATTCCAAATCATTGTTTTCTTCATTCTAGACAATCCCAGCAAGAGTACCCGCCAATGTCCCAGGTTCTCCAAACAACTATTTTTCAAATTCAAATCCCTCTATTGGGTGGCCAACATGTTTTGCATGTCACTTATGGAGGAAATTACCTAAAGAGTCATCTATATATACAAAACAAGCCTAAGGCTATTCCTAGATAGCTCTCACTTGGTCACTACTTGAAAAACTACTTGCGCATTGAGAGATCGATTTGCACATCCTTGAGGCACCATCCTAAAGCATCCTAATTTGAAGACCCCTTCAAAGAACAGTTCCTAAGCCAAGTCTGAACAACTAAAGCAAGGTCAAAGTTGCATATTGTCAAGTGTTGAAAGCCAAGGAGCTGCATACACATAGGTGAGAGAGCTACATGCAGTTTGAGCCCTTTTAAGAATATTGGAATGTAGGCAACACTCAACCACTCAATGGAGCGTGGTTGGGGTTATCCAACCCATCTTTCTAACCTCTTTTTAAAGGCCAAGTGAATGTCGAAAGCGGAGCTAGGGTTTTAAGGCAAAGGATGACAAAATCTGAATCTACGCACAAGATCGAATGCAGAAAATTGTACTGGAAACATCTTGATAGACAAGTGCAGCGATTTGTGGTAGAACAAACAAGCAAAAATTACAAAGACAGTTCTGACAGACAATGGACACATTCGGTTGTCACATGTGTCTCAGCCTCACTGGCAACATCCTAGCATATTTTGACAATCAGTCACCTAAGCCAAGCAATCACATATCCATTGCAGACTATTTCTAACAATTATGCATAGACAGAAAGCATAACAAAACATAAACCAGCTAAGTACCTTACCCTGTTGTCATTTTTATAAATAGTAAGCTCAATATCAATTTGTTTTCTACATTCAGATCTACGTAGGAATTGATATATCTTATGTAATCTAAATATTCAATAGCTTGGCTTATTTATATCACTAAATCCAAAATAAGTTAAAATAGTGACCTAGTAGTTTTTTACTATCTTTCTAAAAGTTTGTCCCAAATTGCCACATGGATCACTTGGTTAAGTTCTCTTACGATTTAGTATATTGTGGTATAGACTAGCAGCTATGGTGTTGGCTTTGGTTCCTTCTCTATAAACAATGTTAGTTGCCGATAAATTTTGGAGATGGATACTTTGTCTTGTCAATACTAGACTAGATGGTTCAATTTTATAGTAGCTATAATGCATCCCCTTGTTGATGCTAGGGATTCGTGTTGCCTTACCGTGGGTTTGAGAAGTAAAACCGTGTAGGTTGTTTGATAGCAATAGGATAGATGTTTCTTAAGAGCTCTTCTCTATAAACAATGTTAGTTGCTGATAAATTTTGGAGATGGATACTTTGTCTTGTCAATATTAGACTAGATGTTTCAATTTTATAGTAGCTATAATGCATCCCCTTGTTGATGCTAGGGATTCGTGTTGCCTTACCGTGGGTTTGAGAAGTAAAACTGTGTAGGTTGTTTGATAGCAATAGGATAGGTGTTTCTTAGCATTAGTAGGGATGGAAAATCATGCATCCTTTATAAATTGTGCTTACTTGAACCTTGATCCTAGAAAAGTTTTGTAGTTGGGTTTTCATTGAGCCTAATTTCAGTCAGTTTTAGCTACCAGTGTTTGGTTGGCAAAACAGATAAAGGTTCATGAACTCAGATTAGAAAGAAAAGGATAAAATGTAAGTCAGGCATTCTTTAGATGTTAACAATTTCAATTGCATGGTCATCAAAGGTTAATAACTACTCTCTAACATTGCGAGACAAATCTCTTACCTCTAGTATAGGCTGATCTAACTATATATTTTCTTGAACCCAAATCTTCCTTGTAAGGATTTTTAACAAATAAAAGTAACCATTGCAAACAAAGTCCAAGCATAAAAGATGTTCCAATAACCCAAACCAAGTATAACTACCTATAGTTTGAGCCTACCAAGTTCTATGTGAAATGACCTATCGTCTAAGCCTACTAAGTTCTCTATCTGAAGTGATGTGATAAACATAATCTGAAACAGAGGCAACCAGTTCTGAAAGCGCAGTTCTCATAGGATGATCAGCCTCTGATTTGCATGGTTGCACTCATTGAAGAGTAATTGTTTCCACAATTCATATTGATTATATCCACAATTGCCTCCATCATTACAATACAATTTAAAATTGCCTATAATGTTTGCGTCAAAATAGCTAGTGGGAGAGACAAAAACAACTTGCAAATTGAAATAAAAGAGTGAGAATGATATAATCTTGGCAGCAGAAAGGAAAACAACAATGCTTGCACTATCTCCATTGCAAACTAAAATGTGGGTGACAGATAAAGGCCAGAGCAAATAAAAAATGAAAATAATTATTTTTGAACATGCATACAAGTAACAAGGACAATTATTAGGTTGGGCCCATTATGCATGCGAGCAAGCAGAGCTTTTTGAACATAAACCACAAATTAATAGAAGCATGTCAAATTATACCGCTGACCTCTCTTACAGCTGTAACCTCAGCATGTGCAGTCGGATCCATATACTTTAAAACCATGTTGTGACAACTCGCAACAACTTCATTGTTATGAACCACAACAGCACCGAAAGGCCCGCCATGGCCACAATTAACTCCATTATATGCTTCTTCAACAGCCTTAGACATGAATTTCAGATCTCTGTCTTGAACGGCTGAAAAAGACAACAATGGAAAAAAAAAATTTTAAAAAAAAGGAAAAAACTTCAAATAAATGTAAAGCAACTGGCAAATAACAAGGTCTTTTTATGGCATACATTTTTACAAGTAAAGAAACAAACAGAAAACCATTTCAAGATCTACAACAGAAAGTGGCCTTATAACGCCTTAGTATCCAACATTGTTGGGCACTTAATAGCTTACTACCCAACATTGCTGAGATGGAAACCATTGAAGTCCTAAAATTGTACAAAATGCTGCACCTACCTTGCCAATCTGAGAGATATAAAATAGAAGAAAAACAGTTGTCCTAAAATTCTAAATACACAAACACGTGTTGACCTTCTTGATGTCCTGGAAACGCAGATGCTACAGAGATGGTTCCATCCTTGGACTCCACAACTGCGTCAATGAAAACGCCATAAATCGTCAAAAGAATATATAGTCCTAATTAATTATAACCATTCATAAAACAAATCGTTTGGATTTTGGAGACAGAAATTTTTACTACAAAAAAAAATTATGCAAAAATGCATTAAGCCATATGTAAAGTAATAATGCCTTACCATTTGCGTCCTCCATTACCAATAAAATTAGATGATGAATGGTGCAGCAGGAAAAATGACTGTTTGGATCTCCCGCCTTATCAAAATCTGCAGAAGCACCCAAAACTTAGAAAAATTAAATCGCCATCCATCCCATTCTTTCCAAATAATGTGTCACATTAAGCCACTGATTTAACACTCACATCTTTTTACCTTTGGAAATCTAAGAGGCGCCGAGATCCAAAAGAGGCATCCGCCGGCGGGATTTTGTATGTATCAATAAATAATATTATTAGATATTTGAGGAGGAGGGGAAGACGGTCAAAAGGAAATTATTTTCGTTAATCATACTTATTACCGCCCCTTTCCGCTAGCCTCGGTGCTGATTCTCCTATATTATTGGTGTGCAATGTCGGCCTTTTTTTAAACAAAAATCGAACTTCCTTCTAATTTATATTTTATGGTGGAATGACCTTTGATTTTGTGGTGGCCATAATAATTATTATCTTTGCGTCGGTTTTAGGTTTTCTTCCTCTCTATTGATGAGTTTTTAGTTTTTTTTTTTTCTCCCAATAGTGGTGGTCTTTGTAGATTTAGGTAAGATTTTAGTTCAATTTTGTATTTATTATTAATTTTGATCCATGATTTGTTTTTTTGGGTAGTAGGGGATATTCTATTTAAAATGTTTATTGCCATTCTAAGATAGTTGGAGCAAGCGAAAGTAACTATGGTACCAAAATAAGTGTAGAAATTTGATCTAAAATTTTTTTACGAGATAATATTGTTAAACCCAATTTTCTATTACTTGATGTTATTCTAAACTTTCCTAAATTGGACAAAACTTATAATTTCTTTGAGAATTACAACTTGATTGTTTATTTTGTAGGTAGAGTCCCTTCTAAGAGTCTCTGGAAATAATCGGTTCATAACTATTGACAAGGCCATAGTGTGAAACTGGAAAGAGTCCAGAATCTTAAGGGCTTAATTTTGTTTCGATTTTCTAAACCTGAGTATTGTAAAGTCATTATTAACCATGACCCTTGATTTATTTGTAACACTTTGTTAATTTTTTCTCATTGGACCGTGATTTTCAAGTTTCATAACAAGCATAACTGAAAATCTATGTTTGAATCAAAATTCTTAGATTACCTCTCCCCCTCTAGGGTTTTATTGATCAACTCATAAAACACATGGGTGCTTCATATGTCATGAGCAAAATTAAAAAATTGTAGCTCATTCCCAAAAATGGGTTTGTGTGGGAGTGGATTTATCTTAGGACCTAAAAGAGTCCATTTACATTTAAATTGGGAACAGTATATTTACTTAATGGGTTTTGTATATCAACTTACCAAATACTTATTTTCGTTGCTAATCCCTGGATCATATGATCTAGAAATGTCCCTTGTTGGTGCATGCTCATCCTATTTCTCAGGAAAAGGGTGAGCTTGAAGCCAAACCTTTGAATGGTAATAATGATGGTTGGACCACAGTCACAAATAAAAATAATAATTCAACAAAAGGAGGCGGCAAGCCTCGACCATCTACATATAGACCTGTTGAGGCTTCCAACTCCTCCATCTCTACTGGCAAATATATTATGCCTAATAAAGTTTCTCCTCTACTCTTCCGAACACCACAAGCAATGGCTACCTTGGTTGACACGTTGCCTTCAACATCACAGTCATAACCCTCTCCTAGGGTGAAATCTTCTTGAAGAAAAATGGAGACTCATTACCCTAGATCGTAAAACGGTCCTCCAGCACTCCCTAAGCCCCTCTCTTTCTCATGAAGAGGAGCATATGGCTCATAAGAGACACCCATTTAATGTGGGTGACTTTCTACCACATAAACTGACTTATAATCAATTCATTGCGCTTGAACATCTCACAGAGAATAATGTATGAACCTTGATGTTTCTCAATGCTAGTTTTTTTATGGAATGTTCGGGGTATTATTGATCCACTATGTAAGTATGTGGTCAAGAACAATTATCATCTTTTTAGGAATATGAAAATTCTTTATTTATAAGAGGTCAAGATTTATGGCTTCCAACTACATAATGCTACACAAATAATTTGTCCTAAAGATATTTGTTAAAATACTATGCATGATGTTGGTTGTGGTGGGGCCATCACTCTATTGGCTCGAGAGCTCTCTCAAAACATTATTTCTAGGGTTCTTACCCCACCCATTGGGTGGTTTGGACTCTTTTTGACTTAAGCAGTCATAACATTGGGCTTGTAAATCTATATGCATCTAATGATGTTGTGGAACAGGCTTTACTTTGGAGATGGTTCACAGATTCACTTCCAAATGCACATTGGGTCCTCTGTGGGGATTTTAACATGGTAGAATCTCCTGAGGATAAAGAAGGTTGCCTTCTTATGCATTGGTGTGCTGAAAAATGGGAGGCTTAGTTTTATATGTGCAATAAACGCAGGGTGTTTGATCCCAATCATCACCGAAGGAAGAATTCAAACTCTCCTTGGTTTACTTGGTCCAATTTCTGCCAAGGAGAGGATCGGGTTCTTCAACAGCTAGACCAAACATTATTAGCTGAATAAGATCTCTTATTTTTTGCTCCTATTTGTGATAGATGGATTTCAGTGTTCCTCTATACTTTTTATTGAACCATCATCCTGTATACTTTAATTTGGAATGGTCTACCCCTCAATTTCAACTTGCATCGACCCATTTTTACCTCAATACTGCCCACCTTAAACATGAAAGGATAGTGGGCACATCAGCAGAATTTGGAATTTTGTTCCCTAACTTGAGGGGGATACTGACTAGATCCAGTGGTGGTTGGATGCTCTAGCTCGCACTACCACCTTTATTCATATATATGGTAATCAAGCTACTTTTTTTAGGCAACATCTTTATAATGCTACTAATCATGAATACCTCTAAGTATCACAAGAGCTTGAAGCTTCTCCTTTTAATGTTTAGTTGTAAAACCAAGCAACACATTAGTGGGGTGATATTTAAATGGAGGAGGTACACAATGCTAAAGGGGCTCAACTCTGAGCTCAAATGCATTGGCTAAAAATTAGAGATAAAGCCATCAAGGAATTATTTTCTCTTTTGCATTCTAAACAGGTTGTTAATAGAATTAAAGTTGTCAAGGAAGGAAATGCTCGATTAACTAAACTTCTTGACATACTTTAGGTTTTTATTCATCATTATCATAGAGTTTTTCTAGGACAAGCTAGCTCTATTGAACGAGAAGCAACTCTTTCTCAGTGTCTTTAGATTGCTCCTTATAAAGTCTCTGATGCCTAATGGGTTACGTGTAATAAGCCTTTATCTTTTAGTGATCTTCACGAGGTAATTATGTAGATGGTTATGGACAAAACCTCAGGTATTGATGGCTTCCCATGTGAGTTTTATTAGACTTTATGAGATATTATAGGTCCTGATCTCCATAGGGTTTATACTAAAGTAGTGTTAACTAATTCTTTGGGGCCTCTTATAAATCAAGGTAATATTAAGTTTATCCCCAAAGCTGGTGACCCTAAGATTATTACTAATTGGAGGCCCATTACTCTACTCAATGTCTCTTACAAGATTATTGTTAAGGCTTTAGCGCTCAGGCTTAAGCACCTTCTTCCCTTGATTATTAGAAGTGAGCAAATAGGATTTATCCAAGATAGAAATATTATGGATAATGTCATTATTGTTTACAAAGGTATGGAGTGGGCTTGGTTTTCCAATTAAAAGGCCTATTTGTAAAAATTAATTTTGAAGAATCCTATGATCATATTGAGTGGCCCTTCATTTTGACTATGCTTCAATCTCTTAGTTTTGGTCCCATAATTGTGCAAACGGTTGATATGCTTTTCCAAGACATTGGGGCATGTATTACTATCAATGGTACAGAGTCCTCTCAGTTTGAGCTCCATCATTCTATCCTGTAAGGGTGTCCTTTAGCCATTGCCCTCTATGTGCTAGCAGCAAAGGGATTTAGCTACCTGTTAGCTAATTAGGCTTTTTGTGATTTGGTCAAAGGCATTTCCCTCCCTCAATTTGACCACCAAATGCTAAATAAGCATTTTGTTGATGACTCTTTCCTCACTCTTCAAGAAGAAGAGTCAATGAAGAATGCTATGGATTGTCTTTATATTTTTTGTTTAGCTTCAGGCTCATCCATTCAATGGAGAAAAAATCAATCTTACCACCAATATCTTGCTTTCAAACCTCCTTGGTTGGAGGGATATCAATGGTAGTGGCTTCTTTCAGGGGTTTAATTTAAACTCCTTAGCATCCCTTTTGCATTTTGGGCTTCTCCCTCTTATCTATGGTCTTATGTGGTTCAAAGGGTTGAGAAAAAATCTCTTCCTGGATCACTAAACCTTTATTTTTGGTGGGAAAGTTTTAGATTTTCTCCAAGGTCTTGGTAGCTACTCATGTGTATTACTCCTCTTATTGGGATCCTTCCAATGCTAACTATAGTAAGCTAGAAAAACTCTTAACGGATTTACTCTGGGCCAATTCTGAAGGTCTCAAGGGTTTACATAGAGTTTCTTAGGACATTTGTTGCAGGCCTACAGAGGCAGGTGGTCTTAGTCTTTTGGACATTAAAATTATATGTCTTGTTCTCAGAGTTAAATGGGTTATTTGTGGTCTGGAAGGTGATGAAGCATGGAACATTCTTCTTCATCACAATATATCTTAGGGATTTTCTTGTGGTAGAAATGTTTGGCAAGTCCTGGGTCTTCACACCCCTCTCATCATCTCAATACCAGTTACAATTAAGGGTACCTTTATTACTTAAAGTTCATGGAAAGCCTAGGAGAAGCTCAAACCCCATCTTGTTTGGATAGGGGAAGATTTCAATAATGGTATTTTTCTTAATTCTTATTCCTTTGGTGGTCTCCTTCACTAAACTTTCACAATGTTCCCTTTGCCTTGGTCCATTGGATTAAAGGGGTAAGATTGTTCAAGAAAGGTGTGAAAACTATAGGGGATTTTTTATATAGGGTGAGTCTTGGCTTTTTTGGCAACAAGTTCAAAAAAAAATTCATTTAAATAATTTAATTGTTGAGGCTATTTCAGAAATACAAGGTCCCATACCTTATGAATATCTTCATAAGATTGGGTTCAACACTCTTACTCCTTGGTGGAAAGATTAATATTAGCCTACAACCACTCCCTTCACTTGGTATTCTCTATGGCTGGGATATAATCTGCTAGCTCCCCAATATATTCCAGATGAGGCTCTCAACCATAGATGGAACCTCTATTATAATTGTGGGGTTTTGTCCAAAAGATTTCACAATGTGTGGATTACTCTTGTTGAGCCTTAAAAAGTACATTTTGTTGGTGTGTTCTCTATCAGAGCTTGCCTTTAGGTAACCAACTTAAGCATATGGGGGTTTCAAATCCCATTTGCCCAACTTATCATCAACTTGAGACTATTAAACACCTTTTTTGGTTTTACGCCCATGCTTAGTCTATGTGGCATTGGATTCATTCCCTCTTTCACCCATTTAGACATGATTTTTTTACGTGGAAGATGGCTCTCTTTGGGGATTCTGCTCTGTTTCCTATAAAATAAAATAGATTTTGATAGATTTTTCATGCCGATATTTTATTTCAAATTTGGAAAGCTAGGAACTATGCTTGCTTTAATCATAAATAAATGGAACGTATTTTTTATGTTACTAACAAAACTATTGTTATGTCTAATGTCACTATTTAGATTCAAAGCCAAACTGACAAAGTTTGCTTGAAACTCAACCATCTTCTATCTACTTAACCATTGGGGAAATGCCCCATGTGTAGTTAGTAGAGAACCTCCAAAATTGCCACGTTTACCTTCTCCTCCTCATGGTCGAAGATGTGGTCCATGTCGGTAGTGTTCCCATAACCAACACATGAGTCTTTATCCTCATAGATCACCACCTCACTAGTCTTCCCCATGACATGGTAGATCGAATGGACCTTCCAAAAGTAGAGGTGATGGTAGGGGATTAGGCCCTCCCCATCAAGATTATGGAGATGATAAAGGGGGTTGGGGTCTTCCTCCCCATAATAAGTTTTCTCAACTTGATCTTGCAATTTTTCTAGATAGAAACAAGGATAAAACTAATGTTGAGCAACAAAATGATGGTTAGGAGTCTCTAATTGTGGACGTTGATCCTCTTACTTAGGGAGGATGGGGAGATAAGTTGTAGTATCTACCTTCTCCACCACCTCTTTTGACTACCATGTTTGTTATGGTAGCTTAAATGTTCTCTTTATTGTTATGTGCTCTTTTATTTGCTCTCCTAGTTGTTATGCATTATTGATTTGATGTTTTGTTGAATGGTCTTTATTGACCCTCTATTAGACTATGCCTTTTCTGTTAGGTTGTGGAGCTAAAAGCTTCACTGATGCAGACATGGAGGAGGTTGCAGGAGAGTTGCAGAAGTGTCACGGAGACTGGCGTTTGGTCTGGCCAACCGACGTCGGCAGTATTGGACAAGAAGGCAACCGACGTCGGTCATGGATCGGCCGGCGTCGGCGACCCCCAGGCGGACAGGGACCGACGTCGGTCGCTTGTGTGGTTCGACTGCAAGCTTATTATGGGCAGTTAGCTAACGAACCAAGTGTTTGCATGATTAGTGCTATTTTTAGACTGAGAGCTGCGGATCTAATTATTGTAATTAGATGTCTAATCACTGTTTGGATGAGATCTATATAATAGACTCATGGTTGTATTGGAAAAGTGTTCTAGTTTGAGTTGAGCAAAGTTTGCTCCTTCTGTGTGTGAGGTGAGCAAGGGTGTTCCTCTTAGTTCCACAGTACCGGGGGTAGGTGCTGGATTGGAGAATCAGCAGGGTTCTTCATGTATGTAGGATCTTGGTCACAGTTGCATGGCCTATATAGGAGATCTACATGGTAAGTAAGATCGTTGATCTGCAGGTGTATGTGTGTGCAAGGTCAAGGTTCACAGGTGAGCAGAACTGGGTTTGATTTGCAGGTGTGCAGGATCATATAGACAACAACACAACAGGGAGCAGTATCAGGTAGGATCTACTTGGAGTATAGGTGTGTACTCGGATAGAGCAAAGAGGAAGGCAAGGGAGTTCCTTCCATAAGTATGGTCTGTTGAATTGCAGGTTGTTGCAGGTTCATGGGAGATCTACTTGAAGTACTTTGAGTACTTGTGGAGTGCGTGGAGCACGTGTGTTGTGCGTGGAGCATAGGAGGTGAACACCAACTCTGTATTTGAGTTGGGTGTTGGGACCTGAGAGGGAGAGCTTTGGGGAGAAGATTTACTGTTCACTTGAGGTGTGGGAAACCTCTGTAAGGTGGTGGATGGCATCTTCTTTATTGTATTCTTTTCTGTATAAAGTGTTAATACAATTTGTGTATTGTCTCTCATATCATGTGTTATTCTGAATTCTAGTTACTTGGTGAATCTGGTTAATTTCCGCATATTAAGTTGCTTGGTTTGGTAATCATATTGTGCTCTTTTGGTGGAGCAAGATCCTGACATTTTCCTGAGGATTATTTATCCCCGGTGTGACTTTGATCATTAGGTGTGACTTTTCCACCCATTTTTTTGTATGATTAACATTGTACTTTATACTTGGTTATACTAATATAGATACACTATTCAATCAAAAAACTTACATTTTATCTTATGAAGGATTTTTCACAAATCTTGTACCTTCTAATGTGAATGAATGAATGATTTAAATAAATTCCATGAGATTAAGTAGTCTATGAGACCAAGCATTTTAATAAATTTGTTTCATGCTAACACATTTGCTTGATACAAGTACTGCCTTTTTAATCTTCCAAAATTTATAATATTTTTTTGATGTTGGATTTTCTAATATGAATCTTGATAAAAAAAATTATTGTTTTGTCTAACCTTGCCTCTTTAAATATATCAACTAGATTATCTACCCTTAATTTATCTTTTTACTTGATATGGATGTCATTGTAGGTTGTGCACTTTGTTTTGTAGTGTCATATTATCTCCACTTCCCCCTTGATATAGAATAGGCATGTTCTCATTTCCCACTCTTCCTTAGGCATTATCCACTTATCAAATTCACACTTAAGGATATGTGAGTTATTCCTTAACTGAGCCATCAACATTTTCACCTTCAACTTGATTTTGACTCCTATATATGTTTTTCTATCATGGTCTCATGTGGGATTAAACTCTTTGATATAATATGCTTTCTTTTGTCCCAATTACTTGTCCACATCATTGTCTACAATTTATCTCACATACTTTTTTATTTTTTCATTAGTGTTTGGACACTCTTGCATGTCGATGCTCCATTTACTCATCCACTTATTAGCTTATTTCATCTATGTGTTATTCCTTCTACTTAGCTCTTTTTCTAGCACCATTCTAGACCATCGATGATTCTCCATCATTTATGTCTTTTTTAAATAACTTAATGTTTGAGTCATTGTTGATGCCTCCAATAGAAAATTACTTGTTTCAACTAATAGAATTTCATACAGAGCCAATGTTTTTACTTTAAGGCTACTTGTGATTAAATATTTTTGGATTATCTTTATTTATCTCCACTTTTTATCAAACACATTATTGCCCCAAACTTCATACATATACAGTACCACTAGTGTGATAATTAAGCGAAACAAGTAACTCTTGGTTTTCCAATCCTACAATTTTGTTTTCATGCACCTATTTTATAATGAGTATAATGCTATGCCCTTAACCTATAGTGTGCCTAGGGATATGTGTGGTTGACTTGTGGCTTACATATCTTTCATATTATCTTATCACATTTCTTTATGTTCTCAGTAAGGTTGGACTATAGAATAACCATGGCTAAGTAGAGTATATAGAGGAGTTAGTGGTTAGACTTTAAGGATCGCATTGAAAATTCTAATCTTATTTCACTATTGTGGAGCCCCCTCAAAGTGACTTGGTCATATTTATTAAGTACTATGCTCTTTTTTCAATTATTATTGTGGATATGTTTATTATGCTCTTAATTATGTGATATATTATTATATTGTTGCAAAATATCTAGGTAATTTCATTACAAATGGTATTAGAGCATCAATTTGGGCAAGTTTATGTAGTGTTATTTTCTAAATTTGGCATTTCAATTTCCTGAGAGCTGAGGGATCGAAAAAAATAACTTGTGATCTAGGATTTTTTTTTGTCATCATAGTATTATTCAAAAACTTCTAAAATAAAAAATAAAAAAATAGTATTCAAAGTCAACCCTAAGAATATCAAATATATAATGGAATGGTAAGTGCCAAAGACCCTTAAGAACCTTGTCAAACTTTTGGGACTAACATGTTACTATCACAAATTTGTAAAAATTTATGGCAGCATAACAACTCCACTCACAACCATGTTAAAGAAAGACTCCTTAAATTAAAATGAAATAACTACCAAGGCATTTGAGATGTTGAAAGAGGCTATGTTCAACACTCCAATTTTGGCTACCCTTGGTTCTTCCAAAAAAAATATTATTGAATGTGATGAATCAAGGTATGGCATGGGGATTGTACTCATGTAGAAAAGACCACCCACTGCATTTTAGAGTTTAACTCAAGGGAAAAAAATTAGCTCAATACAATCTATGAGAAAGAGATGATGGCTATTTTTCATGCTATTATTCATGGGGGTTGTTCTTTATGTGAAGTGAAATGACAAACATAATCTAAAACAAAGGTAACCAATTCTAAGGGCACACTTCTCATAAGATGATCAACCTCTAATTTACATGGTTTCACTCATTGAATAATAATTACTTCCACAATTCATATTGATGATATCCATGGTTGCCTCCATCATTACAATACAATATAAAATTGCCTATAGTGATTGCATTAAAATAACTAGCAAGAGAGACAAAAATAAGTTACAAATTGAAATAAAAGAGTGAAAATGATATAATATTAGCAACAAAAAGGAAAACAACGATGCTTGCACCATCTCCATTACAAACTAAAATGTAGGTGACAGATAAAAGGCTAGAGAAAATAAAAAATGAAAATAATTGTTTTTGAACATGTATAAAATTAACAAGGAAAAATGAATTTGTTTGGATCTCCCACCTTATCAAAATTTGTAGAAGCACCAAAAAATTACAAAAGTTAAATTTCCATCCATGCATCCCATTCTTTCCAAATAATATGTCACATTAAGCCATTGACTTAACATGCACATATTTTTACTTTTGGAAATCTAAGAGGCACCGAGATCCAAAAGAGGTAACCGTTGGTGGGATTTTGTATGTATCAATAATATTATATATTTGATGAGGGATGGAAGAGTGGGGGAAGATAGTTAATGGAAATTATTTTCATTAATCCTAGTTATTACCGCCCCTTTCCTTTCCTATATTGGACATGTTATCATTGGACTTTAACGAATCTCAGTGATTTTATGGCTTGTTAATTCTCCTCTATTATTAGTGTGCCATTTTGAATTTAAAAAAATATATATTAGACCTTATAACTTCTAATTTACATTTTATCTTATGTAGTATTTTTCAAAAAAATTATACTTCCTAACTTGAATAAATGAATGAATGATTTAAATAGCATCCACGAGACCAAGTAGTCTATGGGACCAAGCATTATAATAAAGTTGTTCCATGATAACACATATGCTTGACACAAGTACTACCTTATTAGTATTACAAATTTTCAAATCTTTTTTTGATGTTGGATCTTCTACTATGGATCTTGATCAAAAAACTTGATGTTTTGTCTAACCCTGCCTCCTTAAACATGTTGGTTAGGTTGTCTACCCTTAGTCTATCATTTTACTTGATATAGATGTAACTATAACTTGTGCACTACATTTTTAGTGTCATTATATCTCCACTCCCTTGACACAAAATAGGCATGTTCTAATTTACCACTCCTCCTTAGGCATTGTCCACCTATCAAGTTCACACTAAGAATATGTGAGCTATTGCTTAATTGATCCATTAAAATTTTTGTATTCCACTTAATTTTCACTATTATGTATGTCTTTTCATCATAGTCCCATGTGGGATTAAACTCTTTGATATAGTTTGTTTTATTTTATCCCAATTACTTTGTCCACATCATTGTCTACAATTATCTCACATATTTTTTATTTCTTCATTAGTGTTTGGAAACTCTTTCATGTTGATGCCCCATTTACTTATCCACTTGTTATTTTGTTTCATCCACATATTTTTCCTTTTGTTTATCTCTTCTTATATCACCATTATGGACCATTGACTAGTCTCCATACTTTGTGTCTTTTTTAAATAACTTAATGTTTAAGTCATTGTTGATGCCTCCAATAGAAAATTAATTATTTTAGCTAATATAATTTCATATGGAGTTGATGTTTTGACTTTGAGGCTACTTGTGTAAAAATATTTTTGGATTTTCTCTATCTATCTCCATGTTTTATGAAACACGTTGTTGCCCCAAACTTCATATCCATATAGGACCACTAGTGTGACAAGTAGGCATAACAAGGTTATATTGGTTTTCCAATCCCAAAAATATTCATTCATGCACCTATTTTTTAGTGAGTATAATGTTATGTCCTTAAGTTATGCATGTCTAGGGATATGTATGGTTGAATTGTGGTTTACATACCTTTGGTATTATCTTGTCGCATTTATCTATGTTTTTAATATGGTTGGCCTATAAAATCCACTTAATAAGCTTTCTCTATGTTTAGTGATGATAAAATCATAGTGTCCACTTCATCTAAGGCAAGAGAGAGATAATAGATGAGTTGGCACTTGTACAGTGACTGATACAATCATGGTGTCCACTTCATCTAGGGTTAGAATAAGATATGCTTTGAAAAATAATGAATATGTAAAAATAAGTTTCTGGTAAAAGGGTGAGAGCCTAAAAATGGAGCTCACAAAAGGACAAGATCCTAGGATAAGGGCGGTTGAGTTATACTTAGTAACTGAACGTTGCCTACATAGTCTAAAGAATATATCTCAAGTCATTGTAGTTTAATAGGTGTGAAAGATAGGAAGACGATGAAATAATTAATATACTAATCTATGATGATGCCCCCTTCAAGAGGGCATAGAGGATGTGGATGGGATTTCAAAAAAAAAGAATAAAAGTAGAATGGAAGAGGAGATTAGCCCAAAGATGAAACTAACTCAAACAATGAGCATGGGTACACTATCAATTCAAGGGGAGATGAGATTAACCCATAGATGATACTAACTCAGACAAGGAACATTAGGTGTTGGATAAGTAATAATGAAGGATGACATGGCCAACATGAGCGAGGGAGCTATGTGAATGAAAGAATGAAGAGCAATCAGGTTCATGGATTGGAAAAGCATGATAAACAAGATGGAAAGGATTGTGTGCTGAGGGATATTTGATAATGCAACCTTGGGATGAGGTTGTCCAACTGGTCCTATAATGGGAAAAAGGGGTGGAGAGTGGATTTGAGGTGAAGGGATTAATTAGAGAGGAGCAAGGCATGGAAAGAGTGCCCATGCATAACATGTAGAGATATTGAAGGAAGAAATAGATGTACTTTAAGGAGTAAACATGATAATATTTCATGTATTAAAACAAGAGAGTGTAAGGTAAGAGGAAACATGCATGGAGATGCATGTAGGAAAAATACAAATTAGTGATCACACTATAATGGGTGAGGAGCTTGATTGCTAATGGATGAATGTTAGGGAGAGCCAAAAGTGGATGTTGATGCCAAAGCTGACAAGGAGATGGATGAAAGAGGATGGATAAGATAGTGAGTTCACTGATAAAGAGGATGATGAAGAGGGATATTGGTGTAAGAATCCTAACATGGAAAAGAAGTAAAAAGGACTGTGAAGCATGAGTAATTGCACCAAGTGAAATTGGAGATGATGAGAACAATGAAATGAAATGGAGAAATGAGAATAAAAACAAAACGTAGAAGATGGGGGTGAGAGGAATGTGCTAAAAATAGTGGATTGGGGAATTGAAAGTGAATGGGAAAAAATGTTAGTAGGTGTGCAGGGTAACATGATGATGAGAGATGTGGTATGAAATGAAAGGAGTGAAAAGAGGACTAAAATATTCTGAGGATAAAATAATTTGGTGATGAAAATGATAAACAAATAAATACATGGAATAGAGGGAAATGGGTGGGAAAAGGAGTGGAATAAAGAGACAAAAAGGATGACATGCGAATAGCAGGTGGTATCATGACCAACTAAGCATGGATAGGAAAAATGATGACATGCAAGGAGATGAATAATGAAACAAATTAGATGGTGGTGTTGGAGATGAGAATGGGATGGAAGATGTGAAAAGGGTTAAGAAAAATGGGGGGAATCATAGGATGGGTGGACAAGAAAGTGATGAGATAGGGTGGGTGTCAATCATCTTTTTAGAAGAGATTGATAGGTTAAATGGGTGATTAGAAGAGATTGACAAGTTGAAACAGGGTGAAGTGGTGAAGAAATAATGGAGAGAAAATGGAAAATGAATGATAGGAAAGTGAAGAAATGAAGTTGCAAATAAAGACAATGAAGGGGATGGAGATGAAGATAAAATATGCAGATAGGGGATGATAAGAAAAAAAAAGAAGACTAAGTAAGAGGGTTGACAAGGAGACAAAGCATGAATGCTCACGCAGACATAAAACACAAGTGTGTACAAAGATTGAAAGAGGAAAAGGGGAAAGTAAAGTGCAAAAGAGAGCATAGATAAGAAGAAAAGGGAACTCATGGAAGGCTTCCCAAAGGATAAAGACCCAACTATAAGCTAATTATGGAGAAAAAAATAAGATGGAAAAGGTGAAAAGAATGAAAATAAACTAGAAAATAAAAATGAAAAATGGAAAAGGTGGGAAGAATAGTAAAGCATAAAATGTTGACATAAGGAAGAATAAAAGAGGGATGCAAAAAATGAAGGGGGAAATGAGAGAAGAAGAATAAGATGCACATAGATGGGGGCTAGCATAAATAGAAGAATACAAAAGATGGGAAAGATGAAAAAAAAGAATTGAGAATTGGAATAAAAATGGCTTAAAAGTAGTGGAAAAGACAAAAGTAAGAAGGTGGTAGTGAAGAAGAGAAAGATGCAATAATTGAAAAGGGGTAGGAAGAAAATGCCCACCATTGTGCAAGGGAACATGATGATGTGAAATGGGCGAGGAAAATAAAATGATGAAGAGGTTATGACAAACTGCCAAGGGCAAGAGGAAATGATAGGGATGGTGAAAGAAGATGAAGGATACAAAGGGCAAGGTTGGGAAGAAGTGGAGAGAGGGACAAAAGTACAAAGACGTGGGTGGTGGAGTGAGTATCTAAGCATGAAAAAGAAATGTAATGAAAAGTGATGAGGTGACTAGTGAAGTGAAGTGGATGGCATATTTATAGTATATAAGAGAAGTGGATGAGGAAGGATGTCAATCCTCTTGTTAAAATAGATTGACAAGCTAAAGGGGATGTGGTAGTGAAGAGGTAGGTATAGAAATGGAGGAGGAAGAGAAGTTAGGTGAAAAAGGAAGATAAATTAAAGGGGTTGTTGAGTTGACCTCTGTAAATAAACGTTGCCTACACAGTCTAAAAAGACCTCTGAATAATGTAGTTCTCCCAAAAATGAGAGTAAATACATAGAAGAAGGATCAAATGATGTTAAAATATAAAGATGTTGATAAAAATTCAAAGCTTCCTTGATGTAGGACACCCTAAGCAAGAGGGCATTGTTAGTAATAGACAATCAGTGAAAAGAAAAGATGAAGAATGGGGGTGGTAATTAGTTGTTAGTGGTTGAGATACCCTTAGAAATTGAGCAACACCTACATAGTCCATGAACTTTAGGCCAATGTAGTTCAATCAATATAGGAAGTGATGATAAAATGGGTTGAGTGATGAAACACTAGGTGTTTGATGAAAAGGTGAATGATTTCCTTCACAAGAAAGATGAGTGAGTGAACAATGTCGAGAGGTTTAGAAAGATAATTAAGTTGGTAGATGTGGATAGGTGAAGTGTGCATGTTTGTTGGAATGTTTATTTTGAAAGTGTGCATGGAAATGGATGCGATGACATTGGCTATATATAAGATGTTCCTCTAACATGAGCAAGATGCAAATACAAAGATCATTCCCTAAGCTAAGATGTGATGAAATGGATGATAAATCAAGTGATAAAGGAAAATGTGGTATATACAAGTGATAATTACAATGAGATGCTCCCAATTAAATAAGGTAGTTATAGATAATGGATTACACATATTGCTAGAAATCTAGTTTTCATCATGGCATTTTCCCAAAGCACTAGTAAACTGGTTTTCACTTGTAGATGAACTATTTTTCTCTTTTCTCTTTTCTCTTTTGTTTTTTATTATTATTTATTTTTTATATGTTTGACTTACATGCCCTCTATAGAGGTGGATTTTACCAAAGACTTATTGTACAAACTCGATATTTATTATGATATATAAAGATTCTTTGATTTATTTCAATGACTTGTCATTCATGTGTTATGGGTTTGAATTTCCATGTATGTTTTTCAATTATGTACTTTAGATGACCAAACATTGATGATATACCATGTATACCTATGTTTTTGTGTTAATGTTATGGAAAATGCTTATATATGTGAGAAAAAAATGTATGAAAATGATGTAACATGATGGATATGCATGAAGCTTTGTGAATGCACTAATAGTTATTTTGCAGGTGGTGACTCAATTATTTTATTTACACAATATATGAATTCAATTTGCAGCAAAAGAATGAAAGGGGTAATATGATAAGTATGAAACGATTAAGATGAAAATCGAAAATCAAAATTTTGCATGGAAAAGGAAATGACCTAATCCTTACCAACAAAGGGAGAAATATAATTCTTGCTAAACTCACAAAATACTAACTTTATTGGCTTCATCTAGAGAGAATTAGCCTTGAAATAATCAATAAATGGGATAAAGTTACCCTTTTCAGAATAGACATATAGACAAGTTTTTTGAAGAAATTTTTCTTTAGACACCTTTTGATTTAATATTTAATATTTTTATTTGTGACCCCTACACTTAGTCTCATATGACTAGGAAGAAAAATGGGCTCATCACCAAAGGCTAGATGTAGGCAAGTAAGGGATTCTCTCCCTAAGGTTGATCCTGCACAACTAGTGAGATGCAAGGGCTTAACATAAAAAACAAGTGAAGGGTAAGAGATGTGTAATTTGAATTTGATATTGCACAAGCTTTTGATAAGGGTGTCTCATTATTTAGAAGGATTTTACCCCCAAGTCTTGGCCCCATGCAACTAATAATATGCAAAGGTTCATCACTGAAGACCAAGATAGGTGAGTAAAGTTACCCTCTTTTTCTTAGCATGCTAATGTTTCCTACTTAGAGGGAACCGTAAGAAGAGACTATGTCATGGACAAGCTTCTAGACTAGGTTGTACGCTAGTATTTCCTAAGTTTTTCAAGAAGATGTAGGGAAAAGAGATGTAATATGCTTGTAATAACTAAGGTAAGAACTAATGCAATGCTACTTTTGAGAATGTTTTCCATGGGACAATAGGATGATATAAAAATTGAAATGATATGATAAATTACATTTTGAAAGTTTGTGTTACGTGAAGTGACATATGATTTATAAGGTAAAATGTAAATGATGGAAAATGAAATGCAATGAAGGGAATGTGAAATGTAATGACTAGATGAAAAAAAGTTTAAGGTGCAAATATTTCATAGGTTCACTGAATAATGACAAAAAAAATTAAGCACATAAGGATAACGAAAGAAAGGAAATAATGATTTGGGGAATTAGGATTGGAATAAGGAAAGAAATGTAAAGAAATGATGGGAAAGGGTGGTACCAAGATGGCTTAAATGGAATAAAGGGTTGTAAATGGGGTTGCCTCGAGTGTCAAGGTACTTGTAGATAAAATGTTATTTTGTTTTTAATTTTTAATTTTATAATGTTTTGGCTTTATTGGCATCTAAACTCAATGGAGGTTCATGAGATGCATATATATTTTTTGGTTTGTATCCCATGCCATTTCTAGATAATATCTATCATTTTGAGTGGATTTCCTCTTTAATATTAGTTTTATTTCTATCATTTACTTTAACTAGTACTTGACTAGGATGAGGTTGTTGGGCCTACCAAAAATTATTAGCAAACCATCTTGAGTACCATTCTTTATATAGAAATCCTTGTTGAATATATACATCTAGATATAAATTTACTTAACAGAGTTATGTGGTAATTTTGGTTTTTCTTGGGAAAGCACAGTTATCAAATAGACCCACATTAATATGCCTAATAGTAAAGCTAAACTATAGAAAACTTCTAAGATTTCTTCGGATCCTCATGGAATGAGGAACCCTTTCCCTAAAAGGGTTAAAAGTAATACCATTAAACAATATCAAAGATTGGGGACTAATTAGTTCACCATATGTACAGAAATTAATATCTCTTATCTAACCACTATTGACTAACCACCAAATACTAAAAAATTCAAAATAAGATAGGTTTATATAGACAATCCTTGATTCCTTGACAAAACTTGAATATTCAAATATGATGTGATGTGCTTCAAATGTGATCTCAAAATCATGATCTAACTTGTTATAGTGCCATGCTACCATATTAGCATAATAAGTATGCAAGATATGAGTTAAAATTCATTCCTAGATTATAAATAGAAGATCATTCCATGTTGATTATATCCTATCTGGCTTGATTTCAATCATGTTATGTACCTCTATCTTTTGCCTTTTATCAGTCATTAAGTGTGCTTCCTTCAAATCTCTAAACAAGGCATCTTCATAGCCACTGTGAAAGAGAGTGCTACCAGAGAGGGAAAAGAAGGATAAACTTTGGATAAAGGATTTGATTTGATGGGGTATTATAGTATTTGATTGAAGGATATGACAATAAAGGGATGTATAAATGTTGGTGGATTGATGAAAATTGGGACTTTCCATCACACACACCAGTGTTAATTCTAGATGTAATATAAGATTTGTCTACTGCTTCGACCTGATATTTTCATTATCTTCAATAGTGTCTTCATAAAGCAATGAAGAACTATTTTTTTCATGCATTGGTGTCTCAAGAGGTTTCTACCAATAGGGTATTTTTTATTTTGATTGTCCCCTAGCACCTTAAACAAGGTTTCACTAGGGAAATTAAATTGTTCACTTTGATTTCCCCCAAGTGCCTCAAGAAAGGTTTCAGAAGGGGGTTCTAATTAGGACAATCACCTAGTGCCTCAAAGATGGGTTCAATAGGTGATGCTACATTTTGATTCATTTCATTGTCCACTAACACCTCAAACAAGGTTTTTCTAAGGAGCATTTCTTTAAACTGGATATCTTCTTGGATCTTCATAGATGCTACAACTGATATGCCATCATGGAATAAGTCTAATGATGTGTGTTTTTTATGGTCCTAATTGACATGTGTAGGAAATAGGATGTTAATATATTAGATGGGAAAAGGAAGGGTAGTGCTTATGGAAGGAGAACATGATGCACAATCCTCATAAAGGCTACTAAGAGAACTTGCATTGATGCCAAATGAATCTTCCTTAATAATCATAAAAGGGTCACTGACATTTTTAAATTATTCTACTAATGTGGTTTTTGTTGAGACCAAGGCTAATGTTGATGTTGATGCTAAACTTTCTCTTAATGCCAAAATATATTGTAAATTAGATTTGGATAATATATTTGATTTTGGTTTGGAAGTGGGCATAAGGACGGCCTACTGAATTGCATTATCCAAATGTATCTTTTTCATTGGGCATTTGGAAATGATGGATATAGGATGAAGATTTTTTTGAAAATGGGGAATATTAAGTAATGAATGAAAGATAGGTTATTGGCCAATGATGGGTTGTTGATCCTTATTTATAAGTGAACGAGTCTAATTATGATTGGGAAAACACTCTTGGTAAATCTCCATCTGCTTAATTTAGACTTAAACATATTTTATTCTTTAGTAAACAAGGGTTTTTAGAGGGGTGGTAATTGGACCTTCTCATAACATGATTGTTATTACAATTGTAGTGGAGATTGTTTGATGATAAATGGTTATGGGATAGCTATGGAATTGGAAATATTGGAAAACATGTGGGATATTTGATACATTTGGGTTGAAGAAGTAAATAAGTTTTGGCCTGTGGATGGGTTTGGGTTAGCGTAGGTTTGTGAAATTGGTAAAGTGGTGGATTGCTATTGAAGTGATTAGGATATGGGTTGGAAAAGTTAGCATGTTTTGGATGTGAAAAGTGGTTTGGATTGGTTGGATTAGTGGAAATGTTAAAGTGTGTTCAGTTTGGATTAGTGTTAAAATTTATTGGGCTAGGATTGTTGTTGTATTTAAAATATTGTTGGTTTAGGTGAGCATTAAAGTTGGGGTTTGTTTGATTAAATTTTGGTTTGGATTGGTTTGGGTTGGTTAGAATTGGGTTTGCATTTGTGTTAGGGTTGGTGTTAAAAGTGAGGTTAGGTTGATTTGGGTTAATGTTCAAGTTAGGGATGGTGTTAAAGTTAAGGTTGGTTGGGGTAGGGTTGGTTTTAAAGTTGAGGTTGTTTGGGTGAGCTTGGTTTAGGTTTTGATTTGGATGTGAACTAATCATGTGATTAGAATGGGTGTTGGTGTTAAATGGTTAGTTGGGATGTGGATTATTGTTAAACAGATTGGTGTTAGGTGATGTTTGGTTTGGATTAAATCCTATAAGAGAATGGGAAAGCTAACTTTGTATATTTCCTAAAATACCATTTGGATTTGTATTGGTGGGCATACTTGAAGTAATACCTAAATTTGGATTTGATATAGATTGATTGATTTGTGAGTTAGAATAATTATTCAAGTTATATTATGATTTGGATTGATGATGTTGTTGATTGGTGGGATATGAAGACTTAGATTTGGATTGATTTGTGAGCTAGAATAATTATTCAAGCTCTGATTATGATTTTGATGAAAGATATTATTTATTGATGAGTTGCGAAGACTTGGATTTGGATTGATTGGTGAGCTAGAATAATTATTTAAGCTCAGATTATGATTTGGATTGACGATGTTGTAGATTGGTAAGCCATGAAGACTTAGATTTATATTGATTGGTGAGCTTGAATAAATATTTGAGATCAGATCAGATTGATTATAGATAGGTAAAATTAAATTTAAATTAAGTTTGGATTGGT
This sequence comes from Torreya grandis, assembly GCA_037957365.1. Taxonomy (NCBI): domain Eukaryota; kingdom Viridiplantae; phylum Streptophyta; class Pinopsida; order Cupressales; family Taxaceae; genus Torreya; species Torreya grandis. The sequence continues at coordinate 4,044,669 of JARHVA010000920.1, forward strand.
TGGATTTGTGATGGGTATATTTGAATATACATTAAAGTTTATATTAAAAGGATTTGTATAGGTAAACTTAGATGAACATTCAAGCTTGGATTGATTAGATTTATGATGGGTAGACTTGAATGAACATTCAAGGTTGGATTGGGAAAATTAAAATTTGAATTAATATTTAAGTTTTGATTAGATGGATGGATGAATGAGGGTGAATTGGTATCCACACTCAATTTGGGATGGCGGTTTGAATTTGGATGAATCAAAAGATTATTTAAATGATGGGATTGGAGATTCATAATCTCTTGGATGGTTTTCCCTTTGTCTTGGGAGACTCGAGGATTAAGATTTAAAGAACATATGAGATAATTATTATAATCTAAAGAGTTTTATGAAATGGATTGTTTATGAATAGGGGTGAAGATTATTTCTTTACAATCAAATATTACCAGTTTTGTACATCAAAGTTAGGTGGAAATTTAGCCCCTAAACTCAAATATTAAAGTAAAAATTCATATTTGTTCATTAAAATGTATTACATAAATTAGGTAAAGGTAAATTGGCTTTGGGGATACCCTCATCTTGGTATGCTCCCCCTCTTCTTCTTCATTATCATTGATTTCATGTATTTCTACATGATGAGTTTGATGGTCTTAGCTACCAAATTGGAAAGGATCTTTGTCAAAAGGCTCTACCCTTGACATAGGATTGCTTATCATATCCATGTGCCTTGTAATATGTGACATTGATATATGAAATGCTTGACACAAGAAAAAAACTTAACACTAAACTACTAATGGACCAAAATGACCAAAAACTTGACTGACAACTAGATGCCTTTAAATTTTGCTTTGAATGTTTTGATTTTGATGATTTTGTGGATAATAGACTCAAAAGTATTTGTGTTTACTCTCAAGGTTTTTATCACATAGTATAACACAAGGAAACAAACAAATAATATTTATGTTAAACACTCATGCAATCACAAAAACTGAAAAATCTAGGCTTTAGGTGTTGAAAAAAATTTGGGCCTTTTGTTATCATTGAATTTTTCATATCCTTAGATACAACCTAATATTTAATGGCAATGAATATGGAGGACATTTTCATTTACATGGCCCACTAATTCTAATTTCAAGGGTGTATGGAAGGGAACTCATCAACACTAATCGGTAATCGATGCACTAAAGTCGAACAAGAAAAAAGACTTAGGATTAAGATTTTACAAGTTCAAATAGGGGAGTATTAAATATTACTTTCAGTATAGTGAGGCCCAAATCCATATGGTGTGTTTTATAATACTTGGGTCTAATATTTATCTCCTCACTTTCACAATATCTTGTGTAGGGTTGTGCGCTTGGCCTAACAATAACTGATCTTGTTATTTATACTTCGCTAATACATAGAGTTTAGCTTACCACATGGTGATGAAATATGAAATTGATAGAGCCCCTAGGAAAAATAAATTAAAAGATAAACACTTGTTTTTGGTTCTCAAATATCACCACTAATGTGATGTCGAGATAAGAACATACACATAAGTATTATCCTAGGTAACATAACTTACAAGTGTTGTTTTTTATTCTCGAGTGTCGTCACCAATGTGATGTTGAGAGAAGAGCATACACAACAAAACAAATACAAATACTAAAAATGGGAAATATTAATTAACTCCTATAAAAAACAAATTAAAATTAAAATTTTACAAAACTTGTTCGAAAACCTAAACAAATAAAATGTTAAAAATCTAAATCAATTGTTTAGCTTTTTGTAAATTGATCTTTGACTTGTGGCATGAAAACAAACTATTATAAATTTTATTCGGTTTAAAATCCAAGGAAACTTGTAAAAAGTTAGTAAAAAACAACGAAAATACAATACACACATACATACACACACATACACAAAAGAAAAATTAGAAGTCAAAAAAACAAAAAAATTGAAAATTAGCAGACACTATTTTGATGATATCTCCTACAATACGATCTAGAAATTTATGAAATTTTGATAGTGTGTTTTGCAAATATGAATAATTATAAAAAATAATAAAAACTCAGACTCCCAAAAAAAATTATGGCCATGTTTACAACCATGTATTTTTTTTTAACTAAATTAGATTAAAAACAAAAAATAAAATAAAATAAAAAGGACAAACAAATTAGATCTAAATTAGCCTAAAACCTACATCAAAATGAAAAAGAATTAAATTAAACCTTCAAAATAAAAAAATAAAATTAAAAGAAAAATATAAGATGAAATTTTTTTGGGAAATTTCCATTGGGCATGTCAAAATGTGTGAGCAAAATCTAGATGTAAATTATGCTAAGAAAAAACTAAACTTAGAGAGATATAATCTAAATTAAATTAATATAAGATAGAGTAACAAATTTAAGAAACTAAAATATAAACTTATACCTTGAAAGCTCCTTCCATTGTGATTTTAAGTTGATTTACTCTCTTGGATGTTATTTCTCAATCTTCTCCAAAGCAAAGGGGATTAGGCAACATTTCGGTATATGAACTTTGTATGACTTGGATGTGCTTGGATGGAATACATGTAACTCCCTTATGAACTCATCATAATAAGTCTACGATGAATAAGCTTGTCTAAATTGGAGTAATAACCTCCAATTTATAGAACTTGGAAAATGATGTGAACCATCCATCTTGAGAAGAAGATAAAGGGCTAAGAATAAAAGGTAATTTTTAATTTATAACGAGACTTTTAAAATAGAAATTGGAGTGGAGGACATGCGGGACCTATAAATAAATATAAAATTCATTTAGGAGGAAGATATAATACAAAATTAATAAGTGGATGTGAGGTGAATTATTAAATTGGAGGAAATAAGATCATGGAAGACAATAGGATTAGAGTTAGATTATTAAATTAGAAGAAATCATATTATGGAAGACAATAAGATTAGAGGTGGATTATTAAATTATATCATGGAGAATAATAGGATTATTAAAATAGAATGGTGGGAGACAAGTGAAGCCTTAGGGCATGTGTGGATAATTTTGATGTTTAGATTTTAAAAAATTACGAATTTCTAAAATTTATGAAATTTTTAATTAGAGAAAGATTAGTTAATTAAATTTAGATTAATTTAGGGATAATAAATATTGAGATAGTGAATAGTGAATATGAATATTTATAATGAATTAGGACTAGGGAAAACTAGGGATGATTAGATATGATTAGGGATGATTAGGGATTTAATGCAAAGAAGGTTGAAATCAACACAAAGTATCCAATTTTAAGTGTCTACACATACCTTTGGTATTATCTTATTGCATTTCTCCATATTCTTAATAAGGTCGACCTATAAAATAACCATGTCTAAGTAGAGTTTATATAGGAGTTAGTGGTTAGTCTTTAAGGATAATATTATGAATTATACTCCTATTATATTATTGTGGAAGTTATCCCCTCAAAGTGGCTCAATCATATTTATCAAGTATTATGCTCTTTCCCAAATAATTATTTTGGATATGCTTATTCTTATCTTGATTTTATGATATATTATTTCATTCTAGCAAAACATATAAATAATTTCATTAAAAGTGGTATCAAAGTGTCGATTTGGGTAAGTTTTTGTAGCATTATTTTCTGAATCTAGTGTTGTAGTTCACAGAGAGCTGAAAGATAAAAAAATTATGCCTTGCAATATAAGAAAATTTTAATTTTTTCATCATCTCAACATTGTTCAAAATCTTTTTTTTTTAAATTTAAAAAAATATATAGTAGTCAAAGTCGACCCTAAGAAGATCAAAGATATGATGGAATGGAAAGTGTTAAAGACCCTCAGTACCCTTGTGTATTTTTGGGGCTAACATGTTATATCACAAAATTTGTAAAAAATTATGGCAACATAGTAGATCCACTCACAACTTTGTTGAAAAAATACTCCTCTAATTAGAATTAAACAACTACCAAGGCATTTGAGAAGTTGAAAGAGGCTATGTTCAACACTCTAGTTTTGGCTACCCCTAATTTTTATAAAAATTTTATGGTTGAATGTGATAAATTAGGGCATGGAATTGGGACTATATTTATGTAGGAAAGAAGATGAATTTCATTTGGGAGTCATCAACTCAATCTAATCTATGAGAAAAATATGATGGCTATTCTTCATGCATTCAAACAATGAAGACTTTTTCTGATGGGTATACACTTTAAGGTAAAGATTGATCATGATAATATAAAACATGTTTTTAAACAATGATTATCATCAAATGAAAAAAAAAATTGGTGACTAAAATGTTGGGATATGACTTTGAAATAGTCTATAAGAAAAAAAATAGAAAGTGGTAGCAAATGCACTATCTAGGAGGGATGAATCAATTAAGGCATTGTTATGCACAATGACCATTTGGTAGACAATTTGGTTATAAGAGGCAAGATATGAATGGGAGAATGATAGGGATACACAGGTTTTGATTTTGAATGTTCAACATGGTTATGGTGTGTCTAAAAAAATAGTAGAAAAAGAATGCATTATGGTATAAATATATATTATACTTATGTAAGAATTATATCCTTAAACACAAGATCCTTAAAGAGCTTCATGCATTTACAATAGGGGGGAACTCAGGGTTTTTAAAATCCTATCATAGAATCAAGCATGATTCTCTGAAGAAGGACTGAAGGGGAAATACATAAATTTGTGGTAGAATGCATGGTGTGTTAATGGAACAAAGGATAAACAATTAAGACACCAGGTCTTTTGCAACCTTTATCCATCCATAGCTAGAGGTGGGAGGAGGTTTCCATGAATTTAATTATAAGGTTGTCAAGGTTTGAAGGTAAAAAATTAACCATGGTAGTTATAGATATGCTCATTTTTGTTCCTTATCAAAACCATTTGTAGCTAGTACAATAGTTATTATTTTTCTCAATATAGTTCAAAAGTTGCATGGTACTCTGAAGATAATTGTAAGTGATCATGATCACATCTTTACTAATAATTTATGGACTAATTTTTCCCATGTTTAGGTAATCAGTTACCTCATAGATCATCATATCATCCTCAATCTGATGGACAAAGAGAGGTTTATCAACAAATACCTAAATGGGTATCTCTTTTATTTTGTATCAGATAAACATTAACGATGGGTTCATTAGTTACCATTAATAGAATGGTGGTATAACACTTACTTCCATACCTCTTCCAATTTCTCCATTTGTGCACTTTATGGTTATCATTCCCCATCCATCACTTCATTTTTGAAGGCATATCCTAAGGTTTGAATTGTTGAAGAACACATTCAACATCAATAATAGGTAATAGATAGTTTGAGAGAGAATTTAACAATGACACAAAATTGAATGAAGCAACAAGTGGATTAATACCATAGTGAGAGGAAATTTGATATAGGTGATTAGGTATTTATATGCTTACATAAATATAAATAGATGTCTCTGAACCAATAAAAAAAGGATAATAAACTTTTTCATGAGTATTATGACCCTTATTAGATCCTACAAAAATTGGTAGTGTGGCATACAAATTGAAGCTACCATAGTCCACTTGTACACATCTTAAATTTGATGTATCTTTCCTAAAGAAGGCAATTGGAGAGATATCTTCTACCAAAATTAAATTACCAAAAGTAGATGAAGAAGGTCAAATTCTAGAACTTGAAGATATCCTTCACACACACACTAAAAGGTTATGAATAATAAAGATTAAGGATTATTTGATCAAGTGGCATGCTATGTCCTTAAACTATAACGTATCTAGGGATATGTGTGGCTAACTTTTGGCTTGCATACCTTTCATATTATCCTATCACATTTCTCTATGTTCTTGGTAAGGTTAGCCTATGAAATAACCATGGCTAAGTAGATATAGGAGTAGTGGTTAGTCCTTGAGGATCATATTAAGAATTCTATTCTTATTGCATTGTTATGGAGGTTGCCTTAATATTATTTTGTCAATTATTATTGTGGATCTACTTAATTCCATTATTACTAAATATTTAAGTAATTTCATTACATTAAAGCCTTTCCAATCCCTTGTATTCTTTTTTCCCTACATGTATCCCAAGTTAGGCCTGAGATACTTGTATTTTTCCACTACTTATAATAGGATTTCTTCAAAAAGAATGTTAATTTGTTTATTTTTTCTTTGTGAAAAGATCATGACTTTTGTTTTGTTGTCATTCACTTGCATTCTTATCATGTCCCCTTTTTCAAATAAAGTAAAAAATAATAAAGTTAATATTTTAAGTTATTTAAATGACCTACTTTTTATTTTATTAAAAAAGTGACAAATTAACATTACTTTATTATTATTAGAAATGAAAAAAGGGTGAGAAAGGGGAAAAGTGAAAAAAAAAAGAAAATGGAAGAACTTAAAAGTGAAACTTGAACCCTAAAAGCAACAATTAAGTCTATATATTGACATTTTTCTCTCATTTGTATCCATTCAAGCTTATGATAAATATATTTTCTCAATTTGTTGAGCTTCATAGTTCTTGAGGTTTTTCAACATAAGGACAAAAACCCTTATTGGTCAAAGATAGTTATGGGGACAAAAACTTCCATATTCTATAATTTAGTGTTTGAGGATATGTTGTACCAATTTTTTAACAAAGATCAAAAAGTTAAAATGCTAGGTTTTTTGATCACAAATGGTCAAAAGAGTCAAAATGGGTCAAGGTCATTTTTGTCCAAGTCAAAAGTCATATTCCAAAAACGTTTATTTTCACAGAGTCAATTTGGTCAAAATTGAGAATAAATTTAAAAAATGGCTAAGTCTTTAGGCTTTTCATATGTTGTACACCTACTAAACACAACTCAAATTTTTACTTATTGCCTAGAAGGTCATCATAACTTGACATATGTTTGGACACACATCATAATCCAATGTGTGCTCAAGCACATGGAAAAATCTACCCTCCTTGAAAACCAACCCCTCAGACCTCAATGTGTGCCCAAATACATGTTAGATCCCAACACCTCAATAAATAGATCTTGTAGAGCCCAATTCATGTTCATACCAACTGTAGACGCTGACATCCTAATGAACATACTCCCAAAGTACACAATTACTCTATATTTTAACCCTACATGCATGAAATTTTTAGGATTTGGTTTATATTCCTTTGTTTCCTCCATTTTTATTTTGCTCTTCACTCTTCATCATTCTCATTCCTCCTTATAGGTACTTGTCATTTCTTTATGTGCAACTATTCAGAAGATGATGCTTTCTCAAAAAATGAGGGCCAAGTATTTTCGTTCCAATGAAAGTTTAGAGGTGAGTTTTTAGGTTCATTTTGTTTGTTCACGTGTGCTTTTAAGCTTTTTCCAATCTTAACATATTATGCAATAAAACTCTCTTAACCTACACTTTGTACTAGGGTTTTAATAAGTTTCTATACATTTTTGAACATTCATCAGGTTTTAGTTTACCTAAAATGGACCCAAAACTTTCTTGAAACATTATTAGGTTTTGATCCTATCTAGATCACTATCGAAACCTACCTCTTTATTCATCACACTATCAAACTCCACGTTCTGTTTAGAACATAATTAGAACTCGATACCTTACTTGAAACATCATCAACACCTGAGTCTTATTTTTGCATGTATCAAACTCTAACTCTCTATTTTACATGCCATCAAATTATGAGTCATGTTTAAACACAACACAAATTCAACCTTCTATTTAGGCACATTCATAATTTGGCACTTGCTTGAACATAGTTAAATTTTTGTCTACACATATTCAACTCAGGCACCAATTTTCCTCACACAAATAGTTAGTCCTCATCAAATGTCAACATTCAAGACTCCAATCAAAGGGAACCTGAATAAAATCACCCTAAATACTCCTCCTCCCATAAAGGGTCCCTAATAATAAGAAGACACATACCTGAATATATCAATTTCATAGAGTTATTCCATGCTTATACCTAGATATAAATGTTGAATAAATAATAGATATTAATCTAGGTCACATCAACATGGAAGATGTATACACATAATATTTTCAAACTTATATCGATTACTAACACTTTGTATCTTTCAAGAATCCATCGAGTCTTAATATCTCTAAGTGCACACCCTAAGGGGTGCATCAGGAAAGGGGTGGGTAGACCATTGGTGCTTCACAAGATTGTTGTCCCTTTTGCAACTTGCTATCTAGACACTTGTCTCATGAAGCCATTATCCCTAAGCTTGTTCTTCTTTGTTGTACCCATTCTAGGCATTTTCTAAATTTTATCTTCCTTTTCCTCACCTAAATCCCTTTTTATCGGTGAGTTATACTAAGTCAACTGGGTCAACCTTGTATAGTTTTGGGTGATTTTTCACTTAGAGTCTAGGTTGGATTTTAGCCATTCTAGCCCATGACCTAGTGAATTATTGTCCAAAATTGTGTTAGGTCAACTGGGTTGACCCTATTGGCTAAGCTTTTTTGGAAGGGTCAAGCATCAAATATGCCTATATATACGAGTTCATTCCCATCATTTATTAAAAATAAGTGGAAGAATAAGAGTGAACTAACATATGCTTATTAACCATTATGATTGAGAAGTAAAGCTTAGGGTTCCATACTTTATTTGGAGATGTGGATCTTTTCTTGTAGAGAAGTATTTTAGATGCGTTGATAGGTTGTGTAGCCTAGAGATGATTTGTCTTTGTCATCTTTACATACCATAATAACTTCTTGCGAAGCACCTTGGCTAAGGGAGAGATTGAGGCTCGGTAAGTTCATCTTTAAAGGTAAGTATTCCTAACTTTATTTCTTCTTTGTAAGATTAAGTAGATATGCATTTGTGATTCTCTTCCATGTATTAGGATTCCATTTACATTTACGTGAGTATATGTATTATATGCATGTTTAGTTTTATTGTTTCTAACCCCCACTTTGTGTCACAAGATTTGGTGAGTATTATATTAGATTTACTTTACTTGTTATTAGTATAGGTGAAATATCAAAACTCAGGACCCCCTTAGGGTTATTATGTGATTATGTAAGAGGGAGGATTTAGAACCCTTCTTAGCATGGTGTATTGTGGTAAGAGATCCTCTAATCAGATCTAGCAGATCCCTATATTGGTCATGCTCCCACTTAACAAATGTGTCCCTAATCAGAAGTGTATGGTATAATCTATCTTCTTTGAGTTAGGATTAATTTATAGACATGATGTATTTTTGATTGCATACATTCTAGTGAACCTGACTTGAATCTAACCCTTATAGGATTTGTTTCACTTATTTCATTATTTTATTATCATATATTTGTAATACTAGGTCAACTTTATTGATATAGTTCTAACTTTTGTGCACAGGTTTAACGCATAGTCGCATCCATACGACCTTGTTCTATCTATACAAGTTCTTTTACAGGTTCAAGTCACTAAGTCAACTCAGTCAACACAATACAATTTTTTAGACTTTTAGACATCCAATCCAGACTACTAGGTTGACCCTGTACACTTTTAGGCATTAGATTCAGACTACTAGGTCGACCTAGTTGATGTTGTATATTTTAGGCACTCAACAATAGGCTTCTACAAAGCTAGGTTGACCCAGTCAACATAGTTAGTAGGATTTGCAAACATTTATCAAGGTTATTCAACAATAATATCACTTTTATTCATCCTCCAACCCACTAAGGTTCCTTTTTACCTTTCTCTCTCTTTTCTTACAGTCTTGTTTTTCACAGTTTGTAGTCTTTAAAGCTGCCCCCGTATAGTCAACTAGGTTAACCTTGTCGACGTAGTTCATTTTTAGATTTTTACTTTCATAGTATAGGGGTGACCTTGTCGATATTGTTATGTATTCTTTGCATACATTGTCAACTAAATCAATACTATACTATGTTTCAAAGTTAGATTAACCCTTAAATGCTAGTAATTAACTCACACTTTCATTCCTTATTTCTTGCATGCTTAGAATAGATCACATAGTCTAAGTAGGTGGTTTTAAATATACCATATAGTTTTACTATTTTCTCTTTTATGCACACACAACCAAATCACAAAATCTTAACAAGCATTTTAACAATTGTCTACCCAAGGCCAACCTACTTGGATTTCATCACCAAAGGGGAAGCTAACTTAGTTTTCTGTCCAAGTATAAACATGTGGTTAATGGTATATTTTGACTAAACACCTACCACCCTTATTATTGTGATATGTGAAGTGAGGGGGTAGACCCCAATACCAATCCTATACCATTACCAATATAGATCCCATTCAGCCCAAACATCTTGAAACCATCCTTAGATTACTTTTTAGTTCCTTGCTTACAACTAACTTCCTATCACATCTAAAAATATATATTATAATAATCTAACAACATTCAATTTGACTACTTAGTTAGCTTTTAATTTCCAATTTGATTGCTTTCTCTTTTCTCAATTGTATGTTGTATTGAAAAAACTTGCATTAACCAGTATTGGTACAAGGTTTTATGTTTTGTGCCTCAATTGGATCAACCTCATTGATCCAATTGATTGTGTGTTTCCCTTCAGTTCTTGATTTTAAAAATACTTACAAAATTATTCATGTTTTAGTATACAATCATTTTTGTCAACACAATCTCTTATAAACTATCTATTTTTTCTTATTTATTGTGCTAGGTTGACCCGGTCAACCCTGTACACTTTTTCAACCTCTGTTTGTTATGTTAAGTCGACCCAGTCGACCCTATATATTCTATAGGCCCTATTTCCTATGATATATCAACCTAATTAACTCTAAATGATTTTTTTCACTTCCTATATTCTTGCTTTCTCAACTCTTTTTCCTTGTTTAATCTTTCTCCTTCATTATTTATTTTTTATTTGAAGACAACACTTAGTTGAATTTAACAAACATGATGAGTTTTACCAACCCTCATAGAGTCTCCCATAAATAGAGTAGGGATCCTCTTTTAGATGAGAGTAATGTTCACATAGCCACTTACACAGTGAACTATGGGACCCCTCCTCATTCCTCTTCATGGTGTAATCCTCTCTTCTCCCTAGAAGATCAACTTGAATTAGAGTACACCCTTGAAATGCTTTTCTTTATTTTTGAATTTCCTCAACATAGAGGAAATGATCTCTCTACCATTTACCATCTCATGATTGGTGGTCAATCCAAAGAGCCTCATTCACCTACTCCCACATTCTCAAATGGATTTGGGGGTACCATTTTATTTGATTCTCAACCTCTTCCCTCGATTATGATCCATTCTCATACCATGACCTCTTCTTCTTTAACTTCTTCTACCTCCATGCCTAGTATCTCCACTAATATGATAGGTTCTACATCTAGTGGATCTTATAATATCCACTATCCTTAATCCTTCTACTAGTGCCTCACATTCTCATAGTTCCTCTCAAGCTCCTATCAACATCAATAGTGATACCCAAGCCACTCCTACCAACTCTAATGCTTTAAATAATGCTAAAAATACTGATCAAACCCACTAACTTTTATTACAAACACTCAATCAAATGAATGCCTTTAAAGCTCATAATACCAATTAAATGATGAGAATGCAAAATTACCTCCATCTTCAAACTCATCCTCAACCAATGACTTGGGGTACACATAATCAAAATGTTCCACTTCCTGCTCTTCGAGATTCCCATGGTAATCTCATCCCTCAACCTCATTTGGTCAACAAAACCATTAAGCATCTTTAAAATGAGCCTCTTACAACTCAATTTCAAATATTCATATAGGAGGTATCACCCCTACCATTTCTTATAATGGATCAACTGATCCTACCCTTCATCTTAAAACATTTGGAAATATTTATAAGGATTGGGTCAAATCGAACACCTTTGATGCTACTAAGATATTATCCAAATCTCTTATGGGTGATGCCTTAGATTGGTACAACCAACTTAGAACCCACTCTATTACTAGTTTGGAAGATTTAGTGAATGCTTTAGTTCAAGAATTTCAAACTAGTGATCTTCCTAAAAACACTTTGGCCCACTTTATAAATTGTAAACAACTTGAAAATGGAACTGCCCAAGCTTTTGTTAAAAGGTGGAAAACTTTATCAAATAAATGTGAACATAACATGGCCAATGATAACCTTTTCCATCTCTTTATTGATGTCATTTTTCACAAATTACAATATCAATTTTGCACTCTCTCTCCATGTACTTTAGAGGAGGTCATTGACCAAGCAAAATGTCAAGATTTACTTATGCATCAATTCAAGCCACCCCAACCATCTACGGGTCCTCATTTCTTACTTAAGAACAAGAATCGTAATGCTACCAATGATGGTGTCATAGACTCTTATGACACCATTTACACTATTCAAGTTATTATTCCTAACCAATCTCTGGAACCAACTCCTCCTTCTCAACAATACACCAATCTTCATTTATCTTCACCTAATACCATCAATGTTCACAAACCTTTATCCTCAATTGGATTACTTATGCATCTATCTAGGCCTCTACCATGAGAGCTTGATCCAACTCATCTTATGAAATCTTGGTATGATCCTAACAAGTTTTATTGGTTTCATGCTAGTTTGGGTCATTCTCATGATACTTGTAGGTAGATTTGTAATTTAGCTATGGATTTTCTTTTTGGTCCTAATTTTGATCATGAATCTATCATTAAAAAGCATCAAAAAGCCTATGACTTTGTTTTTAAGGCTCATGAAACACATACTAAATATCAATCCTTAAATAAAGCTAATGCTCATTTGGATATCTATAAAGACCCTCTTCTTAATCATTAACCTAATCAAGACAACCAAGATAAGCCCATCCCTTCCAATAATAATGTAGAAATTCTTGTCGACCCAACTCCTAAATAGAATGTGGTTAACATGAGTAATATGTAAAGGGTGGTTGATTTCATTGACCCTTAACCTATCTACACCCCTTCATTATCTTTCACATTTTGTGTTATCCAAGATTCTTTTCCAACTCACTTAAATGATTTATGGCAAGATGAACTTATAACCTTTAATGAACCAATTACCACTCCTCCCTTGGATAAAACTTCCAATTTTATTTCTACCATCCCTCCATATTATTTACCTAACACTCATGATAATCAAGATTCTATTAACACTTCTTCTACCAATTCTCAACACCAACCTGAACCAACTACTTCACCTTCTCACCATAATTTACAACTTTGTTCTGAACCTTCTCCTTCTTATCTACACAAATTCCAATGTACTTTGGATCCTCCTTTTGAGGACCTCATTCAACACTATTCACCTATTTCTAACAACCTTCTTATGGGTTATGATGAGTGGGATCCCATTATAGAACTCACTAATCTCCCATACCAAATTCCATTTCTTGAGCTTATGAGGACCTCTCTGCATCATAGAAACCATATTTTGTAATTATTGTTCAAAATGAACATCCCTCATCCTTTCCTAGCATGATGTGAAGCAACGTTATCTAGATCTGAAGACAACATATTACAATAATGTGAAGAGATGTCCATCTATGTTGATGAAACAATGGACACTTCTCTTTCCTTAAAATTTCTTATCACTTCTATGATTCCTGATGAGATTATACTTCATGTGGATGATCCTCATTTATTAATTAGTTTCCAAATAAGTGATATCTAAGTCAAGAGTGCCTTGATTGATGAGGGTTCCAACACTTGTGTTGCTTCTCTTGATTTTATCAAAACCCTTGGATATTTTGAATGCAATCTCAAATCTACATGCAACACATGCCAAGGATATGATCAAAGGAAAATGTCTCATTTAGGTTGTGTGTGGCTTCCTATTTCCATCCCACTTATCACCATTCATGTGAAGGTAATGATATTTAACTTTCCTCTTTCTTATAACATATTTCTTAGTAGGCTGTGGACTCACCGTTTGAGAGTAGTTGCTTCTTCCACCTACCAATGCATTAAATTACCTCATAATGGAGCCATCTATAGGATTCAAGATGAAAATAACCCTTGTAATTTACAAAAATTCCAAGATTATGGTGTCTTCAAGATTCATACTCTTGAACCTTTGCCTAGTGTTCCGTTCTATGAGTCTCATTGATTCACTTTTCCTATTAATTCCACTTGAGGTTATAATGGTCATCCTAAACTCATTGGAAACATTCCTCATAATATATTAGATTTTGATGATGATAAGCATGATGAGATAAATATCAAGATTAAAACTTTTGATCTCTTACCTCATCTCATCTCTCAACTTCTTACTTCATTATAACCTCATTCTCGCAAACCTCCTTGTGATGACATTCTTGTAGTCTTGTATAAGACTCAACATTCTATTCATCACACTTAATCAAATGATAAATTCATACCTACATGCATAATTTATCTTCAAACCCCTAATTATGATGATGATTACACCTTAGATGATCCATTCTTAGGTGGTCTTATTTTGGTTTGTGATGTTGAGATTATCTGTTATCATTCTTATTTGCTTGAGTCTTTTCATATATCTTCCCATATTCCATCATTCATATTTCCTAATTTTAGTATTTTTCCTCTTTATCATAGGGTATATATGGTGTTGACACCTCTAGTTTATGAGGAAACTCATAGGAATATGCCCATAGATCGTGCTATGACTAGGCCTTACCACTTTACTAGGTACCTTGACCCCTATAAATTACTTATATCTGAAATGTGTGTGACCCTTATTTAGCCTTTTATAGACCCTGACCCTCCTCAATAAAACCCACATTGGATCCCATTATTTCTCCTACTATAGTTTAATCCATGCCTACTTCCACTGTTACTGAGTCTATCCTTACTTTTGATTCCATCTCTCATTTTATTGAGCCTAATCCCATTCTTTCCCACCATCACCTTTTTTGGGTGATGGTTTGATTATTTTACCTTAGATGGTTGATGATCCTTTCGAATCTCCTTCCATTCCTATTATACCTCCTCATGTGAGTAATTCTACTAAGCATACTCACAAGCATATTTATTGCTTTCATGACATAGATAATCATTCTTCCATGTATTGTCGTAAGCTACAACAATATGTTGATACTTTGCATCCTTCTTCCCCTTAATCCTTAGACAAGGACATACCTCCCCCAAAGGTACTACCTGAGTATATTCTTAAGTATATAGAGGTATATTGTCTTTGGCACTAATGTGGCACCCATCACATCGATTGTTACTACATCCTTCAAAAACACCTTAAGGATCATCTTATAGTTATTCCTAGACCTTCTACCATTCCTCCCATAGGTTGTGCTTGCAATATGGCTCCCCATTATTCTCCCATAGTTCCACCTCCTATGGTTCCATCTCCTCCTATGGTATCTTCATCACCTTCTGTGTCTCCACCCATGACTCCTTCACTCATGGACCTTCCCTCACCTATGGATCCTTCTCCACTTTTTAGTCCCTCACCTATGGATACTTCCCCACTGGTGATTCCCACATCTCTCATAGATTCTACTCCCATGCATTATCCTAAGCATCCCTTTCTTGATATCCCTCCTTAGCACAATCCATAAAGCATTCCTACCTTTTATATTAATTAGATTAGATGAGAAGTATTTTCCCAATTTTCACTAAAGATTGATGAGACATTAGCAGTAGTTTGCATCCAAATTCATAGAGATCTATATGATGTTCTAGATAATGTGTGTGTACAGATTTATTAATATTTATGAGCACAAGCATGGTGATTTTACATTTACATTTGGATTGGATGTGTGCCCTATATTTATCTATTTGTTATGTCATTTGAAATTGTGTCAAATTCTTATTTATCTTACATGGTAACTTTACTTTTGCATTATATATTGATGATACTATCATTTATGTTTGCTTATGGATATTTTCTTTATCATTTCTTTCTCTTTCTCTCTTGAATTTTCTTTCTTACAAATTCTCTTCTTGTTTCTTCATGATTATTTGCTTTCTTATCTCTATCTTTCACAGATAATTATCATTATGACTTGGTTATACAAACTTGGTTCTCGTTAGTCATTTCTTATTATCATGTGATCAGTTAACAAATAATTCATCTCATTATATTCTCCTTTCATCGGTCCACTCTGGATCTCCTTTATTCACTTTCTTCCCTTTTTGTAAACCAAGCATATATATAGTTGATATTTGAGATAACATGTTGGCTTATTGTCAAGCCTAATTTCCCTATTCAATCTTGTCTTTGGTTACTTAGCTTCTTTTAGCCTAAGCCTATAACTCATTCATGTGTATCACTCTATCTCTCATGTTTGGTCATTCTAAGTTTGTATGGAGGAAGAATATTAAAAAGCCTTAAAAACATTTAAAATCTAAATCATTTAATAAAATTCAATGATATAATAGGCAAAAACATTTTAATATTCTTAAAAGTCAAATCACACTAAAAGACGTGATTCAAAGCACATATCCTTCTTCTAGTTGAAGCTCAAAATACATAGTTGGCCTCATGATAGAGACGAGGTCCATTAGGGTGTGGTAGGCTAGTAGACTAGAAATAAAAAATAAAAAATTTCTTTTAGTGCTACCTACTTTCTCATGCAAGTACCTAGTCTTCGTAGTAGATTGATGTCTCTACAAGGAGTCCTGAGGAATGAGGAATACATCGTGGGAAGGTAGGTCCATTTTACTTTTCTTATACCAATGTACCTTCATGATTTGATTTTAGTAGCATATTTATTTTCCTACAAATATTTATATCTATAGCAAACATGTTTCCTTTATACATTGATGGTCACTAGTCACTTAATGTCTTTTCATGTCCTTAGTATGACTCTTGTTTCTTAAGGTCGTCTCGTAAGATGCCTAAGTCATGATTTTTACATTCCCTTTTTCACTCCCTATATTCCTCATATTTCCTCTTGAGAAATATTATTTTGTTCACTAATCACTCCCCTTGGGATTCCATTTGTGAGTTGTATTGTATGACCATGGATAGGACCTAGCCTTCCTCACAAATTACTACAATTTCACATTCCTATTACCCATATCCTTTGTTAACATATTTTCACATTTATTCCACATCATTGGTGTTCCCTTTGTGAGTTTTAGTATAACACCATGGATGGGACTTGGCGTTTCTCATAAAATTTTCCAATAATCCAAGTCATAATCAAAATTGCATGTGTCAAATATGAGATAAGATGTGATTGATTATGAAGTTACACATCATTGACATTCTTCCTAGCTTGATTTAGTATGTTTTATGCTTACTTCATTTTTATTTTTCTTTTATATTATTATTTTCCAATTACATGTAAGAATCCCACCATTTCTTAAATTTTTTTCATACTTCCTAGCTTGAATTAGTATGATACATTTGAGACCAATTTTTGCTAATATTGTTTTTCTCTTATACTTCCCAACATGATTTAGTATGATTTATTGACTGAATTGATTTGTTTTTATACCATTTATCCTTTTACATAACTTCCATTTTATTACATTATTTTCATACTTCCCAATGCGATTTAGTGTGATTTTACTTGTTTTAATTTGGTGCTAATCTTTCTCTTGGTTTAAAAACATTTTTTTCTACTATCTTGTTTATCATTTCTTTTGGTTCTTTATACTTAGTCATTTTCTTGTTATTACACATTTCCCAACTTGAAAGAGTGTGTAGTACATTTTTGATTGATTATATTTTACTAAGTCCTTTTTGCCTATTTCTTTTTAACCATGTATGTGTCCTACATAATTCTAAAATAGAAACCACAACTCATATATTTCCCATAACATATACAATAGAAAGCTAAATACATGTGATAGAAAGAAATATATCTAAGCATGAACACCGACAACTATAATGACAACACATACAATAAATATATAATTGCCAAAATGAAACATCTATATATATCATGAGTTTTAATACAAAAATATAACCATTTACAATGCTCTAGCTCTATGGTTGGGCCCCATCTTGCCTATCTTATATACTAGCCACACCTCCTATAGATGCCTCAGGTTGACCCCTCCACATAAAATGCTATAAAGAGGCTATTTGAGATCTCAATCCTGACACCTATCCCTGTAGATGAATTATTTGAGCTTGCCCCTGTGCCAACTAGGCTAGGGCTACCCGATGTATCACTCTCTCCTACTCTTGTACTTGTGTCATATGGGTCAGGGTTGTTGCATATGTTATTCTCTCTTGGGCATGTACCTGTGTCACCATAATCAGATGTGCAACTCTCTCTTTAGCTAGATCCTTCCATGCTCACATCTCTCTTACACTCATGTTTGCCAGTGGCTGTATCCCCTCTTTGTCCACTCTCAACTACCTCATAGCCTCTCCAACTAATATAAACTAGCTCATCTAAGATGGCGTAGATGTTACCCTAGGATCTTCTAATAGAGTGGGGTCATATGACATCGATGCCTCATCTAGGACATCATGGAGTGCTCCCCTCACTAGGGACCCCCATCTAATCTCCTCATCCTCTACCATACTTGAAAAAACTAAACCAGATAGATATTAGATCAATGATATATCTCAAAATCTATCTTCTATAGTCTATTTCAAGTAAACTTAAGCAAAAATTAACCATATTTTACTACATATCTATGTGTAAACTACCATAATCTCACCATCTATGTGACCATCAAGCATGGTCTCTCCATCTGTGTGGCCTCTGAAAAACTCCTTTGTAGCTCATCATCTAAAAACAAATCTTGGAGATGTAACTTGTGTCTATCTCAGCCTACGCATAAATGGTCTCTCTATCATCCAACTCTACTCTGACCCACCTATTGGGTCCTTGAATATGGTGATAGTCTCTACTCTTTCCTACTCCTGCTACCTCCATTGATGCCATGTCCATGGTGGTTGCTACTCCTCCTATTATAGAGCTAGTGGTGGTACCTTTGATGCTCATGCCTTTATACCCATCTCTTCTTGCTCTATTGCCTATCATGTTTGACCAGTCCATGGTCTCTCATGTTGTAGCTTGAGTATCAACCTTTCCATTGGTGGCCCTAGTCCTCCTCTCCCCCATAGCTCTCTCACATGTTAGGACCAAATATGTTCACCACTATCAACACCACTAGGTGAGGCAAGCCCATTTACCTTGGTACCCATGCCACTATATGTGGCTCCATCCCCCAGGTATAGTGCCCTTTCACTTATGTTCATGCCAAATCTGGTGCCACTGTGACATAACTAGGCCATATTGTAATGATGTGTCCATATGACTGACATACTATATTTTCTCATCTCACTGTCCACAACACTTGCATGTGGGGCATGGCTTGTGCTACCTAGTCCTATCTCCATCTCTAAACTTGAGGTAACCTATCATCAATCGCATGGGGCAACCCAACTGGCCAATATATTAGAAACCTCTCATAAATCCATGTCATCAATAATATAATCGGTCCCAATGACTTCTTCCCTCTGGATAACACTCCATACATGTTATGCATGAGTTGTACCCAAATGACAAATCCTAGGTCATATAACAGCCTCTCCTCTAACATTATCTGGCTCAAGGCTATCACAAAGAGTGGTACTTTGCCATCTAATTTGTGGCACATCACTTGTCCTATCAAACGTCTTGTCATAGCCTTCTAGATGTCCAAAATCTATGACATATATACATTTAACATGTTCACCCTCAATCCAAGGTGCATCATCTCTGAGCCTATCTCCCATATGGCTAAGGCTTTCCTCTCCTCATTGCCATCTGGTACTCCTATGACTATGGGTGTCCCTACTATGAGCAATCCTAGGATGGCATGCACATCTTCCAAGGTGATACCCACCTCTATAGTATTCCCCTCCACCTCCCACTTGAAAGTGTTTATCAATCATTCCCAGCATCCTAGGAACATGACTAATAGATTTGAGCTAAGGGGTATCCTACACATATCTTCTATGCCATCTAGGCCTAAAGAAATCAATCTAGCTCTATCCTCTATTAATATGTGCTCTAATAAGTCTAGGATCCATGATGTGTCCACCAAATACCAAAATATCTAACATCCCTGCAATCAGGAAACAACAAAAGATGTATTAGATCCTCCATGTCATTTATAATCAAAATACATTCTTTTTCAATTTTAATAAAAAACAAGCCTAAATTGCTTCAATTTATTCATTTTAAATCAATTGAACCTATTTTTAGTTTACTCGGTCCTTTTATCTCTAACTCGATCATTCTAGGCCCTTATAACACTCTTTTGGCCACTTGACCACATTTTCATACTATTTTGGTCCTTTGGTCAAACACTAGTTTGACCAAAATTTCCTTATTTTGACATGATCGACTTCAAAATCTAAGTCAACCCTCTTATTTTCCCTCTAGTACTAGGTTATCATACTGGACTTTTTTACTCGATCAAAAATAATGTACTAGGTCGATAGTCTGAAAAACCAACTATGTTGACACAGACCTACTAGGTTGGTAGTATGGATTTTGTCACTTTTTAGCCTACTAGGTCGACTGGGTTGACCTAGTTGTTTTTCCCTCCTGACCCCTTACATTTTATGAAATAAGTGCCTTCCAACAATTATTTCCCCAAACCCTTCAAACCCATTTCCCTAAATGTTTTTTCCTACTTTTAACATCTAAATTAGGTTCATTCTGATGTTTATTAAGTGATTAAAAACACAAATTTATAAAAATACACTTAAATCACTAAAATTTTCAAAATCTAGCTTGAGTTTCTCAGTTGCCTACCTGTCCTACACCCACTATTGCTTATGAGGGTCCTTCTCACCTAGCTTATTGTCTCCTCACCATCCTAGCTCGTTTGGTCTCTTAGAGCTCTTTTTTTCTCCTTCACAAGTCAAAAATACTAAATGACTTTCATTTCAACCTATTTAAAATCACTTCTCAAAAATCTTCTTCTTTCAAATCTTTTCCATCAGAATCCTTATTTTGCCTATATCTTTATTTCTCCTCATCCATTTTTAAAACCATAAAATGTTTTAGAATAATGATGATGTAGAGAATATTTTCCACTAATATATACCTATCTTCCAAAAATTTGTATTTTTGGCTGTTTTTGCACTAACTTCTACAGCTTCACCTAATGTTCTTCACATTGGAGACCTTCACTTCTCTTGTAGTCTACTTATTTATATTCAACACTAAGGTAAGTAAAGGTATGTGTTTTTCAATTATGTGCTTCATTTATCTTATTTTCTCCTTATCAAACTTTACTTAACATCAATGTTATGTGTTATCATGTTCTATTCCTAAAACACCATCTTGTGTTACACTCACATGACATGTGATGAGCTTCGAGTGGGGCATATGTATACACATAATATTTTCAAATTTTTATTAATTACTGACACTTTGTATCTTTTAAGAACCAATTGATTCTTGATCTCTCTGAGTGCATGCCCTAAGGGGTGCACCGAGAAAGGGGTGGGAAGACCATTAGTGCTTCGTAGGATTGTTGTCCCTTTTTCCACTTGTTATCTACACACTTGTCTCCCAAAACCATTATCTCTAAGCTTGTTCTTCTCTATTGTACCCATTACAATAATTTTCTAAATTTTATCCTTATTTTACTCACCTAAATCCTTTTTTGTTAGTTAGTTGTACTAGGTTGACCCTTTATAATTTTGGGTGATTTTTCACTTAGGGTCTAGGTCAGCTTTTAGCCAATCTAGCCCATGACCTAATGAGTTATTATCTAAAACTATGCTAGGTTGATTAGGTTGACCTTATCATTTGGGATTTTTGGAAGGGTCAAGGGTCAAATCTACCTATATATACATCTTTATTCCCATCATTTATTAAGAAGAATCTAAAGAAGAAGTAAAAGTGAATGAACATCTACTTATTAACCATTCTACTTGAGAAGTAAAACTTAGGGTTCCATACTTTCTTTAGAGATACATATCTTATCTTGTGGAGAAGTCTTTTAGATGCATTGATAGGTTGTGTAGCCTATATCTGATTTGTCTTTGTCATCTTTACATACTATAATAACCTCTTTCAAAGCACCTTAGCCAATGGAGAGATTGAGGCTTGATAGGGTCATCTTCAAAGGTAAGTATTCTTTACTTTATTTCTCCTTTGTAAGAGTAGATAGATATGCATTTGTGTTTCTATTCCATGAATTAGGATTTCATATATATTGACACGAGTATATATCTTCTATGCATGTTTAGTTTTATTGTTTTTAACCCCTACTTTGTGCCACAAGCTTTGGTGAGCAATAGATTATATTTACTTTACTTTTTATTAGTATAGATGAAATATCAAAACTCAAGACCCCTTAGGGTTATTACATGATTGTGTTAGACTGGAGGCTTTAGAACCCTCCTTATCATGGTGTATTATGGTAAGATATCCCCTAATTAGGTCTATCATATCCCTATATTAGTCATGCTCCCTCTTAACAAATGTGTCCCCAATCAAAAGTGTATGGTATGATCTATCTTTTTTGAGTTAGTATTGATTTATAAACATGATGCATTTCTAATTTCATATAGAAGACTTTGGAATAGAATTAGTGGGGTCTATAATATAGATTATGATCAAATCATCCATGATAGTGGACTAACTTGAACAGTTACCTTCCCAATTTCAGTATAGTGTCCAAAATTAGTCCTAACAATGTCTAAGCATTATGATGTAGAGAAGAGAGGTAAAGAATATAAAAGGATAATATATCTTGTGTTTAGGATCAGAACATATTGATCACTTGCTTTAGTTACCTAATAAGAAAACATTTATTAATTTGACCCCAACATCTACTCATCAATTTTGGGATTCCAATACTAGTTCCTACTCTAAGTGGGTCAATAAAAAATGGTTGACAAAACCTAAAGATGAAAAAACAAGACTTATTAAGAACCTTTCTAGGTTTTAATTCATGAATGAAGTTAATGATATGATCACACTCTTACATAGAGTAATGGAGAGCCCAGATGCAATAAATTTTTGAACATGGATGTATAGATACATATGGATCATTCATTAAAATAAGCAATACATAAATTAGGGACAACTAATAAGTTATTCCATCCACAAATAGCTAATAGAGGTTAATGCCACTTCTAAATTCTACATGAACTCTTATCTCATCTATGTTCTTTTTAGGAGAAGATTCTACAATGGCTTGAATATAGTAGGTGACATGCAAATTGTAAACATATATGAATTCTATCCTCAATTCACATATAAGGAAAGTGTGCATCATTTTTTTATGGTAAATGATGTATTTTTACATATACAATTCAAATGTTTAAATGAGAACCATACAACTTGAGGATATCAATACAAGCTTCCACAAAGATTTCTAAATAGGGAGCCTAGTTCATACATTTCCCAACTTTCAATTATCTAAGAATATATGGGTGTGAAATTGTTCAATACATTCTCCAAAGTATGTAGATGACAAATGGGCCTTAATGAAACTAGTAATGCAGTTGACCAAGACACATAAGTTCTTGTCTAGCAAGCACAAGTCTAGAATAATTTTTCCCATTTTTATTATTTGGTACATTTGTGTCTCCTTGGCTAAAGTAAAATTAATTGATGAAGAAATGAATTGAGTCAATATTCGATCATTTGAAATAAGACCTTCCTTTGATGGAAGAGACCTAATTCAAAATATTTTCGATTCTACATATCAACATGTGCATCATTTTGAAGACTTTTATAAGGATTGTTGTGATGAAAAAGACATGAGAGTCCATGATTCCTCATAATTCACTTTGGAACAGGTCATTGTATGTGACATAGTAGAAATAAAGAAGAATATAGAAGATTAGGAAGATGTGTTGGATCCCATTTATGAAAAAGAAGGAATTGAATCAAAACCTCTTCCGAAATTAGATTAGCCAAAAAATGAATCTACTTCACTCATTAACAAGACCCAGACT
Organism: Torreya grandis; assembly: GCA_037957365.1. Lineage (NCBI taxonomy): Eukaryota > Viridiplantae > Streptophyta > Pinopsida > Cupressales > Taxaceae > Torreya > Torreya grandis. Next base: position 4,068,433 of record JARHVA010000920.1, read on the forward strand.
ATATTGAATATGAATCTCAAATGGTTAAAAATCTAAGGTATTAATGTTGATAAAGTTGGATTTACTTTTCCCATGAAAGAGATTGAATTAGGAAGTGTTTATAAACAACAAGTATAAATAAGACCATCTTTAGTTGTAAGAACAAGCAAAGACTCAGAGTAAATTGAAGTAGAAACAAAAAATGAGATCATCATAAAAGCCATTCTAGTACAAAATCCACTCAAGCTAAAAATAATAAGGCTAGGTTTAATCACCTAAAAGTGATATTTCAATGGTAAGAGTGTCACTTGAGTTATCCTATTCCTTGCTTAGCCCTAGACCTATCCTAGAGCCTTTACCACACTTTTCTAATCATTATGCAGACCATAAATAACTACAGTTAGTTCAAACATATTATTAGGACAAATTTATCATATCCCAACCTAGTGTGCCCAGTAGTCTACCAGGTGGACATTAACACCACATTTGGGACACTACAAACATATAACACTAATGTCCCCAACTGGGCATTATTATCCTTTGCCCTAACTCTCTTGAATGGATAATTTTTCAAATGTGTGCCCCTTCTAAGTTTGGATTAAGCACATTTTATTATCCATATAAGCTATAGATCTCTATAAATACAAATCTATTTGACCTTTATTCACTAGATGGAGAATATGTGCAAAATCCCATTTAAACAAAAGATAAGTTGAGAAAAATTATGGTATTTGATCCCTATTCTGCCCTACTTCTACATACTACCATCTACAACATCCATAAGCCCAAATTTCAAATATTTCAAATCTCAAGCACACACAAGGCATCCAAGTCCACTCTCATTCTAGCACTCACTTGCACTTGCACCAAGCACTAGGTGGAAAAACTACATTGAGATTGATCCCTCTTAAGTGTATTGGTATGTAGGAAATTCTCTTCATAGTGGAGTGTTGAGTATGTACAACCTATCCTACTAATGAACACATTTATTTATCATTCCATACTTACAAGGAGGATTAAGGGTTTGCACACTAAATCAGGTTTTTTAGACATAACATAGAGTTTCAAATTTCATGTGCATAGGAATAGGACACATAAATATAAGCACAAGAGATCCCAAAAAATAGGAGCATACCTATAAAGAGGACACTAACACCACTTTGAGGACACTACAACATTATGGCGCTACTGTCTAGGTGGGGCACTATTGTCTAATGAGAAAATACATCCTAGGATCCTATTGATGACACTCAGAACTATCTAAAACCCATTTTTCAAAACTTAGATCATCCATGATAGTCACTTTTTAGATAAATCTATAGTTATGCATATTTATTACTATTTTTAGAAAGTCAAAGAAGGTCAAACTCCATAATAAATCAGTGCTTAATTATTGCATATTATTTAATTGATTTAGATATCTCAACCCTTTAACCAAACATAAGAATTTACATAAATCCTAAAAGGTCAAATCATTTGATGAATTTGAATTACTTCGAATATTGATCCAAACCCTAGCTTGCATTAATACAAATTTTTATGCAATAATTTAGGGCTGCATACTTTTGATTTTCTAATTATTTTTAGATAGACTAGCTAAATTAAATAAAATTCATATTAGGGTTTCAATTTAATTTACATATAAGTATTACAGGAAAACCCTAAATTAAAGAAACCCTAACCCTAACACACTTAGGGTTTGTATCCTTTTATGTCTATACTCATATTTTAATTCTAAACATATCAAAATTGCTATAATATCTAAATTTTTGAAACCTTTCATAGAATATTATTCTTAAAAGGTTTAAAATATACAAAACTTATTTTCCTACCTTTCAAACTACAATGGTAGAATTTAACAACAAATTTGATGAAAGTTATAAGCAACATTTACAAGACTTTGTGTCCAAACATATAAATATATAATTTGATTTCGTAAACATCCTTCAAGAAGAACTCCAAAAGATAAACAATGGTCAATCTTCAACCCCTCTAGTTAATAATGTTTTTACACCTCCAGTGGGTCCAACTCAACCAATTTAGATAATACAACCTAAAATTGTTATTCAACCATTAGTGAAAACTATGCCACTTAAAGTTAGTTCCTCCATTCCAAATGTAAAATGCCTTATGCATGAGATTCACACTCTATAATCTAAGGTGTTACATATTGAGAAAGGAGCAATTAGGTCCTCACTTTCCTTAGATTACAACCTTCTCTTGCATACACCTTTGGCACATCACATAGTGGAAAATCCTTTGCCATCTAGTTTTGTGGCACCCAAGATCACATTATATGATAGCAAGGGTGACCCACATCATCATCTTAGATCTTTTCATGTAGCATGCTTAGACTATGTGTCCAATGATTGGTTTCTTATGGAGTTATTTACATACAGTCTTAAGGATTATGCCCTACAATAATTCCATGATTTTACAAATCAATTTATCACAACATTCAATACTTTAGCTAACATGTTCCTAGCACACTTCTCTATCAACGTCAATGATAAGATATCATATGCACAAGTGGCATAGTTAAATCAAAAGTCAAATGAGTCTATCACATATTATGTCTTATGGTACAAGACAATATTATCCAAATTGACTAGCCTCGTGGTAGATAGAGAGCTTTAGGATATATTTAAATAAAGTCTATTACTAGCACTACATGAAGCTATCTTATTTAAGAAGTTTCCTACATTCATTGATTTGTGCCATACAATTAAGAAAAAAGAGGTTAAGCTCTTATCAATGGGCAAACTCAAGTACATAAATCGATCAGGATGAATTGTTAATAGTTCAAAGAAACCTCCATACAAGTTAAGGGCAATGAAAAATAAAAGTGATCAAAAGGCCATAGTCAATGCAACTTTTGAACCATCTCTTAGATTAGTTTTATCTGCTCCTCAGTGTAGAGTCTTCACTAATCTTCTAGAGTCACCAACACATATTCAACAACAACTATTGGAATAGAATGTCATATCTCTCACTCCCATTAAAGAGTTTGATAAGACATGACCTCTTCCAAAGAGTTATGACTCAAATGCATTTTATGAGTACCACAGGGCACCAGGCCACATGAAAAAGCACTATCCTAAAGCACACGATATTAGCTCACATTAAGGCTAACATTATTGATGTGGGCACACCCATAAAGGTATTAAAACAACAACAAAGAGAGGCTAAGGTAGTGAAGATATTTTTATATCCTTTCCCAAAACATATAGTGAATGAGGTAGGGGGCACATTGGGTATTCACTATACATACCAGGCACATCCACCACTAGATTCATATCACATAGTTATAGAGGAGACACATGTATTGCATAACATTATTGGCATGTATCACACTACAGTGCTACCTAGACCACTTATCACATTTTTAGAGTAGGAGATTGTGGATGATGACACATATTAACACATGCTCTTCATACGAGCATAGATAGACCACCATCATATTCATAATGTTATGGTTAATAATATGTCAAGCATAAACATGTGCACCATGACACTATTATAACACTTGGGATGTAAAGAATAAGATATATTCCCCATAGATACAATCATTAGTGGTTTTAGTGGCCACATTCATAGCTCCATCAGGGAGATTATGCTTTCATTATAGGTGGGACCAACACACATAGCCACTCGGTTGTAAGTAGTACCTAATATAGGTGTATTCAATATATTATTGGGTAGGCCATGGTTACAATAGCTCTAATCCATCCCATGTACCATACATTAATGCTTGAAGTATATACATGATAATCAAGTGGTTAAGGTTGAGGGTTTCCCATATGAATATCCTCTTCCCGTCCCACATGCAGTTCTAGTATAGTTTCTAGCTACAGTACTAACATAGACATCAACTACAATTCTAGTACTATTACTAGATATTACATGGTTATTAGTTAAAATAGAGAGCACAACTCCTATGCATACATCATAGTGTTCAATAAAGTCACCAGTGCAGGCCACATTTACTCCTACGGTATCTACACATACACACACTCTCCCACGTTGACCATTACTAGAGAGACCCATGCATCAGAGATATGCCACATATTCTAGGGGATCTTCTTCTAATTAGTTCATGATAAAATTAGTTATATTGGGTTCTAGGGGTTTTAAGTACAAGGCACCTACATCACCTACAACTTTTTCTTCTATCAAATAACACTTGGGGGCATCTCATACATAGTTGCTATTACCAGGTTATATCCTTACATTTTATGCATTCTAGTATATGCATTGATATATCTTGATGTTGATCATTGCTACTCATTTCCCATATTTTACAAACTATCACTAGTGAGACTAAGCATATCTACATCCTAACATTTACATAGATTTGTACTACACAATTATACATGCTTTCTTTCTAGTTTTCCTAGATTAAATTTGATTGTGTTTCCTATGCTTCTTCCACACTTAAGGGAATTTGAATATGCCATTATTCTTTAGCTCTATACCAATTATATATTTGTATGCCTTGGACATGTGCTCATGTCCCTTGTGTGTGCTTTCTTACTTCTATATGCAAACATGTCATTCTATGTGGCTCTAAGCCAAATTGCTTGTTGTTTGCGTATGTGGAGATTTGAACATGTCCTTATATGTCTTCATTCTTAGATTTAATGAAATGTGCCCATGTCCCTTTTATTGTGTCCCTTTGGCCTACCTTTATTTTCCTCATGTGCTTGTATGTATGCTTATTCATCATGACACTTGTATTTGCTTATTACACACATATCAATTTTCAATGCCATGAGGGACTTCATGCATCTACCCTTCCTACTTGGGTGCTGTGATGGACATCATGCCCCATCCCCCTAAGTAGCTACTCAAATTTATTGTTATACATTGATTACATCTATATTGACACACTTGTGCAATGATATATTATAACATACATCTTACATTACCTACTTATGCTTAGATTCATTTACATTTTGATGTTATGTTTGTCTACTATATTGGAATATCATGCATATGCTCCAGCTAACACATTTTATAGAACTACTTATTTTGAGGGCATTTCTTATATAGGTTTCACAACTACCCTCAAAAGAGGGGGCATTCACAGGGCTTTGTCATAGATATCAGCCTCTTACTTTGCTATTCATAGAAAAATTTCATCACACATGCTTAATTTAAAAAATTAGACACAGGGCAGACACATAAAAAAATAAAGACTTAGAAAATAGTTTAGATCACCCAGATTTTAGACTAGATAGACATTAGTGCCCAGAGTGGGACACTAACACTATAGGGTGCTACTTTCCACTACAAGGTGTTACTGTCCAATAGCCCCAACTTTAGGGTAGTCCATATTAGCCAAAACAATACATAAGGTATATTATAATTTTTCATGGTTACAGTCACATATTTGATAGTTATATTCAGATTTTGCTTAGATACATTCATTTTAGCTCAAATTTATACCAGTTATTTAGATTTGGGGGCATCATGCACAACATGATCACTCCAACATTTAGTTTAGTGACATATATTTAGTTATTACATACTCAATTTAGATTCAGTATACATAGATATCATATTGGTGGCATGTGTGTGGCACATAATTTCTATATACTTAGCTATACATAGGTTGATCAGATGGAATGGTAAACTCCATGTCATTCTCTAAACTCTATACACTTACTAAAATATTCTAGGTTGTCATCAGATTCATTCCTTACTCCATCTATAGTGGTTGGCATTCACAAGTGGCCAAGAGCTACCTAATATACTTGAGTGGCTACAAAGCCAACATACATAGTTAAATATTCTTAGTTAGATACTTTCAACACTTTGTGTAGTTCAGTTATAGATGCATCTACTTTACACAAGTGAGCAATGATGGATTCATGGCATACTTGAGTTCTTGAATCACCCACTTGTGAGGGTTAGATAGACTTATAGTCTTATCTAAGCTATTCACAGATCAAGATCCACTAAGCAGGGGTAGGAAATGATGGAGTCAAAATTGGATTGAGTTCTTGAGCCACCCATATGAGGATTGAGCAAGATATCATCTTAATCCATGTTATTCAATGATATGATCACTATGTACACTCACACATGAAGTTTGTCACCAGGTTCATGCATTGGTTCACATACCCAATGAGGTGTATTCATTCATTTCCTCTCTCTTTACTCAGCTTTACACATTTACTTTATTTCAACATAGTCTTTTACTTTTGATCACATCTTAAGTAAGGACTGATTTTTGCATATTTCATTATAGGGCATTGCTTTGGATCATGTTTCACATATGCATACCCAAATTTACATACTCAAACTCAGCTACATGGGTTTCACTTCTAAGGTAAGTCTAGGTACACTTCATTTTAATTTATAGTAGTCATTTCTCTTTGTTGCATTTCTAGCATAAAGGGGGGGGGGGCAAATGTAATCACCTAAAAGTGGTATTTGGATGCTAAGAGTGTTGCTTGACTTAACCAATTCCTAACTTAGCCCTAAAACTACTTAGAGCATTTACCACACTTTTTCATTCATTTTTTAGACCAAAAACATCTACAGTCAGTTCAAACATAGTCCCAAGATAAATTTACCATTTCCCAACCCAATGTGCCCAACAGTCTGCTCAGTAGACATTAGCACCACATTTGGGACACTACAACTATGTGATGCTAGTGTCCCCACCTAAGTGCTATTGTCCTTTGCCATAACTCTCTTAAAAAAATAATTTTCAAATATGTGCCCTTCTTAAGGTCAGTGTAAGGACATTTTCTTATCCGCACAAGCTATAAATCTCTACAAATACAAGTCTATTTGACCTTTATTCACTAGATGGAGAACAAATGCAAAATCCTATTTAAATAGAAGATAAGTTGAGAAAAATTAAGGTATTTGATCTCTATTTTTCCCTACTTATACATACTACCATCTAAAATAGCCCTAAGCCCATCTTTCAAAGCTCAAGCACACTCAAGGCATCCAAGTCCACTCTCATTCTAACATTCACTTGCACTTGTACCATGCACTAGGTGGGAGAACTACATTATGCTTGATCCCTCCTTAGAGTATTTATATGTAGGAAACTCTCTTAACAGAGGGGTGTTGAGGATGTCCAACCTATCTTGCTAATGAATACAAATTTTATTCTCATGCCATACTTTCAAGGAGGATTAGGGGTTGCACACTAAATCAAGTTTTCTAGACATAACTTAGAGTTTTAGATTTCATGCGTGTAAGAACAGGACCTAGAAACTAAGATGTAGGTACTCCTAAAATATAGGAGAATTCTTGAAAGAGGACATTAGTGCCACTTTGAGGACACTACAATAGTATGGTGCTACTATCTAGGTGAGGTGCTACTATTTAGTGAGCAAACAAATCTTGGGACCATGTTGATGACACTTAGAGCTGTCTAGAACCTAGTTTTCAAAAATTATATCATCCACGATAGTCACTTTTTAAATAAATATATATTTAGGCATATTTATTTCTATTTAAAAAAATTCATAGGTCAAAATACATAACAAATCATTGCTTAATTATTGTATATTATTTAATTGATTTAGACATCTCAGTCCTTTAACCAAACATAGGAATTACACTTGTAAAACCCTAAAAGGTTAAATCACTAGGTGAAAAATTCTCCAGTACTCCTAATATTTACATTTCAAAATAAATTCCTCTTGATAGTCTTTCTCAATCTCAAACATTCATGACCAATACCATACAATAGTTCTTAGCTTTAGATACATCCTTTCTAGTTCTGTCTTTTGCTCCCTTTCAACTTGATACTTCATTACCTTTTCCTCTTTCTCAAAAAAATGAATTGCCTCTTATATCTTCTCCTAAAACTCCAACTAAAACATTATAAAAAGAGGAAGGTGAAGTTGTACTAGAAAATTCAAAAGCCTTACAAACTCATCTTCCTCCTCTTGAGACTCAAAAAGAATCAAACACTAGACTTGTACAACAATCTCCTAGTACAAAAGTCCCTAATTGGTTGAAAGAGATAGTACAACCACAAGAGATAGATTTAAATTTTTTGACAATTATTCTTTCTCATATAGTCAAGAAACCTAAAACTATTTCCAAAATAATCACATATGAAACAGGGGATAGATATACAGAGGTAGTGGTTCCTCCTATTGAGAAAGATAAAGATAATGTTGATAATTTTTATTATCAAATTAAAAAGGTACACTTTGGAAAATATAAAAGATAAGGAATGAAAGAGAATGTTCAATCAACAATTGACACTATTTTTGAAAATATGAATCAAGATAAAGTGCCTAAAGATCACCTTAAATAAAAAGTTAATCAACTGATCTCATTGGTACAAAAACTGATCAAGACAATTCAATCATCTTATTCCCTTGTTATTTCTCAAATCACTCATGCATAAAATCTCAATGTTACCGAAGAAATTGGTTAAATGTATAGGGAAACAAAACAATGGCTAGATAAAATTCTTTAATAAGGAACTACTTCAATTGATACAACTATAACTATCTACTCTGAGATCCAAGTAGAGTATGATGAGGCAACAAAATCTGAAGACAAGTATGCAGAAGAAATATCAAAGTGGAGACAAATGCTTCCAAAATTAGAAAAATTCTCATATACATATCCAAATGATCTCATTCTAGGAGTTATAAAATCAAAAAATATTATAGAACTCACTGAGTTTTTGGGAGCTATAAAATTTAAAATTTGCATAGTTGAAGAGAGTATCAATAAATTTAATGAATCAAAATTGATAGGGGAAGATGCCACTCTTGAGATCTTAGGAGCAATTTAGAAACTAAATTGTGCATCTATGGATAATAATGAGGAAGTAATCCCTAAGGAAGCTATTATTGAATAATTTAGGAAAAACATTAAGAAAACACTAACTCTAAAGTTAATATTCAATTACGAATCCATTTGTTAGTTGATCAAGTATCAGAACAACTTGGATAATCTTGATACAATTTTAAAAATGATTCACCAAATTTCACAAAAAAATAATAGATCTATATTGTGAAGTAGAAATTTCCTATATACACTCAGATGGACTAGATGAAGATAAAGTCAAAGAAGTTATGAAGAAATTTGACGAATACAAAAAGAAGAAACAAATATCAAAGAAAGAGAAGATTCAAATCATCCTCATTGAAGGTAATAAAGAATAATCTTGCATTAGATATTGGTTTTTATTCATACACTTATGTCTTTAGAACAATTCTCAAAATTTTAGATTGCATCTTTTATATTAGCAATTCTACACATTGTATTCCATGCAAATGTACTAGGTCAATTTTGCAAGTTTCAATCCCTTTAAAAACAATTATGCACATTTTCAAGTTGTGCAAATTGATTAATGTGTTTTTATAATTTTTAAGTTGTGCATTTTTACTAAAGTGTTTTAACAAGTCCCTAAAGATTTAAAAAAGTGGTTACATAGTGTAACCATCCATTTGCACCTATAAATATAAGTTTGAAACTCATTGTAAAGGACTTTTGATAGAAATATTTTTCAACCTACTTTTGAAAGGTGAGATTATATTTGTGACTCAACAAAGATCAATACATAGAGATTTTTTAAACTTTGTGTTCAAGATTTCTTCTTGGATTATGCATGTGTATACTATCTACATGTATTCAAATCTTTGTTTTCAAAATGTTATTATAATTGTTATAAACTAGTCAAAATTTTGAAATTCTATTATAGTGTTTTTTTTTCAAACCTATAGCTGTTGTTTCCATCTTAGTGAAGTCTTGGTGGGATAAGAGTAATTTTTTTTTAGTTTTATTAGGAAATAAAAAATAATAATTCATTTATGTTATCAGTGATAAGTGATTATTTTGGTGTATGTTGCATGTTCTTATGAACATGAAAATGTCTTTCCTACCCATTAAATAAGAAAGACTTCTTTTTGTGAAAACTATCATCTCTCCTAACATTTTTAGGTGGTTTCAGAGTTCATCCTGGTATTTTTTTAAAAATCTCTTCATAGATATTTTTTGTTCTTCTATTTTTCTTCCATATTCCTTTTTATAACATTTTCATACTTTCTAGTCAAAAGTACAACCTCATAATGAACACCAATTTTACTGTAAATATTTTTCTTTCTAAATCCATTTTTGGTTTTTAATAAATATAGATCTTCTTACTAATAGGAGATGGATTTTATCCCATGTTTGTTGATGAAAAACCTTTATTTATCCTCTCAATAATTTTTCAAACCAATATTTTTTGGCACCTACCATGGGGCACATTTCTATAGCTCTCATGCAACCCACATTCTTAGATTTTGGTCCCTATGATTTTATCATTAACTTAAGGACCACTTTATAAACTGACCTGGATTGAGAACAATCTACTCAGTTAGATATTCTTTCACATATCAGACAGCTGCCTGGGATTCTAAAGAAGTATATGTAGCTTAGTTTCAAATTATTCTGGTAATCTTGATTCAAGAGTTAGATCATGATAAAAGAATATAAGGAATTATTGCACGTAGGGAGGCTTGTAGAGCTCATCAATTAGATTAAAATCAATAAACTTCACTCATGACCATTTCAACTATTTAAGGCCCCGATCATCAACCTAGTTTAGATTAGACAAAAGATATAGAGGAAGATTTGGCCTTAATTTTTTATCAACTTGCATGGGAGAATATAATATTTCTTATCCATTTTCATATTATTACTAGAGAAATAAAGAAAGAATAAGACTATGATATCATTGTTTGAAGTACTACATAAATTGTTTCAAGGAGACAAACTAGAAGAGTAGTTCATATATGCACTCAAAGAAGAGTTATAGTAAGAAATCCATCTAATGACTATTTATGCAGTTCAAGCACTTATACTTTAACTTAATCTTGATTGGTTAAGTGAGATGTAGGAATATATCTCATCAGATTTGAGAGCATTTGTGTGGGACAATAGAACTAGTTTAACATAGTTAAAAAGAGTTGTTGAAATATTAGAAGAAGAATACCATGTTTCCTTACCATAGGGAGCTAAAATAATAACTGCATGAAGAACATAATGAAGGAGATCATATCAAAGAGTTATTCAAATTCAACCCATACCTTAACAATAGTGTTATTTATCTCAATCTAGTATAAAAATGATTCACTAAAGCTAGTATATCAAGGGGTGAAAATGATCCTTTTTATAAGTTATAAGAAGCTTTAGATTTCAAGTTGAATCTTGAACATAAGATTAAACTCAAGAAAGTAGTTAGTTTTCTCACGACTCCTAAGAAATGTAAATAATCACAAAGAAGAACAATCAAAAGTCGAGCCCTTATCATATCATTTATTGTTATCCCATTACAAGTAATCTTTCCAACCATGGCTCAACCATGGAGTAACGTGATTGGTCTGCTAGATTTGGGATAATTACATAAACTTCCTAAAGGATCATGAAAAAAATTCCAAATTTTTAGATGATGGTAAACAACATCCAGATGGACATATTATTGCTTTCTCTATAGCATGTAGAATTTAGGTGTCAAATATGAAGATATTACATTTAGGCTGTTCATTGAGACTCTCTAAAATGGGGTTATAGATTGGTTTACCAGCTTTCTCCAAGAGCCATTACCAATTTGAATGATATGAAAACTAAGTGTGAAAGTAGATTCAAAGTAGTAGAAGATGTACATGTATTATTGTCTCAAGTCATTCAAATGAAGAAAGAATATTACAAACCCATGAGAAATTTTGTAGCTAAATTTAATAAACTACTTCGTAAAATACCAACAATTGCTAAGCCAAAAGATGATAATCATAAATGCTTATTTATCAATTCTCAATTGTTAGAAGTGAGTTATCAGTTGAGAAGAGCTAGAGTAGCTAACTTAAATACAACCCAAATGATAGTCATTGACATCGAAGATGATGATAATGGTTGGGAAACTAAAAAAGGATCCATCAAAAGGTAAGGCATAGAGTTTAGGTCAATCTTCTACTGAATAAATTTTTACAAAATATGGTTAATGTTACAATAGTTTTAAAAAATTAACTGCCTCAAAAAACTATCACTACTCCTTACTAAGATATTCTTAGACGAAAATATGTTTATTTTCAAGTGAATCATCCTCAATTATAAGCTTCTCAACAAAAGCTTACATTAGAAGCTTGAATAAGAAAATCTAGATCCTCAAGAATGTGAAATTGAAGAACCTAGTGGGAAATTTGCAAATGCATTCTTAGAATACAATTCAGATGAAGATTATTGTGAAGACAATGTTGGAGACATGAAAAGTCAATCATTTTCAATCTTCATAAGGGCTCAAAACTAGAAAAGGTAACAAAATGATGGACAAGAAGAATCTACTAAAGTCATTCTTCTATGAGGAACACTACCTCTTATTTAGATGAAGGGAAAACAATCGATGGCTAAAATAGGTGAGTACTCCCTAACTTTAACCATTGGTTATTCAAATGTTAATCCTCGTATCAATAATAATTCTAATTTATCTTAGCCAGTTGAATGCTCTTCTTTTGCTAACCTACCTACCTTTGATATAATTAAACATGTCAATAAAACTAAAATTTAGATGTCACAAGCTGAATATTTGAGGACATATCTAAATCAAATAGATATGTTAGTAAAATTAATTAAAGTAAAAAACACCAAGCAAAAGAATACCAATGTTAAAGGAATATTAGCCACCCTACCTTCTTCTAATCTAGTGAACTCCATGGCTACAATAACTTCCAAGTCTACTAAGGTTGATATTTTTTACATTTTATTATTCCTTAAGGGATGTAAGGTTAGTAATTACATCATCTTTAGATAATGTAATGCCTACAAATGTTGCTCATGCCCTTGGCTTGACCTGTTAAAAACATTTTATTACTGTTATTCCATGGAAGTTAAACAAGTTCCACTAGTTAGCCAAATGAAAGACACCAAGTTACCCCAAATTTTTTTCCTTAGAAGAGGATTAATATTAACATTATGGTAGCCAATATCCTAGTTGCCTATGTTATTCTATTAAGGATAAAATTATGTAAGGAATTTGAAGGTGAAATTCAATTAGACTTGTCACATGTAATAATCCTAGTCAAAGGAATGAAACAACTCCTTAAACTAGAATTGAAAATGAAGTACACACTAGAAAAAGTAGATGATCCAAGGGTGGGTATATTATATGAAGATGAAAGTATATGTAGTTATTTTTTGATGTCTAAAAAAGATCTGGATATGCTATAAATCATAGAAATCAATCCCAATGAATTTTGGATGTTAGAATTTGATGGTAGTTACTTTTCAACAAGTTATAGCGCAGGAATAGTTTATATATCCCTTAACAAAGAAATATTTCATTTATCTTATAGGTTTTAGTTCAATTTCATCAATCGTACTGTAAAATATGAAACACTCTTACTTAGGTTATAGGTCATAGAAACAATGGTAATTAAAAGCCTAAAAGTGTTGGGTGATGCAGAACTAGTTGTAAAGCAAATCAAAGGCCAGTATCAGGTGAAGAATGACCACTTAAGGCACTACATACATAAAGTCTAGGATAATATATAAAATTTTGATGCATTCTCTATTCATGCTATACTAATAGAAAATAACTCCAAAGTAGACACACTGGTAGTGTCAACTTCATTTTTTATTCCACATTCAAAAGCTGGTATAGATAAATACAAAATTAAATTGTTGTATTGACCTTATATACCAAATAATTAAGAGAAATGATAAGTATTCAATGATGATCAACAAATCATCTCCATTCTTGAAAAAGTTGATATGATTAAAAATCTATACTTTGAAGGTTCTGATTCATTGTGCAAAGAATATTCATCTCAAACACAAAAATAAAGGATATATGAGGAACAAGATGAGGAGGGAGTAATCAAACTAAAAGGGAATAAGATTCCTAAAGGTCTATTTTCATTGGAATAAATTTTTGACAAGCATGGTAAGTTGATCAAAAAGAATATACAAAAATATTCCTTCAGATCAACAAAATATGAGAAAGTGAACTTAGGCTTCAAAGAATAACCTAGGTTGGTTAACATTAGGAAATGTTGTTCACTTGAATAAAAGAGAAAGTTTATTAGATTTATTCAAAAATACATTAACATTCTTGAATATTCATACAAATATCTTAAGTATTTTAATTTGAAGTAAATGTAACATACAGTTTCTCTAAACCCTGATGCTAAGCCATTCAAACAAAAATATGGACAATATAACCCAAATATTGCAGGAATAATTTTTATAGAAATACAAAAAATGTTGAATTCCTAGATCATTTTTCCCATTCATCGTTCAATTTATACTACCAATAAATTACCAATTCATAAAAAGAATGGTGAAACTATAATCTGCTTAGATTTCAAGAATATAAATCAAGCATCTGTAAAAGACAATTATCCATTAGCCATCATGGATCAAGTCCTTTATGCAGTTATAGGTTCATAAATGCTATCAATGTTAGATGAAATTTTAGGTTATTATAAAATTGAGGTTAATAAATAAGTTCAATATAAAACATCTTTCACAATCCCATGGGACACTTTTGCATATCGATAAATGCCATTTGGTTTGATTAATATAGGATCTACATTTCATAGAGCCATGGATCTAAAACTCAAGGATCTAAAGAAAAAGATAATTATGGTGTACTTATATGATCTAAAAATGTCTTAAAAAAAGAGGGAAGATCATTATGAACACCTTGAGAAAGTATTCGAAAAGTGTTGATTCCATTGTATTTCTCTCAACCCTAAAAAGTTTATTTTTGGAGTGACTGAAGGAAAACTTCCCAGAAACATTATTTCTAAATAAGGAATCAAGATTGATCTAGAAAGAGTTGAGGCAATATAAAAATTGTCTCTACTAACTAATAAACTAGGTGTGCATTCATTATTCAAAAGGTGAAATTCCTAAGGAGATTTGTACCAAATTTCATAGAACTTACCAAACACATTACCAAGATGATGAAAGGAAAAAAATATTTCAAGTGGAATAAAAAAAGTAAAAAATCATTCAAGAAAATAAAATATGCTATTACTTGTGTGCCAACTATAGTCTATCCACATTTCAAAAAATAATTTGTCATCTATTGATATTCCTTTGATCATACTCTCTCAACTATATTGATTCATAAAAATGATGAGGGTATTGAATCTCCTATTTATTTCACAAGTTGAAACAATAAATATTATGATTTGAAGAATTCCCTAGAATAAAAACATGCTTATGCTTTTGTGAAAGCTGTTAAGCAGTTCAAATATTATCTTCATCATTCACACTCTATTGTGATGGTGTTGAAGACAATAGTGAGATCAATTTTGACCCAAAAATAACTAGGTACAAAATGAGGAAATTGGATAACTAAAGTTCAAGATTAGGATCTTGAAATCAAACCCACAAAGTTGGTTTATGGAAAGGGTTTATGTCAGCTTATAGCAGAACAGACAAATTCTCAAACAATTACTTCTATAGATTCTAGTATTCATAATAGAGAAGATTTTCCTCTAGTTCTATTTGTTGACTCAATTGATGAGTGATTTGTAGATATTGCCTTATTTCTAACACATGGTGAATGTCTATATCATTTCAATGTTAAACAACACAGATAAAATACATGATATGGGATGATAAATTAATTAAAAAGAGCACCTATGGTTTTTTCTTGATATGTACTAAAAAACACAACAGAAGAAAGTCCTATAGGATTTTAATGATTAGGCATATGGTGGAAAATTTTCTACCCCAGTGATAGCTTACAAGATTTTAAGAGTTTATTATTACTGGCCTACACTATTCAAAGACTCATATGAGTAGGTATTGAAATTTGAGGCATGTCAATAGTTTGTTGGATGAGAAAAACTTGTAGAATTCCCTCTCAAGCTAGTGGTAATATAATAACCTTTACAAATATGGGGATTATATTTTGTAAGAAATGTGAATCCTCATTCAAGTGCAAGACACATAAATATTAAACAACCTTAGAAGTTGTATGTAATTTCATCGGGGATAACATCTTGGTGAGATAAAACATTCAACAAAAGTTCATGTTAGATAATTATCCAAATATATCTTCATAAAAATGATCAAATTTTTCTATGGATATAGTATTCCATTATCCCAATCTTCAAATTATCATCCATAGGGAAATGACCAAGCTAAATCAAGTAATGAAAATCTGGTCACTATCATTCCTAAATTGGTTGATGAAAATTATAGGAACATACACAAAAATTTATATGATTCACTATGCACAGATTGCATAACATTTAAGAAAGCCATAGGTATGTCACCATTTTAATTTCTCTACAGGATTGATGCAACAAGTCCAATAACACTTGAATTATTTTCACTATAGTTGGTCAGAGCTATTGAAAACTAGAACTTTTGGAAGATTGTTGGACAAGAGAATTCTATTTATAAGCATGCTTGAAGAATATAGAGCAAACTTTTTTGATATAATTGCTAAGCATCAGGCTCAAGTCAAAATATTTTTTGATAAAAAAGTGAAAAAGAGGGATTTCTAGGTTGGCAATATTTTTTTATGGAATAAGTGGAGAGAACTGAAGGGAATTCATAGAAATATCGAATCCTTATGGATGGGCCCCTTTAAAATAAAGTACTTTTGTAGAGATAACACATTCTACCTAGCTTATCATGATGACTCACATTTACCATTACCCTATAATGAGCAATATCTCAAACATTGCTTCGAGTGAAATTAGGATGTTCCTTGCATGTAAGTATGTACATAAAAATTTGGTTGTGTTTTCCTTTTATTATTTTTTTATCTTGTGTTATATTGTGTCATTTTGTTTCATGTCATTCCCCTTATTGGTTGGTTCTTTTACCTCTACAATCTCTTGATTTATCCTAAGTCCATCCTTTTGTCAAAAGTCAAATGACTTTGTAGCCCAATGGAAATTCATTTGTCTATAAAACTAGAGTCTAGAATTCTTCTCTCATCCCTTGAAATTTGAAGTCCCTAGTCAGAGCCAGTTTTTATACCAATTTTTGAATAAAGGTAAAAAAGCTAAAATGCTAGGTCTTTTGATTGTAAATGGTCAAAATAATCAAAATGAGTCAAAATTGGTCTAAGTCATTTTTTTAAAGTGAAAATACTTATTCTAGAAAATTTTATTTCCACAAAGTCAATTTGGTCAAAATTGGGAAGAAATGTAAAATATGGCTAAGTCTTTAGCCTTATTAGATATGACACATCTACCAAACATAGCTCATATTTTCACTTATTTCCTTATATGTCATTAGACTATGATGCATGTTTGGACACATGTCAGAACTGACATGTGATCAAGCACATGGTAGAATCTTCCCTCTTTACAAACCAACCCCTTAGACCCCAATGTGTGTGCAAACAAACGTCATATCCTGACACCTCAGTAAGCAAATTTCATGGAGCTCAATGCATGTTCATACCAACTATAGATCCTGATGTCCTGAAGAACATACTCCCAAAGTTTACCATTACTATTTATTTTAAATTTTCATGCATGAAATTTTTGAGATTTGATTTATATGCTTCTACTTCCTCCATTTGCATTTTTCTCGTTGTTCTTCATCATTCTCATTCTTCCTTGCAGTTACTTGTGATTTTACTACGTGTGACTATTATGAAGATGAGGCTTTATCATAAAATGAGGGTTGAGTCTTTTCCTTGCAATCAAAGTATGGAGGTGAGTTTTTGGGTTCATCTTGTTTGTTCAAGTTATTGTTCTTACAAGCTTAGCATATTTTATAATAAAATTCTCCAAACCTACACTTTGAAATAAGGTTCCATTAATTTTTTCTCACTTATAAACATTCATCAAATTTTAGTCTCCTAAAACCCTATTAGACCTCAAACCTGATTGAAACATTATCAAATTCTAATCCTATCTAGAGCACTATCAGAACCCAACTCTTTGATCAACAGACTATCAAACTCCACATTCTATTTAGAACATAGTTAAAACCTGATACCCTACTTGACACATCATCAAAAATAGAGTGTTATCTATGCACATATTAAAATAAGACTCTCTATTAGATATGCCATCAAATTCTAAGTCCTATCTAAACACAACATAAATTCTACCCTCTGTTTAGGCACACTTCAAAATCTACCACTTGCTTGAACACTGTCAAATTTTCACCTACACAAATTCAAATTAGGCATCAATTTTACTCACACAGGGAGTTAGTCCTCATCAAATGTCAAAATTTGGGACTCAAATCAAAGGGACCTCAAGTAAAATCACCTTGAAGAAGACTCCTTCCAAAAAGGGTCCCCAATCAGAAGAAGACACATACATAAAATATCATTTTCACAGAGTTGTTCCACCCTCATACCTAGATTCAAATGTTGAAGAAATAATAGATACTGATCTAGGTCACATCAACATGGAAGGTTTATATAATATAATTAGTGGGGTCCATAAGACATATTATGGTCAAATCATCCACAATAGTGGACTAGCTCAAGCAACTACCTTCCAAATTTTAGTACAATGTCCATAATTATTCTTAACAATGGCTAAGTATTATAATGTAGATAAGAGATAGGTCAAGAATCCAAAAGAGAATATATATTGTGCTTATGACCAAAGCATATTGATCACTTGATTTAGTTACTTGATAGGCAATCATTTTTTAATTTGACCCCAACATATGCTCAACAATTTTGGGATTTCAATATTAGTTCCTGGTCCAAGTGGGTCAACAAACAATGGTTGATAAAACCTAAGCATGAAACAAAAAGAGTTGATAAGAACCTTTCAAGGTTTGAATTCATGACTGAATTCAATTATATGATCACACTCTTAAACATAATAGTGGGGATCCCAAATATAATAAAATTTCAAACATGGATGTATAGATACATATGGATCATTCATCAAAATAATAAATACATCAATTGGGGATAACTAATCAGTGATTCCATTCAAAAATAGGTAATAAAGGTCAATACCACTTATAAATTCTACATGACCTCTTATCTCATCTATGATGTTGCTAGGAGAATATTTTACAGAGGATTGAATATAATAGGTCACACACACACACACACACACACACACACACACACACACACACACACACACACACACACACACACACACACCCACACACACACACACACACACACACACACACACACACACACACACACACACACACACACACACACACACACACACACATGAATTCTATCTTCAACTCACATTGAAGGAAAGTGTGCATCATTTTTGTAGGGTAAATGATGTATTTTTACAATATGTGATCAACTGTTTGAATCAGAACTATACAACTTGAGGATATTGGTACAATCTTTATAAATATTTCTATATGGGGAGCCTAATTCATATATTTCCCAACTTTCACTTATCTAAGAATCTATGGGTGTGAGATTACTCCATACATGTTTTGAAGGTATGAAAATGACAAATGGGCCTTAATAGAACTAGTAAGGTAGTTGAATGAGACACATAAGCTCTTATCTATAAAACACAAGTATGGATAAAATTTACCATTTCTATTGGTCATTATACTTGTGCCTCCTTAGATAAAATTAAATTAATTGATGAAGAAATGACTCAAGTCACCATTCGATCATTTGAAAGTAGACTTTATTTTAATGCCAGAGGCTTAATTCAAATTATTATATGTTTTACATATCAACATGCACATCACTTAGAATTTTTTTTGATGGGTTATGATGAGAAAGACATGAGAATCCATGATTACTCATGGTTCACTTTGGAACATGTCATTATATTTGACATAGTAGTAATCAAGAAAAATATAGTAGGTGCATTAGACCCCATTTATGAGAAATAAGGAATTGAATCAAAACCTCTTATAAAAGTGGATTGACACAAAAAATAATCTACTTCACTCATTTATAGGACCCATGTTGTGCTAAATAGGACTCTCAAATGGTTAAAAATCAAAGGTATTAATGTTGATAAAGCAAGACTTCCTCCCCACATAAAATCCTAAAGTACAATAAGTAGGAACAAGACCATCTTCAATAATAGGAACAAGCAAATACTTAGAGAAATTGAAGTAGAAATATAATA
Source organism: Torreya grandis (assembly GCA_037957365.1). Classification (NCBI taxonomy): domain Eukaryota; kingdom Viridiplantae; phylum Streptophyta; class Pinopsida; order Cupressales; family Taxaceae; genus Torreya; species Torreya grandis. Next base: position 4,088,463 of record JARHVA010000920.1, read on the forward strand.
TGAGGCCATCACATAAGTTGTTCCACTAAAAAATCCACTCAAGCTAAAAATAAGAAGGCTAGGTGAAAAATTCTCCAGGACTCCTAGTATTTCCATTTTAGAAGAAATTCCTCTTGATAGTCTTGCTCAATCTCAAACCTTGGTGACCAATACAACTTATTCTTAAATTAAAATACATCCTTTCTAATTCTCTCTTCTATTGCCTCTTATCTTGATATGTTATTACCTTTGCCTCTTTATAAAAATATCAAATTGCCTTTTATATCTTCTCCCAAAACTCCATTTGATATGTTAGAAAAAGAACAAGGTGAAGTTTTACTATAAAAGTATCAAGCGTTGAAAACTCATCTTCTTCCTCTTGAGACTCAAAAGGAATCCAACACTACACTTGTGCAATGAACTCTTAGTAAATAAGTTCTTGATTGGTTGAATGCGATAGTCAAGAAAAAAAAGAAAAAAATACAACCACAGGTGATTGATTTCAATGTTTTGACAACTATTCCTTCTCATATAGTCAATAATCCCAAAATAGTTTTTAGAATAATCATAGATAAAAAAGGGGATAGATATGCAGAGGTAACAATTCCTCCTATTGAAAAAGATAAAGATAATGTCGATATTTTTTATTATCAAATCATAAAGGTACACTTTGGAAAAGATACAAGAGAAGGAATGAAAGAGAATGTTTAATCAACAATTGGAACTATTTTTGAAAAGGTGGATCAAGATGAAGTGACTAAAGATAAAATTAAATAAAAAGTTGATCAACTAACCTCAGTGGTACAAAAATTGATGAATCCAATTCAATCATATTCTTCCCTTGCTATTTCTCAAATCACTCATGTAAAAACCTTCAATGTTGCATAAATAATTGGTAAAATGAGTAGGGAAACAAAATAATGGTTAGAGAAAATTCTACAACAAGGAACTACTTAAATTAATACAACTATGACAATCTACTCTAAGATCCAATAAAAGTATGAGGAGGCAACTGAAGCTAAAGACAAGTTTGCAAAAGAAATATCAAAGCAAAAATAGATACTTCCAAAATTATAAAATTTCTCATAAACAAATCCAAATAATCTCATTAAAGGAGTTTTAGAAGTAGAAAATATTGCAAAAATCCTTGAGTTTTTGAGAGCTTCCAAATTTAGAATCTACATAGTTGAAGAGAGTATCAATAAATTTAATGAATCAAAATCAATAGGGGGAGATGCCACTCTTGAGATCTCAGGAGTAATTAGGAAATTGAATTGTGTATTTTTGGATGATAATTAGGAAGTAATCCCTAAAGAATCTATTATTGAACAATTCAAGAGAAGCATTGAGAAAATACTAACTCCAAAGTTAGTATTCAAATACAAGTCCATTTGATAGTTGATAAAGTAACAAAAAATCTTGGATAATCTTGATAAAATTTTGAAAAAGCTTCAATGAATTTCATAATAAATGATAAATCTGCATTATGAATCAGAAATTGCCTTCATACACTTAGATAGACTAGATGAAGATAGATTCAAAGAAGTTATGAAGAAATTTGATGAATACAAAAATAAGAAACATATATCAAAGAAAGAGAAAATTCAAATCATCCTAAGTGAATATGATAAAGAATAGTCATGCATTAGATATTGGTTTTTCTTTATAAAATTGTATCTCTTAAATCATTCTCACAATTTTGTATTGCACCTTTTGTATTAAAAATTCTACACATTGTATTCCATGCAAATGTACTAGGTCAATTTTACAAGTTCCAAGCCCTACAAAAATATTAATGCACTTTTGTAAGTTGTACAAATTGCTTAATGTGTTTTTGAAAATTTTAAATTGTGCATTTTTGCTAAAGTGTTTTTACAAGTCCCCAAAGATGCCAAAAAATGGTTCTGTAGTGTAACCACCCATTTTCATCTATAAATATAAGTTTAAAACTCATTGTATTTGTGACTCAATAATGATCAATACAAAGAGATTTTGTAAACTTTATGTTAAAAATTTATTCGTGGATTATGTATATGTATATTATCTACATGTATTCAAATATTTACTTCAAAATGTTATTGTAATTGTTATAAACTATTCAAAACTTGGAAATTATATTGAATTGTTTCTCTTTCGAATGTACATCTATTGTTTCCATCTTAGTGAAGTCTTGATGGGATAAAAGTAATATTTTTGCTAGTTTTATTAGGAAATACAAAACAATATTTCATTTCTATTATTAGTTGTAAGTGATTATCTTGGTTTATGTTGTGTATTCATATGAATGCATAAATGTCTTTCCTACCCATTAAATTAGAAAGAATTCCTTTTGTGAAAACTATCCTCCCTCCTAACATTTCTAATAGGTTTTAAAGTTTAACATGCTAGATTTGTCAACTCTCTTCATATATATTTTCCTCTTTTCTATTTTTCTTTCCATATTTCTTTTTATAACCTTTTCATACTTTTTGGTAAAATTACAACCTCATAATGAACACCAATTTTATTGTAAATATTTTTCTTTCCAGCTCCCTTTTTTATTTTTAATAAAGGTAGCTCCACTTACAAATAGGAGAGGATTTTATCTTGTGACTGTTGATGAAAAACCTTCATTTGTCTTTATGACAAATTTTAATGCCAACAAGATGTAAAACCTCATATTCTTTGAGGTGATTTCATACAAGGATCACAATTATGTAAATAAATCAGGTGATTTTTAGATTTTAGTTAGCTACAAAGTACTATTAATTTCCATTTTTTTGAGGGTTTATTGGATTAGAAAATTAGGGATTTCTCCTATACAAAGGGTTATCATGCCCTGTAAGAGGCCACCATACCTTTTGGATACTTTTGTGCCTCAAATCATAGCCATTAGGGACTGATACATAGGATTTGGTGATGGGTTATAGTGGTATCAATCATGTTGGTCACTGATCTTTCCATTCCAATGGTTACATGATGCTATAATTCATTTTTAGCCAGCTGATCTTTACATTCTAGTGATTTTATGTTGTTGTAGTTCAATCATACCCAATTGATCTTTCCATTCTACTGATTTCATGTTATTATAACTCATTTGAATCCAGCCATACCTTCATTTACAACTGTCATAACATTAAAATTAGTCAGCTGTGTCATCTAATGCTACTATTTTAAGTGTTATGTTTTTGGATATTGATAGTTAAAACTAGGGTTTCATATAAAATAAGAGGATTCTCTATTGTTGATGATTAATTTATGTAAACATCCATATTTTCCACTCAATACAATATATATTTCAGTGATGTTTTCAATTAAGTCTTCAATACTTATGTTGCATGTGATTTTTAATATTTTCTTGATGTTTCAGTGTTGAAAATGAATCCTAATAAATTATATAATTTTGAAAATTTCACAAAAGGGACATTATAGTGGCATTAGAGTATAGATCATACTAGCCTATAGGTCAAGAGATAAAATAGACAAGTATTTGGAAGAGTATTAGAATAACATGCCATATCTAGTGTCATAAATAAAAATATAGTTGGACAAAAAAGAATCAGAAGAAGAAGAATGGTAGAAATAACTCAAAATTGATTATGAGACCTAGTGTGAAGAATATTATAATATAAGCTTGAAATTTAAAGTTAACATGACCTTTTGAGATTTTTGACTTAAAAAGGATGTATGAGCCAAAAAGAAGAGGAATAAGGATCACTCAAAATCATCTAAACAAGCTTCCCACATATGATGAAAAGTCTGAATTTACCTTTGAATAATTATCGAAGATGATCAAATAAGGTAAAAGTAGAAAATTAAAGGAGATCAAGGAAAAATAAATTGATAATTATTGCACACTTGAAGTGGATGGGAAAATAGAATCTTTATCACCAATTTCTAGAGCTAGTGAGTCTCTCTCGATTTAATCCAAAAGCTCAGGTTTCAGGGGTTGGATTGAAGTCCCTACTTTATTTGATCACCTAAGGGATGCCAAAAGTGCCTAGGCTACCAAATTTGTGTTAAAAGAGTAAAAAATTATAGGATTAACACAAATAAATTCGATTACAATGGATTCATTTTGTCAGCAAAAACTTGTTTTCGTCTAACCAAAAATATGTTTTGGAAGGGCACTAAATATTCTCTTGGAAAGCTTCCTAAGATAGTGGTTGTGACCAAATTCACTTCATGCATTATTTTAAGTCTATCTTTAGGACATAAATCTCATGAAATATTGACTTTTGATGATAAATGGAATGTTAACACATACAAATCTATAGATTTAAAAGGTTGTAATCATGAATATCTATATTTTCTTAATGCATTATCATCTACAATAGATAATACAAGTCTATATGTAAAGAATTTAGTTAATTCATCAGTTATAGACCAAAGTATCACCGGTAAAATAAATACTACACTATCATCTGACTTTAGTGATAAGAAGATTGTGACCATGAAAAAACAAAAATTCTAAGAAATGAAAAAAACATCAGAGTATACCAATGGGAATATGTCATCATACATGTTATTCTTAGTGAATATTTTGTAAGTCAAGGAAAAAATAGTGTGTTTTGAGTCTATTATAGACACTAGGGAAATTAAACTTATAGAATGTTATGACTAGAAATACATTCATGGAAGGTCTATTCCTATAAATATCTCTCTACTATATGTACTACAAAAATATGCATATGATGAAAAAATAGATCCTATTCAAAAGCATGGGGAGGAAGCTCTAACTGATACCAAAGTAGAGGGTAATTATTTTTTATTAGGATAGATTAAAATGACAATTAATTTCAACCCATTTGAAATACTAGATGTTGGCACATCAATAGTGCATGAGTCATTATGCACCATAGCCAACATGCGTGCATAATTTTTGAAGCAATTTTACAAGTTGTTCTCTAGAACTGCATTTCTTTGAGAACTCGATGGCTTACACAAATATATATTTAAAATATGTAACTTTGGTAACATATTCAAAGGAGAAAATGGAGGAATTCTGCTCAAGAATTTTTTGCTTCAACTCATGGAATACTGTAGGGACCTAATTATTGACCTATTAGTGGTTGTTAGAGTCATAGTTAAATACATCAAGGAATAACATGCTTTAGACACTTTTCAATTTATTATCTAAGTGTTTACAGTGATTTCAGGTGGTGTAGTTGATTATTCATAAGAATTTTAATGGAAAAATCTTCCCTTACATCCACTATACTCAGAGATAAATGACACAACATGTGAAATGGACAAATTAAATAAGGAACTATTTATTAAAACTCTTCCTTATGTTGTAGTGAAGAGAAGTTGTGGTTCCACTAAAGTCTTTTTGTATATGTATTTTCAAATTCTAACAGAGGACTATTTTGTGAAATTTAAAAGTGGTATATCTGCATTGAAGGTTAATCAACTAGATCTAAAATACATGAGGGTTTGGGTCTAAGGGTATATTATGGGAATTTAATTTGGTATAGATTATTCTAGTTTGTCAATTGTGATAAGGAGTGAGAATTTAGGAAGAAAATTAAATACCATAGTGATATTCCTATGGCTGTATATCTTCTATGCATTTTTGATGATAGAGGAAATTTTGACAGTCCTATTTGGGGAAATATATCATGATGTGAGGAAGGTAATGTCTATAATATGTGGACATTAGTATTTAAGTTAGTTCAGAGTCAAAAATGTCTTTGGAATGGAGATTTTCTATTAATATAAAAATCTTTAGCTCAAGCTTGCTCTATGTGGACTGAAGAAGGATGTTTACATCTTATTTATGGTAACATTTACATGGGGATTATAAGGGAAGGTTCCAAACTCTCAGTTATTGTTTATGGATGCACACACTCTTATTAAAGCACAAAATATTATCCACTTTTAAATTATAAACATTTATATCTTGTTTGCACAAAAATAAGCTAGCATAGGTAAGGGGAAGATAAGGTAGGAGAGAAACCTTCATCTAGAATGGTCAACTTGGTTAGCAGAGATGAAACCTATAGAGTTATTATTTTAGATGCATTTATTTGTATAGTGGTCTAGAGTTATCTTTGAAGGAGACATTTGGAATTGTAAATCCCCAAGAATGGTTTGGGATCCTTGTATTTGCAAGATAATTTAAACATTGCTTAAGGATAAATAATATTTGGGAAGGGTAGATTATCATGTCCCCTTTTTCAAATAAAGTAAAAAAAGATAAAGTTAATATTTTAAGATATCTAAGTGACTTACTATTTACTTTTTATTAAAAAATGATAAATTAATAGTACTTTATTATTATTAGAAATAAATAAAAGGGTAAGAAAAGGGAAAAGTGAAAATAAAATAAAAGGGAAAATTTTAAAAGTGAAACCCTAACCCTAAAATTTTTAATTGAGTCTATATATTGAGAGTTTTCTCTCATTTGTATCGATTCAAGTTTATGTTCAAAATATTTTATCAATTTGTTGAGCTTCATAGTTATTCAAGTTTTTCAACATAAGGATGAAATTGGTTGAAGATGATTATGGGGATGAAAACCTCCATCTTCTATAATTTAGGATCTAAGGATGAAAACCCTCCTATTATTTGAGGTGATTCCATATAGGGATCACAATTATGCAGACAAATCAAGTTATTTTTAAATTTTAATTAGTTGCAAGGTACTATCAATTTCTAGAATTTTTGTGGATTTATTGGAGCATCAAATAATGGTTTTCTACTATAAAAAGGGTTATCATGCCTATAAGAGGTCACCATACCTTTTGGATACTATTGCACCTCAAATCACAACCATTAGGGACTGCTATGCAAGTTTTTATGGGGAGTTATAGTGGCATCCAATTTTTTGGTCATCGATCTTTCCATTATAGTGATTGCATGTTATTCTAATTCATCATAATGAGATAATTATTCCATTCTAGTGATTGTAGGTGGTTGTAATTTATGCATAACTAGTCAATATTTCTATTCCAGTGATTGCATGTTGTTGTAACTCATTTGTAGTCAGTCATACCTTCATTTAAAGTTGTCATAACATTAAAATGAATCAATTTGCATCACACAACATTGATATTTTAAGTGTTATGTTGTTGGAAATTGATACTAAACTATGGTTTCATATCAAATAAGAGGATTCTCTACTATTGATGATTAGCTTATGTAAACATCTATATTTTCCACTTAATACAATAAATATTTTAGTGAATTTTTCAATTGGGTCTTCAATACTTGTGTTGCATGTGTTATTTAATATTTTGTTGATGTTATAATTTTGAAAAGGAATCACAATAAATTCTAGAATTTAAAAAATTCCCCAAAAGGGACATTACAATTCCCACCTCTTGGAAAAATAGCTTTAGAGTCCTCAGGTGTTCTCTCAAACTATGTACTATTATTGTAATTGGAATAAGATCATTCAAATTTAAAAGTAACTTTACTACATATTTAGCTATGTGAACACCCTCCACCAAATTTGTTTATCCACTCCTCTAGCTTATCAATGTATAGCACAAATAAATTGGGGATAGAGTACATCCTTGTTTGACACCAATGTTGCTTCCAAATCATTGTAACATTTCTTTACCTTTTTTGAATTTGGCCTTGACTTGGTCATAAATTCTAAGGACTACTACTCCATATGCATCTAGAACTCAAAGCTCCTCCATCCTATTCCAAAGTCAACAAAAAAATAAAAAAACTTATTCTCCCTAAGTATCCCCTACTTTTTCAATCAAGTGACACATTGGTCATTAGTGGAATACGTTGGCCTAAAACTTGCTTGTAATTTTGCTGTTTTTCCCTTTTTTTAATACCCAACAACTATTTTTATGCTCTACCATGCTACCAAATATATTTCCAAGGAGGGTATTAACCATGACAGTGTGATAGTTAGATTAATTGTTAATATCCCCACTTTTATAGAGAGGGATAATAACTCTAGTCATCTAATCTATCAGGGTGCCTTCCTAGATGATACCATTAAATATGCTTTTGATGTGTGGTGTGAGAACTTATAAACCCCATTTTAGATATTTTTCTTGTAGCCCATTTATGTATTATGTTTTACCCCTTGTTAGTCTCTTTGTACCATGGGTAATATCATATATAAATAAGAACTCAATTATTGTGTTCATTTTAAGAGAGATGTCTTTATCCTAGACTCGTTCATAGATCAATTTTGCATATTCTATCCATTTGGTATATGTGATATTTTTCTTTGTTCATTTTCTATTTTGATGTAGTTATGTCAAGAAGCCTTTAAGGTTGTGGTTTCCAAGGAAAAATAGTTATTTAATTCTTGGGTTCATGTAACTTTCCTTTTTATATCATATGATTCTTTCATAAGCCTTATTATTTTCTTTGTCCTTTCCGCATTTTCTCATAGTTCTCTTTTTTACCTTTCACTCTTCATCATACTACTTATATTATAGAAAAGTACTTGCATCTTTTACATGCACTTAGAGCTCTATAAATTAAGGGAATCAACACATTATTGTTTACTTGATAATTTATTATATATTTTGTACTATTCTCTGCTTCCTAAAAGTGTTTTTCAAGGGTTTTTTATAGCATTATTGATTCCCCTGATCCATGAGGATTTTACCATGAAGAAAAATCATCTTCTATTTGTATTGGGCTTATTTTCCTTGTTTATTGTTTATTTGACTATCATAATTTAGATATACTGGATTATGATCTAATTTTAGCTCTATAGAGTAGTCATCAACTTATAACTCCATCATTATTGAGATAGATATCTATGAACAAATAACATAGTCCACCACACTTTGGCCATTGTAAGTTTACAAGTGATGTTATCTAAATTTGGCCATGTTTAAATGCCATTACATATAATTGCATCATATAAATTGCATAATCCTAATATTTAGGATTCATAATGTGTAACTCCCCCCTTTCTATCTTGTGATGTAATTTATTAAAGTTATCTTCTTCTTCTTCTTCTAGCCATAATGTATTATTTCTCACTCTACCTTCATTTACCAAATCAAGGGCTTGTTTGTTTGTTATATGTGTATTAAAATCCCATATTATCAAGAATTCCCCCAAGGTGTTGAATACTAATACATCACTTTTTATTGATGCATGTGGGTCTTCACAATCTAACTTCATCTTCTTATATGTTTTCTAGCTTCTCGGTGCAAAGTAGTAGGCAACAAACCTAAGTGTTATATAATGTTTTTGTTATTTTCAACCATATATATTGTTTTTTTGGATCTTATTTCTCTAATTTCATAATTTCACACCATATTTATATAATTATCACCATAATATCTCCACACATCTTGCCACATTTAGTTTTTCATTCCAAATTGATATTTTATTATATCCTTAAAAAATTAGGATTGCAATGTTTGTGTTCATGAGTTTCAGTAAGAATGATGATGTATTTTATGTCTACTATGGGCCCAAACCATGACCTATAATTAAAGGTTAATCTCTATAATTATGGATAACCATGGTCATGTTCTCCCAAGGTTCTCCAAATCCCTACTTCTTGTATATCATTTGATGGTTGATTTCAACTTTTTCATTCTCTAATGATGCCCATTTCCCTATATCTCTTATTTTTTTCATTATATCCTTATTTCCTTCTATGTTATTATTTTATAGGGGTTAATTTTTAATTTAGGTAGATGTATGTACCTATAAAAAACCTTTTATTACTTAGAACATGCTATTTTTTTCCCATGCTTTTCATTATAACTCTTACATGTCTATCATTTTCCCCTCCTATCATTTTTTCAATCTTATTTTCCTGATAAATATGCCTTGTCTAATTCAATTGGTCTACAAGGATGTCACTTGAAATTTTTTGGTATTTTCATCCTCATCATAGTCCTTCAATCCTTTAATAATGATATTTTCAGCCCTATCATGTCTGTCATTTTCTTATCTTATTTACATCCTAGCCTATTTCTATATTAGCTCTCTTGTTTGTTTGAAGGTCGTCTTCCTACTTATGCCCAAGAATTGGCTTCATTTATTTGGTTTATAAAGTTATTTTATTTTAATTTCATGTTTGCAATTGCATATTTTATCTCTTCTATTTTTGGTACACCACTTCCTTCAAACACTCTTGGTTTATTTCCTTTTGTTGTCTTTAGTTGGTCTAGAGTTTTTTTTATCATGATTAGCTCTTGCCACCCCATTTAAATAATGTTTTGTAATTATTTTACTTTCTCTATGATCATTTTATTCTCTCTCTAGTTTTTAATTGGATTTTTTGATTTATTTCATCTTTTTTGTCCTCATATTGTTCCTATGATTCTGTCTTCAAACCTGCTTTTCATGTTCATTAAATCATTGACATATATTTTTGTTTATTGAATTAGTGGCATTGATGTGGGGATATATATATATATATATATATAAAATTTATTATCTTAATCATCCTTTTATATATATTTTTTGTGTGTATGTTTTATTCTCCCCCTGTTTGTTATAGTAGTTTCCCATATATCCCTTTTTGTCACTGTTCTTGTCCTCTAAAACACACCTATGTTTCTTATGTGTATTATCGCTCTCCTATTATATAGTGGGTGAGTTTAGTATATAGTTTTCCAAATTTATTTGATTCTAATTCATCCTAAATCAAGGTACTCAATTTTCCCCCTCCAATTTAATATCCTTGTGTTACTTGTACCACCTATGTTTGTTGTGTTTTAGCAGTGGCATCTAACTTATATTATATTACACGAGGTTTTAAATAAATTTGGAGTTTCCAAATTCATAACCTATACTTCATCCCATGCAGGGATTTTTATATATTTTGGACATCCTAATTTATAATCCACACTTTATCCCATGTAGATATTTTCACAAATTTGGGACTTCCTAACTTCTAACCTACACTTCATCCCATGTACGACTTTTCACAACTTTAAGGTTTTTAATTTGTATCATGCACTTCATCATATATAAGGTTTTTCATAATTTTTGTACCACTTAATTTATAATTTTCACTTCATCCTATCTGAGTTATTGTATGGATTTCCATAATTTTGGGGCCTCTTAACTTCAAATCTACACTTCATCGCATGCAATAATTTTCACAATTTTGGTGTCTCCTAAATTTTAACATACTCTTCATCCCATGTGGGGATTTTAAAAAATTAGGGAATTCCTAACTTATAACTTACACTTCAAAATTATTATGGTTGACATCTTCATTTAGCCTCTCTAACACTTATAAAATCAAGTTAACATGACATCAAAAGGAAATATAATACATTTAATATTTTAAAAAATTTATTTGCACTACATTATTTGAGTGCATATTTTACTTTAATTTAATTTAATTTTCTCTTCTTTCTATTTTTTTTGCGGGGGGGATGAGGAATTGAAATACCAACTACTATAGATGGTACATATTTTTATGCCCCTTGTTATAAAGTGATGAAATTATGAAAAAATAAATCAATGAAAGAGGTAAAAAATAAAGGGCACTATATTTGGTCAGTGGTATTATTGTTATAAGCCTTGAAATTCAAGTCTCTTAAAATGTATAGGGCTCTAGCTCAAATTTTATGATTCCTTCTTTAGATTTTTAATTTATGTTTTAAAAGTTGTTTAACCCTAAATTTAGATAGTGGGGATACAGTTAAGATTATAGAAGTAACTTAATCACAAGGGTAATAAACTAATCTATAGAAATCCAATTAATTAAAAACTAAGATAAATGAATATTCTAAATTATAAAACTGAGATATGTAAAATATTGAAAGTACCAAGTTTGAAAGATGTTCAATTAATTATAATACCAAAGAGAAATGACATTTAACTATGTTTATTAAGTGTAAGTAGATGTGGGTTGGACACAATAAAAATTGTGCATGATCAGTATTATAGAACACTTTTTAGATTTTATAAATATTTTAAATGTAGCCATAGATAATAATTTCAATGTCAGGACACTACTGTTAATACTATTATCTATATTATGATGCTTTTATCTGATACATAATAGGTGTTAGATTATGATGCAACTAACTTCATTATTCTAAGTTTTTCATCACATTTATGATGATGTATTCATATTTTAAATACAATTTTTCATTATATTATTAATGATCAAACCCTATAGCTTCACCCCTCTTCACCCTTAGAATGAGTTTTTCCAAAAATGGGTTACTCAACTCAAGGTGTTGAGCTAAACTCAATAAAACCTCTATCACTGAATGCTACCTACATAGCCAATAATCCAAAGAGGGCCTCATAATTATGTATTTATCCATTATGTGTGGAAGTATGTGTGCACAAGGGTTCAATATACTATATGAAGATGCATAAAATGATATAGCTTGCAATTTTAAAAATATTGCTCATGCACTGATCTTTGAATGATTCAAACCTTTTTTATGACTGATCTTATGATTGATATGTTGGAATCCAAATGAATGAGGTGGGGGGGGGGTGAATTATTCTTATTAAATTTCTTATACAATATTACTTAAGCAATCATAGATCATTTAGACAATCATGTACATCTTAGAAAGCATAAATATCAATTCACAAGAGCATGAAACATATGAACACAATGTGTATGTGGGAAACCCGTAAAGGGAAGAAAACCCACTAATGATTCAAATGGAATAAAGTCCTATAATAAAATCACCAACTTTAGTGAAGCACCAACTTCACATGTATCCCCAACCCCAACTAGCTAAGCAACAACTCAACTAGACTTTAACAAGCACCCACTTGCAAGGAGGCACCAACCCCTTAGATGATGCAACACCAACTTAGATAGATAAAACACTTGATAAAATTTATAACACTATTTTTATCATATAATAGATGATTATCTCTTTCTTCAGCTCTTCACACACTTCTATTCCTCTCAAATTATCCTCTAGTCTTCTTCGCTCAACTAGCCCTCTTCTTGACTTGATTAGGTCATATGACCTTGATCCTCACACATAGAACCTCTATCAAATGTTAATCACTGATACTTTATCTTATTGTGATTTTATAAAATAACTCCTTATTCTCTACAATATCCTTTCTTGTTTTCTTACACTTCACTCTCATAATAGGTCTAAAAATGCCTAGTATATATACAAGACTTTTCTTGTTCATATCCTTATTAGTCATCCAAACACTCTTATCCTATTAGGTCAGACATGGAATGGATCTTAAAACATCTCATATTCATGGATTAAATGTGATTTTAGTCTCTTGAGGTTTGACTTTTCTCAAATAGGCCTTATTTCTCTTTTATGTCTCATGGAGACCTAATCCCGTTAAGCATAATTAGCACACGTTACCCTTTGATATTCTTAGAGAGAATTAAAACACTTTAATCAGAATAATCAAATCATATTTCATCCTAATATACATTTTATAAGATCATATGGCTTCATAACACTTTTTTTAATCTCAAATCACTACTTGGAGCACATCATTAGTACAAATCATATTAGCCCTGTGTATACCTAGAAAGTCTATCTAAAAAAATTGAAGAACAATAAATTTTTTTCCAAAAAATCATGGAAAAAAAACATATAAAAATAATAATTATGATATCAGGGTCATCACAGGTGAACTATACCTCACAACTCAAGGCAAATGTGCTCAAACCCTTATCTGCAAGTAGTTTACTCAAAACTACCAATTAGTCTGAAAACATAGTCATGGAACCTTGAAATTTTGAAACCTATAAAAAAATATTAAGGTATTTAAATTAATGAATATGATATTAAATAATAATAAAATAAACTTACATCAAAAATATCATAAGAATAAATGATAACTATTGGTTTTACAGACCAATCTGTTGACCTCCTTTCTCACAGGCCTTACTTAATCAGATAAGCCATTTTGGCTTCAATGTTCCAAACTCTTATACTTAATTCAAATATTATGAAAATAATGGATAGGTAATTAAAGTTAAAAACAATAATATCATGTTCATTGTATGCTTCATCTAAGGGCAAAGATCCTTCAACTCATTACTTAACCTTCTTACCCAGATCTGCCAGTTTACCTTCAAATATAGTCATTGTGATAATGATTTTCAACACCTATGTAGACACTTTTAGAGACTATTGATGCATGTGGATGATAATATTAGATCATTTTGTAACTCTTATATATAAATATACCATGTTCAAGTGATGACTTTGGTCTTCCAGACCAATCTCATAACCTTACACCTTTATTATCTCATCTGCACAAGACAAGTCAACTTATGAGAAACATTATCAACATATCCAATGACATAAAAAATATATATATCAAACATTAACATGTAATAAATATATTTAAAAACATACCCATGAATTTGGATTCATATTGAATCCATGACAACACATCCCTAATCTGATTCTCACTTCTGCCTGGTTCTTCTCACTATGTGCACCATCAGTCCTTTTTTTTGATATGTCAACTTTCATGACCGGTTTAAAAAATATGAGGTATTGAAACTAATCATAAACCAAAATATACATAAGATATAAATCTCAAGATTTAACCTACATCCATTTATCAACTTTAACTCAGTCAACCCTACCTACTGTAGTAAATTTATGAGAAACAAGGCTTTTCCTGTAGGGTATACTCACTCACATGATAGAATAATACAACTTGGATGTACCTAGGAGAGTCAAATACATGATTGAATAATAAAAATACGTCATCCAAACCATTATAATCCATTTCCATCAAAATATTCCATATCGATCAAAGTTAGGGTTTTACAAAGGTTTAAACCACCTTATAGTCTTAACGATCATTCATAAATCTTATCTCCTTATTCTAAAAAATAAATATTGTAAATTTGAGATAGGAGACTTACCAAAATAATATGAATGTATTAGGTTCTCATGTATAGGTTACATGTGCCAATGAGTAGTTAAAATTTCTTCTTGAGATGAAAATCCTTCATTTTATGGACACAGGAAACCTAAAAACCACATTCCATGCCTTTTCTTGTAAACTTTGACCTCAGACTAGGTCAAAACACTTAAAAAACATTAAATACCTATTTTAGTTCATATAAACTCATTATTTATTTGTAATATGATCCTTATACCCCATCTGGCCATCATCTCTCTCTTTGCTTTCTAGGCCTTTGACCTACAAGTCACATTAGGCCTTAAAATTAACCTTCAAGCCTCTTTCCATGAACTCACCACCTAACTCAAATGATAAAAAAACCTATAAAATTATCAAACAATACTTTTATTCCTTCATAGGCCTTGACAACACTTCATGGTACCTCATTGGTCAGGTAGGGTCTAGAACTAGTCTAGTTGCATTTTAGGTCTATAGGTCTTACCCTTGTGGGTTCATTTTGAAATGCACTTGAGTGATCCAATGCCTCATATTCATAATAAAACAACCATTTAATACATATTATACCTCTATGTATCCATATCACTAGGCCACCATGCTCATACCTTCTCACAAGGTTCCTTCATGCTATGACTAGTGTCATAACTGGGCTTCTCAAGCACTTTGAGACTTGAAAACTGATCTTGAAAACACCACTTGATGATTTTATACCTTATTCTCATGATTTTTATGATCCTTAAACAATATCATACCTATGTATATACTTATTTATGCTCATCATGTATATGCCCATGATATGCTAAGCTTGCTATGCCTAGGCTTCTCAAGACACATAGTACTCAAAACATGCTTACCTTGACTTGATCATCAATTTTTTTTTTATGAAAACACTAATAGTCATCAAGATAACCTAAATCATGACATTATCCTCATAATAATCATTATGTTTCCTTCAATTTATCTCTCAACTAAAAGAGATCAGGTTGCGTTTAAAATCTCTCATGTCACATGGTTTATATCTCACTGAGTACTCACTATGCATCTGCACTTTAAAATCAATAATATCAACCTTAACCTTGACATAAATGACATAAATATTTAAATTGACATTAATTAAAACACTTATTAAAAAAAATCCCCCTTTGTCATTGATGGAAAATCATCCTTCAAACTGATCACTCATCTCCCCTCTTCTAGTCAATCTCCCTTCTTGGACTTTCTCCCCCTTTGATATTAATAATAAAGGGTTTTGAATAACTATCATATGAAGCCATACCTTCTTACTACAAGATATCAACACACATAATATGAAACATTAAGGCAACATGCTACCCCTTCATACAAGCATACCTCCTTCAAATGAATTCTGTTAACAAGACCACTTCTCAATGCATAACAAACTCAGTCACAAACCTAAATAACTCCCCCTCAAACCAAGAATCCATCATTCTTTTGCTACATGAATAGTGTCTCCATGAATCATAATGGAGTCACCAATTCTTAAAAATCATTAAAACATTACAAGTTTAGGATATTCCCAGATATCCATGCTCTCATCTGAATGAATGTCCTTCAATACCCTTTTAGGATTGATTTTCATTATAGGTTTGACCTCTTCATCATCTATTCAATCTTGAATGTGGGCTGACAACAAGAATTCCTAACTTGTTTTCACATTTTAAGCATGTTATATCATAACAAGTAGTCTACTTGATCTTGTAGATTGATCATGACTCATCTTCATTATCTTTGGTTTCCAAACATTCATTTGTCTTCTCTCTAGCATTCTAGAGTCTTCAAGCCTCTTGTTTTAAATTGATGACCTTATGACCTTGTTATAAAAAATATTTAAATGTGTCCTAAATCATGAAAACTATATAAAACCACCTTATACATACCTTTTTATTGATGAGAGCTGTGACTCCTTCGATAGTCCCACAAGTACTCATTCTTAGAGAGTCTTCTACACTCTCTTGCTCTATGACCAAACTGATTGCACATAAAATAGTAACCATTGAATTATTTGGCATACATTATAGCATTTTATTGTTTGATAGCTCTTTTCATGTTAACCTTCTTGTCTTTAATAGTCTTCTCCTTGACTTGAGTTACCTCCTTTGGTCTTCTTAGAAACCAAGACCTATTTTGTCACTTGCAAACTTTTGACAACTCAAGATATCATCTAATGTTTCAGTGCTCTTTAAAAATTCACAAAGCTCCTCACCTTGTTGGATGCTTGATTCAACTCAAATTTCAAATATTTCACTTTAGTTTCATACTTGATGCACTCTTCCTCTTTAGCATTTAGGCTTGCATTGACTACCTCCATCTATGCCTCAACTTGATTGATGATCTCATCATACTCCTTAGAAGAGTTACTCAAACTTTCTCAAATAGACCTATCTTCTCCTCATATTCCTTAACTAGTGATCTCAGTTTTTGATTATTTTTTATTAAAATTTTTTATTCCTCTAGCGTACTTACTAATTCTACCTCAAGATCTACTTCAGCATCTTTTTCATCTGATTCCTCATCAACCATAATGCCTTTCCCACTTGAACAACCTTCATTGTCTAATTTTATGGCCATAAACAAGGTTTCATTATTTTCATGTTTAGGTTAATGACTTCCATGATACTATCAAATGCACTAGAGTCACTTATATCATAAGAGTTATCTTCTTTAGTATAGAAAATTCTTTTGTTCTTGAAAGTTCCTTTTCTGCCTTCATAATTCCTAAACTCCTCCTTCTTGTTATTAGGATTATAGGTCTTCTTTTCATCTCCATGATGGCCATCATGTTCTTATTTATGATTATATTTATCCTTGTTAGGACACTTGGATGCAAAGTGACCAATCTTTCCACAATTGAAATATTTGAAGGGCAATTTACCTTTGTACTTACCAAATCCAAACCTCAACTCCTTTCAAACATGGCTATTAGTTGATCATCATCAGCATCTAAGTTTTCTTCATCCTTGACCTTCTTGGTTTTTAAATTCTTCTCAACTTAGGAAGCTGTTTCTTTCTTGGGAGTTGTTCCTTCATTGGTTCTCATCTTATAGGTAGTCAAAATTCCATGAAGCCCATCCATCTCTAGCTTGTCCAAACTTGCATCTCTTCTATTATATATACCTTAGAGTCAAAATTAAGAGTTATTAATCTCAAATTTTTTTGAACAATAGTGGATTATTTGAATTCTTTTCCCAATCCTCTAATGATATTGATAACTTCCTCAACCTTCAATAGGTAAGATGCAATGGTTTCATCTTCAAGCTTTCAAATTGTCTCCTATGGGTCTTCAACTTGGCCATCTTTACCTTAGTGTCATCTTCATATATAGTCTTCAATTTGTCTCATATTTCTTTAGAAGATTCATAATGTATTAAATTCACAATCTCTACCTCTAATAGGCCACAAATAATAACATTCATTACCTTGGAGTTGTTTTTACTAGCTTTCTTACCTGCTGCATTAGTTGGTGGAATAAGAGGGGTAATATAGCCAGCCAAAACTAATTGCCAAATATCATGACCTTAAGACATAAAATATATTATCATCCTAACATTATAAAAGGCATAGTTAGATCCATTGAGTAACATAACCTTATTGGTAGAGAAACCACCTTGAGCTTGATGATTAGGCATCCTTGCTTCTAATATCTCCTTTAGGTTTTTAGACTTGTTTTAAAGACCAGGATTTGATACCAAATATTGGAATAAAAATGAATGAGAGTGGGGGGGGGGTTGAATCAATCTTATTAACTTTATTATACAATCTTACTTAAGTAATCATCGATCATTTAGATAAGCATGTACATCTTAGCAAGCATAAACATCAATTCACAAGAGCATGAAACACATGAACATAATATATATGTGGGAAAAACTTAAGGGAAATAAAACACATGGATGATGAAAATAGACTACGTTCATATAAAACAAACACCAACATTAGTGAAACACCAAATTCACATGGAACACTAACCCCAACTAGCTAAGCACCAACTCATCTAGGCTTCAACAAGCACCCACTTGCAAGGAGGAAATGTATACACATACTATTTTTAAATTTTACTAATTATTGACACTTTGTATCTTGTAATAACCCACTGAGTCTCAATCTCTCTAAGTGGATGCCTTAAGGGGTGTATTGGAAAAGGGGTGGGTAGACCATTGGTGCTTCATAAGATTAGTGTCCCTTTTGACACTTTCCATCTACACACTTATCTCCTAAAACCATTTACCCTAAGCTTATTATTCTCAATTGCACCCATTCCAAACATTTGTCAAGATTTATTCTCTTTGTTATTACCTTGATACCCTTACACCAGTTGACTGTACTAGGTTGACTAGGTCGACCCTATACAATTTTTAGTCTCTGATTATTGTATAGGGTTGACAAGGTCAACCCTATACTATTTAAGGATATTTTTCACTTAGATTTTCATTAGCCCTTCAGTTGACCTATTTTGAGACCTAGTGATTTACGTCCTAAAAATATATAGGGTTAACTAGGTCACCCTGTATAACCAAAATATTTGGAAGGATTTAGGGCAAGATCCACCTATATATACAAGTTCATTTCCATCCATTTGAGAATAGAAAAGTGAAGAAAAATAAGTGTGAATGAATATCTACTCATTAACCATTCTACTTGAGGAATAAATCTTAGGATTCCATACTTTATTTGGAGATATGAATCTTGTCTTGTAGAAAAGTCTTTTGGATGCATAGATAGCTTGTGTAGCCTAGAGCTGATTTATCTTTATTATCCTTACATACCACAACAATCTCTTGTGAATCACCATGGCCAAGGGAGAGATTGAGGCTCAACGAGTTAATATTCAAGGTAAATATTCCTTACTTTATTTCTCCTTTGTAAGAATAGATAGATAATGCAGTTGCATTTCTCTCTCATGTATTAGGATTTCATATACATTGATGTGAGTATATGTTTTCTATGCATGTTTAGTTTAGTTTGTTTTATTTATAACCTCCACTTTGTGCCACAAGTTTTGGTGTGAACTAGATTAGATTTACTTTCTTTTTTATTAGATATAGAGTGAACATTAAACCTAGGACTCTTTTAGGGTTGTTGCATGATTGTGTTAGACTATAGGATTTGAAACCCTTCCTATCATCGTGTATTGTGACAAGTGATTCCCTAATCAGGTCTAATGGATCCCCATATTGGTCATTCTCTCACTTAACAAATGTATTCCTAATCAAAAGTGTAGGTGTGCTCTATCTTCACTAAGATAGGATTGATTTATAGACATGATGCATTTATGATTGCATACATTCTGGTGGACCCAACATGAATCCTATCCCACTACTAGTTAGATTATCTTCATGTTTCCACTTTCTTCTTAGTATTTTATTCACTTTGGCTTCACCTTCATAATACATTCTGGTGAACCCAATGTGAACTAACCCTTACAATATTTATTCATCTTATTCATTTCTTTCAACTTTCATCATTATTTTTATCATATTTTTGCCATATTGGGTTAACTCTGTCGATCCAATATCTAAATTTTATGTGCAGGATTTTAGGTGTAGGCTACTATATTGAATCAATTCACCCAATATTTTTCATCTTTTCAAACATCTAATATAGACTACTAGATCAATCCATTCAACCTTGTACATTTCAGGCACTCAATAGCAAATTTTTGTAAAGCTTGATTGACCTAGTTAGTAAAATTTTCAAGCATATATCAAGGTTATTGAATAATAATATTAATTCTTTGCATCTCTGATCTACCAATGTTATTTTTATCTCTCTATTTATTTATTTATAGTCTTTCCTTTTACAATTTGCAATCTTTGAAATTGCCCTTGCACAGTTAATTGGATCGAGCATGTCGACCTAATTCTATGTTCTATGTGCTATCTAGATAACTGGGTTGACTTTATTGACCTTGTTCATTTTTAGACCTTGCTTTCATAGTACAAATTTAACCCTATCAACCCTATTCTATATTATATGTATACACTATTGACTATATCAACAAGGTACCTTGTTTTGAAGTTGGAGCTAACCTTATATGCTAATAATTAGCTCACACTTTCTTTTCTTGTTGCTTACATGCTTAGAATAGATCACATAACTTAATGAGGTGGTTTTAAATTAATTTTTTAGTTTCACTATTTTATATTTTATGCACACATGACCAAATTATAAAATCTAAACAAGCATTTTAGCATTCATCTACCCAAGGCCAACCTACTTATATTTCATCACCAAGGGGGAAGCTAACTTGATACTCTGGTTAAGTATAAAGTGTGGTTAGTGGTATATTATGTCTAAGCACCTGACACCCTTATCACTATAGTGTGTGAAGTGAGGGAGTAAACCCCAATACTGACCCTGTATCATTGCCACTACAGTCCCTTTTAGGCCAAACTACCTAAAATCATCCTTAGATTTCCATTCTAGTTCCTTGCTTACAACCAATTTCCTATCACATTTAAAATCATATCTTAATAATCTAGTAAACATTCAGGGTAACCAATTAGTTATCTATTTACTTTCCAAGTTGATTGCATGCTCTTTTCTCAATTGTATTTTGTATTGTAAAAAAATGCATAAGCTGACATTGGTGTAAGGTTTTATGCTGTGTGCTTCAATTGGATTGGCCAACTCTAATCCAATTGACTATGTGTTTCATTTTAGTTATTTATTTTCAAATTACTTTCATAATTTCTCTTGTTTCAATTCATAAATTTGTTATAGGCTTATTAATTTTACTTATCTTTTGTACTGGGTTGACCCAGTCGACCTTGTACCTTTTTTCCAGCCTCTGTTTATTGTACTGAATCGACCCAGTCAACTATGTATTATTTGTATACCCTATTTTATCTTTTTCTAGTATTTGTTCACTATACTATATTGATCCAATCAAACTTGTACTATTTTTAGATCCTATTTTTTGCTAGGTTGACCCAATCAACCATATATTATTTTTGTCATTTCTTATTTCCTTTATTTCTCATCTATCTTTCTTTCTCTTCATCATGGACTTTCTATTTAATGACAATACTGAGTTGCAGTCAGCAAACATGATGAATTTTGCCAACCCTCATAGGGTCTCCCATAGACAGAGTAGGGATCCTCTCTTGGATGCTAGTAATATTCATATTTCCACTCACATAATGAACTATGGGACCCATCCTAATACCTCTTTATAGCATAATACTCTTTTCTCATTAGAAGACCAACCTGAATTAGGGTTTACCCCCAAAATGCTCTTCTTTATCTCTAAATTTCCTCAATATTGAGGAAATGATCCTTATACCATTTACAATTTTATGATTCATGGTCAATTTGAAGAACCTCAATCGCCTACTCCTACATTCTCAATTGGATTTGGGGGTACCACTTTATTTTATTCTCAACCTCTTCCTTTGATTATGATCCCTTCTCATACCATGACCTCTTATTCTCTAACTTCTTCCACCTTCATGCCTAGTATATCCACGAACATGGTAGGTTCTATATCTAGTGGACCTCTCATAAGATCCACTATTCTTAATCCTTCCACTAGTGCATCATTTTTTACCCAAGGTAATCATGCTACTAGTGCTTCCTCTTCTCAACCATTCACTGGTCCATCTTTTGCTACACAAGCACATTTTGGCACTAGTGCCTCACATTCTCATAATTCCTCTCAAGCTCTTATCAACACCAATAGTGGTACAAAAGCCACTAATACCACCTCTAATGCTACTAATAATGCTAATCAAACACATAAACTATTAGTACAAACATTCAATCAAATGAATACCTTTCAATCTCATAATAGAAATCAAATGATGAGAATGCAAAACCACCTTTTCCATCTTTAATATCATCTTCAACTTATGGTTTGGGGCACACATAACCAGAATGTTCCCCCTCCTCCTCTTCAATATTCTCATGGAAATCTTATTTCTCAACCTCCTTTGGTCAACAAAACCATTAAGCATCTCCAAAATGAACCTCTCACTACTCAAATTGATAACATTGATATAGGAGGTATCACACCTATAATTTCTTATAATGGATCATTTGATCCCATCCTTCATCTTAAAACATTTGGAAATATTTAAAAGGATCAGGTTAAATTGATCACCTTTGATGCTACCAAACTCTTAGCCAAAACTCTCATAGGTGATGCCTTGGATTGGTACAACCAACTTAGAACTCAATCCATTACTAGTTTGGAGGATTTAGTGAATGTTTTAATTCAAGAATTACAAACTAGTGATATTCCTAAAAACACTTTGGCCCACTTCATAAATTGCAAACAAATTAAAAATGAAACTGCTCAAGCCTTTTTTAAAAGGTGGAAACTTTTATCAAATAAATGTGAACATAACATGGCTAATGACAATCGGTTCCATCTCTTTACCAATGAATTTTTTCTTAAACTTCAATATTAGGTCTACACTCTCTCTCCACGTACATTGAAGGAGGCTATTAACCAAGCTAAATGACAAGATTTCCTTATGCATCAATTGAGCCACCCCAACCTTTTGTGGGTCCTCATCTCTTACTTAAGAAAAAAAATCATAATGTTACCAATGATGGTGTTATAGATTCTTATGATACCATTCATAATGTTCAAGCTATCATTCCTACCCCTTCATCAAAACTAACTCCCCTTTCTCAAAAATATACCAATCCTCATTTATCTTCACCAAATAACATTAATGTTCACAAACATTTATCCTCAGCTAAATTTCTTAAGCATCTACCTATGTCTCTTCTATGAATTCTTGACCCTACCCATCCAATAAAATCTCGGTATGATCGTAAAAAGTTTTGTTGGTTTCATGCTAGTTTGGGTCATTCTCATGAGACATGTAGATAACTTTGTAATTTAGCTATGGACTTTCTTTTGGGTCCTAATTTTGATCACAATTATATCATTCAAAAGTGTCAACAAGCTTATGAAATTGCTTTTAAAGATTATAAATCATAAGATAGATCTCAAGCCTTGAACCAAGCAAATGTTCATTTAGCTATCTACAAAGATCCTCTTCCTAATCATCAACTTATGCAAGACAATCAAGAAAAACATTACCCCTTCCACCAATAATGTACAAAGTCTTGTTGAACCCACTTCTAAAGAGAATTTGGTTAAAATGACTAATATGCAAAGGGTGGTTGTTTTTATCAATTCCAAACCTATCTACACTCCTTCATTTAGAACATATCATGTTATCTAAGATTCTTCTCCAACTCATTTAAATGAGTTGGAGCAAGATGAACTTATTACTTTTGATGATCTAATTTCTGATTCTCCCTTGGATAACACTTCTCATTCTATTTATACTACTCTTTTATCATCTTATAATGCTAATGATACTCAAATTTCTACTAACACTTATTCTACCAATTTCGAAACTCAACTTGAACCAGCTACTTCATCATCTCAACATAATTTTTAACCTAATTATAAACCTTCTTATTCTTATCAAAATCAATTATAATGTACCTTAGCTCCTCCTTTTGAGGACCTCCTTAATATTTATGTACCTATATCTAACAACCTTCTTATGGGGTACGATGAGTGGGGTCCCATAAGAAAACTCACTAATTTCCCATCCTATATTCCATTACTTGAACTTATGAGGACTTTTACACATCATATAAACCATCTTATGCAACTATAATTCAAGATGAATGTCCCTCATCCTCCCCTAGTAGGATGGGAGATAGCCTTATCTGGATCTAAGGATAGTATATTACAATAATGTGAAGAGATGTCTATCAAAGTGGATAAAACTATATATACTTCTCTTTCCTTAAAATTTACCATAGCTTATATGATTCTTGATGAGATTCTAATTCATGTAGATGATCCTCCCTTATTCATTAGTGTTCAAATAGGTGATATCCAAGTTAAGCATTGATTGATTGATAAGGGTTCTATCACCTACATTACCTCTCTCTACTTCATCAAGACCCTTGGATACCTAGAATGCAATCTCAAGTCTACACAAATCACCTACCAAGGATATGATAGAAGGAAAATACCTCCTCTAGGTTGTGTATGGCTTCCCATTACTATCCCACTTGTCACCATTCATGTGAAGGTGATGATCTTTAACTTTCCCCTTTCTTATAAGATCTTGCTCGGTAGGATATGGACTCACCATATGAGATTTGTTGATTCTTCCACCTGTTAATGCATTAAATTCCCTCATAATAGTGCCATTTATAGGATTCAAGGTGACACTAACCCTTTGAATTTTGAATAATTCTAAGACTATGGTGTGTTCAAGATTATTACTCTTGAACCTTTACCTAGTGCTCCATTTCATGAGACTCAACATCTTAAGTTTCTTGTTAATTCAAATTGAGGTTATAATGGACATTTCAAACTCATTGGGAACATTGATCCTAACCTCTTAGATTATGATGATGATGAGCTTGATGAGATTAACCTAAATATTAAAACTTCCAATCTCTCACCTCACCTCATCTTATAACTTCCTACTTCCTTATAGCCTCATATTCACAAGCCTTATTACAATGATATTCTATTCACCACACTTCCTGAAATGACAAGGTTATCCCTACTTATGTCATTGATCTTCACACCATGGATTATGATGATGGTTATTCCTTAGATTATCCATTTTTATGTGGTGTTGTCTAGGCTTGTGATATCGATATTGTCTATTATCATTCTTATTTACTTGAGTATTTTTGTGTATATTCCTATCTTCCTTCATTTATAGTTCCTAATTTTAGTATTTTTATTCTTTATCACAAGGTAGAGATGGTGCCAAAACCTCTAGTTTTTGAGGATCGTTGTAGGAGTATGCTCATAGATCATGCTATGATTGAGCCTTACCATTTTGCTAGGAACCTTGATCACTATAGTTGGTTTACTCTTGAGATTAGTGTGGCCCTTATTAGACCTTTTGTAGAT
The DNA here is from genome assembly GCA_037957365.1 of Torreya grandis. Classification (NCBI taxonomy): domain Eukaryota; kingdom Viridiplantae; phylum Streptophyta; class Pinopsida; order Cupressales; family Taxaceae; genus Torreya; species Torreya grandis. Next base: position 4,114,150 of record JARHVA010000920.1, read on the forward strand.
CCTATTCCTCCCTTAGTAGAGCCCTTATTAGAGTCCATTCCCACACTCACTATAGTTGAGCCCATTCTTCCTCCTATTATAGTTGAGCCTATAATTGCTCTTACTCTTCTTGAGCCTACCCCTACTTCTCATCCCATTGCTCCTTCTATTGAGCCTAATTCCATTCCTCCTCCATCACTACCTTCCTTTGGTGATGGTTTCCTTCCCTTGCATAAGATGGCTCTATTTCCCATCAAATGTGCTGACAATTATTCTCTAGATTTTTTCACTCTTTTTATACCTCCTTCTATGAGTTCTTCTCCTAAGACCACTCATAAGCATATTTATTGCTTCCATGGGATAGATAATCATTATTCTACCCATTATCACAAGTTACAATAGTATATTGATACTTGGAATCCTTCCTCTCTTTGCTCAGATAAAGCCATGCCTCCCCCAAAGGTTTTACCTAAATATATACCTAATTATGGTGAGGTGTTTTATATATGGCATCAATGTGGCACCCATCACACTGATCATTGCCACATCCTGCAATAACACCTTAAGGATCATGTTATAGCTATTATTGAACATTATTATATTCCTCCCATAGGTCTTTCCCATAATAAGGCTCCACCTTCTTATCCCATGGCTCCACCTCCAGTGGTTTCATCCCCTCCTATGGTCCCTTAATCATCTTCTATGCTTCCACCCATGATTATTTCACCTATGGATCTTACCTCACCTATGGATTCTTCCCCATTGGTGATTCTTGAATCTCTCATAGAGCCTAATCCCATGCATTGTCTTGAGCATTCCTTGCCTAATTTCCCTCAGCATGATCCATCGAGCATTCCTACTTTTTTAGTTGAGGATATTAGAAGAGAAGTCTTTTTCCATTTTTCATTAAAGATTGATGAGACATTAGTAGAAGTTTGTATCCAACTTCAAAGAGATCTATTTGATGTTTTGGATAATATTTGTGGGCATATTTATCAATATTTATGATCACATACATGGTGCCTTTATATTTACATTTTGATTCGACGTGTGCTCCAATTTCATTTTTATCTATCTATTATATCATTTGATGTTGTGTCAAATTCATCTTTTTCTTATATAGTGATCTTACCTTTTGTACTATATCTTGCTTATATTATCATTTTTATATTTGCATATGATTATCTTTCTTTATCATTTATTTCTCTTTATTTATTGATTTTCTCTAAAATCCCTTCTTGCCTTCATGATTGTTTGCTTTCTTATCTCTATTTTTCATAGATAATTGTCATTGTGACTTGGTTATACCAACCCTGTTCCCTTTGGTTCTTGTCTCCTTTTACCATGTGATAAGTTAGCAAAAAATGCATCTCATTATACTTTCATTTCATCGGTCCACCTTTGAATCTCCTTTTTCCCTTCTTCCTTTTTTTTTAAACTAAGCATATACACAGTTGAGACCTGAGATCACATGCTAGTTCATTATTAAGCCTAAGTGTCCTAGTCAATCTTTGTCTTTGGTTACTTAACTTCCTTTAGCCTTAGACTAAAGATCATTTATGTGTATCATTACATCTCTCATGATTGGTCACTCCAAATTTTTATGGAGGAATAATCTTAAAAAGCCATAAAAATTTACAATCCAAATCATTTTACAATAGGTAATGATATAAATGGCAAAAATGTTCTTAAAAGTCAAATGACATTAAAAGACATGATTCAAAGCACATATCCTTATTCTAGTGAAATCTCAAACTCCAAAGTTGGCCTCAATATATATCAAAGGTCCTTTGGGGTGTGGTAGGCCAATAAACTAGAAAAGGAGAATAAAAACTCTTTTAGTGCTACTTACTTTCTCATGCTAGTACCCAATCTTCGTAGTAGATTGATGAGTCTATAATGGGTCCTAAAGAACGAGGAACATGTCATGGGAAGGTAGTTCCATTTTAATTTTCCTTGTAACAATATACCTTTATGAGTTGATCTTAGTGGCACACTTATTTGCCTACAAAGATTTATGTCTATAACGAACAAGTTTTCTTTGTACATTGATGGTCACTAGTGACTTAGTGTCTTCTCATGTCCTTAGTATGCCTCTTGCCTCCTAAAGTCTTCTCATAAGATGCCTAAGTCTTGATTTTTACACTCCCTTTTTCATTCCCTATACCCCTCATATTTCCTCTTGAGAAATATTATTTTGTCTACTGATCACTCCCCTTGGGATTTCATTTGTGAGTTGCATTGCAAGACTGTGGATAGAGCCTGACATTATTCACAAATTACCACCTTTTTTATTCCTATCACCCACATCCTTTATTACCCAATTGTTCCTATTTTTACACCCCATTGGTGTTCTCTTTGTGAGTTACAATTTAAGACCACGGATAGGACCCAACATTCCTCACACAAATTTCCAATAATACAAGTCACAAACAAAATTACATGTGTCAAATATGAGATAAGATGTGATTGATTATGAAGTTACATGTGATCAATATGCTTCCCAACTTGATTTAGTGTGTTTTATGCTTACTTAATTTCTCTTTCACTTTTATCTTCTTATTTTTTTAGTACATGTAAGAAGACAACCATTTCTTAAAATTTTCATACTTCCTAACTTGAATTAGTGTGATAAATTTAAGACCATTTTTTGCCAATTTTGTTTTTCTCTTATACTCCCCAACATGATTTAGTATAATTGATTGACTTAATTAATTTTTTTTAACCATTTGTGACCTTTTACATACATTCCATTTTATTACATTATTTTCATACTTCCCAAAATGATTTAGTTTGATTTTACTTGTTTTAATTCAGTGAAAAAATCTCACTTTGGTTTAAAAACAAATTCCTTTTTACCATCTTGTTTTACCCTCCCTTGGTTCTCTATACTCAATCATTTTCTTGTTATTACACATTTACCAACTTGAAATAGTGTGTAGTACATTTTTTGATTGATTATATTTTACCAAGTCTTTTTACCTATTTATTTTTAACCATACATGTGTTCTACATAATGCTATAAAAAAAACCACATCTCATATATTTTCTATAACATATATAATAACAACTAAATACAGGTGCTAGAAAAAAAAATCCAAAGCATCCACAACCACAACCATAATCATGAAAACATACACAATCAACACCACTATGCCAAAATGATACATCATATGTATCTATATCTCATGAGTTTTGATACAATAATACAACCACATATACAACGCTCTAGCTCTATGGCTGGGCTTCATCCTGTCTATCTCTTGGCCTAGCCACATTAGCTATCGAGGCCTCAATCTGACTTCTCCAAAAATTATGATATAAGGAAGCCATATAAGATCTTTATCCATCTACCTATCCCTATAGATGTGCCACCCATGCTTGTACCTATGCCAACTGGGCTAACGTTTCCATGTGTGTTACCCTCTCTTGCTCTCGCACCTATGTCATATGGGTTAGGGTCACTATATGTGCCTATGTAATCTACATCACTATAGCTAGATGCATATCTCTCTTGTTTGTCAGGGCCTACCATGCCCTATCTCACATACAATCATCTTTTTTGGTGGTTACATCCTCTCTCTTTATGCTTGTATCTGCCTCACTACCTGCCCTACTAATCTAAACTAGCTCACCTGAGCTGGGGTAGATGGTACATTGAGATCCTCTAATGTAGTAGAGTCATACAGCTGTAGAGTGTCATCCAAGATGTCATAGAGTTCTCCCCTCACAAGGAACCCCCATATATCCTCCTCATCCTTAGATACACCTACAAAATCACACCCAAATAGATATTAGATCACTATTATATCTCATAATATCTATTTATCTATAGTCTTTATTTGTAAATAAATACTTAAGCAATAATTTAATCATCTTTATTACCTATCTATGTCTTGACCACTATGGTCTCACTTTCCACATGATCACCTAGCATAGTCTTTCCATCCATGTGGCCTCCTAACACCTCCTCTATAGGTCACCTCCTAGACTAAAATCTGGTAGTCATGGCTCATGTCCATCTTAGCCTATGCTTGAGTGGCCTCTGTATCATCTAACTCTCCTTTGGCTCACCTATTGTGTCATTAGGGATGGTGATAGTATCCACTCTCTCCTACTCTTCCTGCCTTCATCGATATTGTGTCTTTGATGGTCATTTCTCATCTCATTATGGATCTAGTGGTGGTATTTCTAATGCCACTACCTTTGCACCCCTCTCCTCTTTGCTCTAATCCTTATCATGCCCACCTAGTCCATGGTCACTCACAACATGGTTTAAGCATTGGCCTCATCACTAATGGTCCTAGTTCCCTCCTCTCTTGTAGCTCTCTCACATGATAAGCTCACTGCTTGAGCATTATTATTAATGATATTGGATGAGGTAAGCCCATCTATATTGGTACTTGTGTGACCATATGTGAATTTATCCATTAGGTATAGTGTTTAACCACCTTTATCCTCACTGTAGCTGGTATAATTATATCCTAGCTCATCCATGTAGTCTCTACATGCCAATATGGCTACCACACTATGTTTTCATGTCTCATCATCTGTAGTGTTGGCACATGGGGCATGACCCATATTACTTGGTCCTCTCTTCATATTCATACTTGAGGTAACCTATCATTGATCACATGGGGTAACCTAACTAGTCGATACATGGAAAACCTATCATATATCCAAGCCATCAGTAATATGATTGATCTTATCAAATTCTACCCTCTGACCAATACCTTATATAGATCATGTATGAGATAGACCTAGATGATAGAGCCAAGATCATATAGTACTCCATCCTCTAGGATCATCCTGCTCAAGGCTACCATGAATAGTGGTACCTTATCATTCAAATTTTGACATAGTACTCACCGTGTCACAAGTTCTATCATAACTTTTTAGATATCTAAAATCTATGATGTATATACATCAAACATACCAACTTTATTTCTCACTAATATTGTATATGAGCCTATGGCCCACATGGTTAAGTCTCTCCTCTTATCTAGGTTGTTTGGTATGCCTGTAGTCACTAGTGATCCTACTACTACTAGTCCTAGAATGGCATGCACATCCTCTAGAGTGATAGCTATATATACCACATCCCCATCCACTTCCTATTTGAAGGTGTTAGTTAATATTTCCCAACATCCAAAGAACATGACTAATAAATCCATACTTAGGGGAATATTGTACATTTTAGCTATCCCTCCTAGGCCTATAACTACTAGCCTAACTCTATCTCCTATAGTTAGATGCTCTTGTAAATCTAGTAGCCAAGACACATCTACTAATCTCTAGAACCTAGGTCATTCCTAAAATCAAGAAACAATAAAAGATGTATTAGATCCTTTATGTAATGTATAATCACAATACATTTTTCTATAATTTCAATAAAAAAGCCTAGATTACTTTAATTCTTTCATTTTTACCTATTTTTAGCCTACTCTATCCTTTTTCCCCTTATTTGGTCATTTTGGGCCATTATAGCCTTCTTTCAGCCTTTTACATGCATTTTCATACCATTCTAATTCTTTGATCAACCTAGTTTGACCAAAATTTCCCTATTTTTGCCTTAGTTGACTTAAAAATCTAGGTCAACCCTCTTCTTTTCCCCTCCCTAGTAATGCACTATCATTTGGAACTTTTTAGATTAGTTGGCAAACTATACTAGGTCAATAATCTAAAAAATGTATAGGGTCGACACACACCTACTAGTTTAGGAGTGTGGATTTTTCCCATTTTCACCCTACTAGGTTGATTGGGTCAACCCAATTGTTTTCACTGTTGACCCCTTGCATTCTCCTCAAAAAATGCCTTTTTGTAGTTTTATCCCTAATTACTTCAAACCCATTTACCATCTTAGTTTTTCCTACCTATAGAATCTAATTTGCTTTCATTTTGATATCTAGAAAAGCTAAAAATTAAAATTTTCCAAAAATACACTTAAATCATTCAAATACTTAAAAATTGGCTTAAGATTCATAGTTACATACCTGTAATGCACCTATTGCTGCTCCTAGAGCTCCTCCTTATCTAGCTTGTTATCTCCTCACCATCCTAGCTCGTTTGGTCTCCAAAGCTCTTTTTCTCTCTTTCCCAAGTCAAAATAGCCAAATGAATTCTCTTTTACCCTATTTAAAAACACTTTTCAATAATTTAAATTCTTTAATTATTTTGAGGTAGATTACTTATTTTGCTTATATCTTTATTTTTACTCAACCATTTTTTAAACTATAAAATGAATTAGATTCATGATGACGTCGAGAATCTTTTCCACTATTATATGCCTAATTTCCAAAAATTTCATTTTTGGCTATTTTTTACACTAACTTCTATAGGTTCACCTAGTGTTCTTCACATTTGACACCTTCACATCTCTTGCAGTCTACTTCTTTATCTACATCACTAAGGTAAGTAAAGGTATGTGTTTTTAAATTATGTCTTTTCATTTATCTTATTTTCTATTTATTGCACATTACTTAGCATCATTATTATGTGTTATCATGTTCTATTTACTAAATCACCATCCCATGTTTCACTTACGTGACACATTATGAGCTTAGAGTGAGGAATATATATACACATAACATTTTTAAGTTTTATAAATTACCAATTCTTTATATCTTGCAAGAACCCATCGAGTCTCAATCTCTCTGAGTGCACACTTTAAAGGGTGTATCAAGAAAGGGGTGGGTAGACCATTAGTTCTTCATAAGATTATTGTCCCTTTTTCCACTTGTAATCTACACATGTGTCTCCTAAAACCATTTACCCTAAGCTAATTCTTCTCAATTGTACCCATTCCAAACATTTATCATGCTTTATCTTCCTTATTCTTGCCTTGATCCCCTTTCACTAGTTGACTATACTAGGTCGACTGGGTTAAACTTGTATAGTTTTTAGCCTTTGATTATTATATAGGGTTAACCTATATTGTTTAGGGATATTTTTCACTTGGAGTTTCATTATCCCTTCAATTGACTTAGATCAGGACGTAGTGATTTACCTCTTGAAAACATATAGGGTCAATTGGGTCAACCCTATACAACCAACATATTCAGAAGGATTTAGAAAAAGATCTACCTATATATACAAGTTAATTTTCAAACCATTTGAGAATAGAGAAGTGAAGAAGAATAAGTGAAAATAAACATCTACTTATTGACCATTCTACTTGAGGAATAAAGCTTAGGGTTCCATACTTTCTTTGGAGATACAAATCTTATCTTGTGGAGAAGTCTTTTAGATGCATAGATAGCTTATGTAGCCTAGATCTAATTTGTATTTGTTATCCTTACATACCACAACAATATCTTAAGAAGCACCTTGGCCAAGGGAGATATTGAGGCTTGATGGGTTCATCTTCAAGGTAATTATTCCTAACTTTATTTCTCCTTTGTAAGATTAGATAGATAATGTAATTATGATTCTCTCTCATGCATTAAGATTCCATATACATTGAAATGAGTATATGTCTTCTATGCTTGTTTAGTTTATTTTATTTTATTTATAACCTCCACTTTGTGCCATAATATTTGGTGTGCACTATATTAGATTTAATTTCTTGTTTATTAGATATTTAATGAAAATTAAACCTAAGACTCTTTTAGGTTTATTGTATGATTATGTTAGACTATAAGCTTTGAAACCCTTCCTAACATGGTGTATTGTGATAAGTGATCTCCTAATCAGGTCTAGTAGATCCCCATATTGGTCATTCTCTCATTTAAAAAATGTATTCCCAATTGGAAGTGTAGGTATGATCTATCTTCTCCAAGCTAGGATTGATTTATAGACATGATGGATTTCTGATATCATATAGGAGCCAACCCTCTAGATGACTCAGCACCAACTCAACCACCTAAAACACTTGATAAAATTTATAACACTATGTTTATCATACAATATATGATGATCTCCTTCTTCAGCTCTTCACACACTTTTATTCCTCTCAAACTAGCCTCTAGCCTTATTTGCTCAACTAGCCCTCTTCTTGACTTGATTAGGTCATATGAATTTTATCCTCACACATAAAACCTATATTAAATGTTCAACACTAATCATTTATATTATTGTGATGGTATACAATACTTTTTTCTTCTCTACAATATCTTTTCTTATTTTTTTACACTTCACTCACATAATAAGCCTAAAAATTCCTAGTATATGCATATATATATATATATATATATGTATATATGTATATATATATATATATATATATATATATATATATATATATATATATGTATATATATATATAAGACTTTTCTTGTTCATATCCTTCTTAGTCAGCTAAGAAATCTTATCCTCTTAGGTCAGACATGGAATGGATCTTATAACACCTCATAGACATGGATCAAACATGCTTTGAGTCTCTTTAGGTCTGACCCTTCTAAAATAGGCCTTATCTCTCTTTTAGTTCTCATGGAGGCTTAATCCCATTAGGCCTAATTAGCACACATTACCCTTTGATATTATTGGAAAAAATTCAAACACTTTACTAAGAATAATCACATCATATTTAATCCCAATAAACATTTTATAATATCATCTAGGATCCATAACACTTTTTATCTCAAATCACTACTTGGATCACATCATTATAATAATTCATATTAACCCTATGTATACCTAGAAAGTCTATCTAAAACAATTGAAGAGTAAACACAAAATTTCCAAGAAAATATGGAAAAAAAACTTCTAAAGATAATAATTATGAACTCAGGGTCATAAACATGTGCATTATACCTCAAAACTCAATGCAAAAGTGCTTAAACCCTTCTCTGCAAGTTGCTTACTTAGAACTGCCAATTGGTCTCAAAACATAGTCATAGAACCTTGAACACTTGACAAATTTAGGAAAACTCTTAAAGTATTTAAATGAATTAATATGATATTAAATAATACTTAAATAAAATTACATTAAAAATATCACAAGCACAAATGACAACTATTGGTCTTACAAACCAATCTATTGATCTCCTTTCTCATAGACCTTACTCAATTAGACAAGCCATTTTGGCTTCAATGTTCCAAACTCTTATAATTAATTAAAATATTATGAAAATCATGGATAGGTAATTAAATTTAAAAATAAAAACATCATGTGCATTTTATGTTTCAACTAAGGGTAGAGATAACTTAACTCATTACTACAACTTGCTTACCTAGATCAACCAGCTTACCTTCAAACACAGTCATGGTGATAATGACCTTCAACACTTGTATAGACACATTAAAAGAATATTGATGAAAGTGTATGATAATATGAGATAATTAGGTAAATATAATATATAAATATACCATGGTAAAGTGACAACTTTAGTCTTGTAGACCAATCTCACAACTTTACACCTTTAATATCTCATCTGCACAAGATAGGTCAACTTATGAGCAACATTCTCAACATATCCACTGACCTAAAAAACATATATCCAAAATTAAAATGTAATATAGGTATTTAAAAATATCCCCATGAATTTTTATCCATCCCTAATCCATGACAACACATCCCTAATCTTAATCTCACTTTCGCTTAGTTTTTCTCACTATCTACACCATTAGGCCTTTTAGTGATAGGTCAATTTGCATGACCAATTTAGAAAATATAAGGTATGAAACCTACTCATAAAAAACCATGGAAATAATATATTATCCTCAATATTTAACCTCCATTCATTTAACAACTTTGACTCGATCAACCCTGCCTATTTTAGTTAATTTATGAGAAACAAGGCTTTTCTTATAGGGTCCACTCACTCACATGATAGACTAATGTCACTTGGAGGTATATGGGAGAGTAAAATACATTATAAAATCATAAAATTAATCCATAAAAACTATTCTAATCCATTTCCATCAATATCTTCCATATTGGGTCAAAATTAGGGTTTTAGAGAGGTTTAAACCACTTTACAGTCTTAAAGATCATTCATAAAGCTTAGCTACTTATTATAGAAAAAAATTATTGGAAATTTGAGTTAATAACCTTACCCATATACCATTAATGTATTATTTTATCATTCATATGTGCATGTGCTAATAAGTACTTTCCTTCATTTTATGCACATAAGAAACCTCAAAACCACTGTTTCTACCTCAAATTTGCTTTTCAGACTTAAGAAAAAGAAACTAAAAGAAAGTAATGGACAAGGCTTGGGAAGTACCTGGACTAAAGATTGCGCACCATAAATCCAGACGCTTGTGGGCACTCCTCTTTGGCTGTGGAGGAATGACACCTGCAAAGAAAAAGAACTTGGACGAAAAGGCGTTAGATAGATAGGCGGTGGGTTGCCAAGCAAAAGCCTGTTCCCAGAAGTATGAGAACTTCCTTAAGGGAGGTCAACCCACTGTTTGATAAAGAGATAGATGACTGATAAATGACAGAACGCTAAAATAAACTGAAATGATAGCAAACTGAAAAGAAGAAAAGAAAGCAAAAGCTTACCTGGAAGAAGCTGTCAAACTGGTCACAGTCGCCGGCGTCGGTGGTCCTACCGGCGTCGGTTGTCGGGTCTGCCGATGTCAGCTATGTTGCCGTCGTCGGTCGGGGTAATGACCGGCGTCGGTCGGGGCAATGGCCTCTAGATGGGTCTGGTCAGGGTCTGGTCTATGGATGGTCCGGGCTTGGTCTGAGGTCTGGTCTGTAGATAGTCCGAGCTTGGTCTGTGGTCTGGTCTGTGGACGTGTCTGTGGACGGGTCTGAATCTAATTTGAGGTAGTCAGGGGGCTGTGAAGGGATACAGGAGAGTCAAATGGACAGAGAGGGACAGAGGGATAGAAGAAGCCAATCAGGGAGAGAGGAATCTGGGTCTGCCTGGCTTGGTTAACAGTGTGGGGGGTAGAAGGGCTTAATCTAGCTTAAAACATGATAACTAGAAAGCATAAAGCAAATAAACAGAGTACTTACCTGTGCCCTGCTCAAGAAGGTGTTGATCTTGTTGTTGATGTTGCCGGATATGAAGCCTGTTGCTGATGAAGATTCCCTATTGTTCACCTGCAGAAGATTGCTGTGTACCTGAGGGAGAGAGGTTAAGTGAAGGACTGATACAAGGGTCTGATACGAAGGTTGAAGAGTCGGGATGCGAGAGCTAGAGACGTAGAGAAGTGAGGAAAAGCCAAACGGAACCAGAGAGAGCCGGGGGAGAAAACGGTGAAGAAAACCGTTATGAAGGGTGCCGACGCCGGCAATATCGCCGACGTCGGCCGAGGGCTGACCGACGTCGGCGGTTAAAAGGCTGGAGAAAGGCTAAAAATAGCCTTTCATCCGTTTCCCAACGGCCGGGTCAAATGAATGCCAGGTTGAAACGGTCGACGGAGGTTAAATGGGCGAGAAGAGAGGTTGGAATGGGAGTCTAAGGCATTAAATGGCCATGTGGGGAATGAAGGGGATCCAAGGAGGGTATCCTAGGGTGGCGAGGTGGCAAGGAGAGGGAAAAAGGGGCCTTATTTAATTAAAAATAGATGTTTATTTCCAATTAATAAGACTTAGGTGGGTTAGGGACCAAGGAGGACTAGGAGGGAGAAAGGACCAAGGGGGAGAACCAAGGTGCAGACACGTTTGCGGTGTCTACAACCACATTCCATACCTTTTTTTGTAAAATTTGAAATTATACTTGGTCAACACACTTAAAACAACATTAAATACCTAAATAAATACGTATACACTCATTATCTCCTTGTAAACTAAGCTTGATACCCCATATGACCATCATCTCTCTCTTTGCTTTCTAGGCCTTTAACCTACAAGTCATATTAGGCCTTGAAACTAACCTTAAAGCCTCTTTCCATACACCCACCACCTCACTAAAATGATCAAGAAAAATATCACATGATAAAAAACTACTTTTCATCATTCATAGGTCTTGACAACACTTCATGGTACCTCATTGGGTCAAATAGGGTCTCAAACTAGTTTGGTTGCATGCTAGGTTTGTAGGCCTTACCCTTATGGGCTCAATTTGAAACACACTTGAGTGATATAATGCCTCATATTCATACTTAAAAAACCATTTAATACTTCTTAGGAATCTCACATAATAAAATTAGTGCATATAATTTGAAATTTGAAACAATTGAAATGCTTGAAAGAAAATAGAGTAAGAAAGGAGTACACATGTATGTTGTTGTAACCATGCATTTTGATTGGTATAGATGCTTACTTATGAATAGTTAGATCTAAGAGTGGTAAATAAATAAACCTTGAAGATATTATAAGGTATTATTCCCCCAATCTGATATAAGGATGAGCTATGATATGACTATTGAGATCACTAAATATCAATCACACAACTCAAGTGTGAATATATAATCTGGTGAAGGTGAGTTATTTAATCAAATTATCCTATAACTCTAGTGAGGTTGGGTGATTTAATTAACACAAACTATAAATTTGGTGATATTAATGATCTAATCAATTTAACCTATAAAGAGAACTAACTTCTATAAATATAATAGGTTCAATAATAGTACATCCTAGTGTAAAATGATTTTTCCTAATGATAGTAATCTAGAGATATAATTGGTAAATTTTGTAATTTATGGTTCATTAACATGGGATATGCACCTCTAATGTGTCTCAAGTTGAGGTATTTGTCAAAATGTAACCTCTGCTCTATAGTTGTGTATAATATATGTGCCATAAATCTGAAAAGCTTTATCCCAAATCTATGAAAATTAGTGAAATGTATAAGAATCTCACCCAAGTGTATATCTAAATCATGTAATTATACTGGAGATTATGAAAGTGTGGACGTCATGTTTTTTTGACATACCCCCACTAAAAATTGGAAACTATGTAAATATGGAGGTCATACCTTTATGTGTTTCCCCCACTGATATGCCCCCCTTTTGATGTGAGGGGAATACAATTAAATAGTTACCTTACCTCAAAAGGATCATATAACTATATAATCTATGAATGAATCATGTATCATATAGGAGTAACATTTCTAATCATATATATCAATGAATCTCATAGTGTGTGATCACATCAAGCACTAAGATGCATGATATAGACCATGGCAATGTCTAGAAAGTAATAATATAAGATCAACAAACAATCAATAATGCACGTAAGAGTACTCATTATAATGAAAATGAATATCCAAGGATACCTCATATAAGGGGAATGTGTATACAATAAATTAAGATAGACCTACAACTTATCTCACTTAGTAAATCCAAGATTAGATAATGTAATCAATTAACATCTCTTACAATATTATTTATATCGAAAGCATGACCAAATGGGATCTACTAAACCTAAATAAGGTAGAACTTATCACACAAAAATAAAGGAGAGGGTTTCAAATTCTCTATGCAAATAACACTATGTAATAACCCTAGCCAAGCCTAAATACATGAAATAAAACTAATCTAGTGCTCATCAAATCTTTTGGCATAAAGGGGGATGGCTAATAAAAAAACAAATCATGGGATCATGGTAGGTAAATGGGGGCGTATATCACCTAAGGTGGAAGATGAAAAGTAAATAAAACCCTATATCTATAGTAAATCTAAGTATAGAGGCAATATAAGAAACGAGTTATACATTCAACACTTATTACTTTATATAATATCTATCTATTAAATGAAATAGTAAAAGTTATGAATAATTACCTTTGGGAAAACCTATCGAGTTTCAATCTCTCCAATGGCCAATGGTGATTTGTAAGAGGTTGTGGATTTGAAATTATCACACTATATAAATCAAATCTAGGATAAAATACTCCTACTTTGCATCCAAGACTTCTCACAAAATAAGTTATCTTTCCTCCAAGGTAAATCCTAAGCAGTGGCTCCTTCAAATGTAGATCTACTATAATTATGAGTTGTAATAATGTGAAAATAAATGTTCCTCTATATTAGATTAAAATGGGCCTTGTATTTATAACAAAAAATAAGTATTAACCCTCCCATAATTTTATCTGATGAGGTTATCTAACATGACCTAGTTTTAAGAAAAAAGTTACCATTAGGCCTCGAACTAGGTTGGCTAGGTTGACGTAGTTCTATAATATGCACTTTATCTTTTATAACAGGGTTGACTAAACAAAATTAGTGGGAAAATATGGTGTTTACTTAGATAGGGGATATTTGAAAGGATATTTCTTAGGGAAATGGATAAGTGGGGTTTGTTTTCTGGGGGAGTTGGATAAGTAGACTTGGTAATGGGTTTAGGTAATTATTGTCTCCAAATATTTCACCCTAGAAGAGGTTGTTCAAGCCTCTTTAGGATTTGGACAACATGGGAATACTTATAGGTTTGTGGGGCACCTTTAGTGGAAGTAAACCTCTATATTTTATGGGCTAGCTCCCTAGATATGACTTGATGTGCTTATGCTACTAAAACTACCTATTATGGGTGAAAAGGGAGAGAAAGATGCATAAAGAAAACCTAAACTAGGAGGTGATACACCAATATTTTCTTCCATTCATACACTTGGAATTTATATAATGAACTAAGACAACCAAACTAGCCTTAACACAATTAATGGAGCTCCCTAGCATTAGTGTTTCTCATGAAGGCACATAACAACTCAAAAAATGAAGGAAAGTGAAGGGATGGTCATATATGACACTACCAAACTCATAAACACTTCAAGAGTATATTAAAGTAGCATACACTTCATGAAACCTATTAGGAGAGAAGTCATTTGAAGCAACACATTCAAGGATTGCATGAAAACAAGATTAACTCAATCTATACTTGACATTCAAGATGGATCACTTCAAAATGTAGTGGAAATAGACTTAGAGTATAACCAAATTAATTCTCATTAGCTTAAGTGCAAATCAAGGTAGAATTTTGGTAGGGTTTTTCCATACCAAGAGTTGGAATCATTTTCAAATCCAAAATGGCTTGCATTTATAGAATTAGGAAGGAGAGAGAGAAGAGAGAAGTTGAAGAGGCACAAGGACAAGTGTCAAAGTTCTCTCATCAGTTACAAAGCATGATAATGAGGTATAAGAGAGGTCAAGAAACTAAATTACATTTGATCACATCCCAAATTATCCTCCTCTTCCAAATGTGGCATAAAAATCCTCTCAATCACTATTCCATTGTGAAACTACCTTCATCATGGCTTATTTGAGAATTCTAAGGCATGTTATGGACAAATGTCTCATGTATGATGAGAAGAAGGAGTTACAAAGATTATTCCACTTATATTGGTAGTTTCTTTCATCACGAAATTCTCCTACATAAGCTCATCATCACCTTGTAACCATGATCACTCTCTAATAGGAATTTCTTGACACTCGGCACTAAAATATTTAAATATTATCCAACTGATCCATACCAGGGGTCTTCTGATATGTGTTAAGACAACTCATATGCTTGGATTTATCAAAAACATCATAAAAAACCACTAAACTTGAGTTACCATGTTGTTTACTATGCCATTTTAGATGCCACTTTAGATTAGCTAAAAAGAGAGAAATAGTAGGAGTAATTATGAGAATTTAAAAGCTCTAAAAATGGCATGAGGAGTTGGTTTATGTCCCAAGCTACCTCTAAAAGTGATTGGCATCTCATGGTCATCTTTAGGACCTACAAAACATAAGAAAATGTCAAGAAAACCTATTTAATACATCACCTATATGGATTCCATATAATATACCTCCATGTATATAATCCTCATATAGTTTCCAACAAATTTTATTCAGGTCCTAGGGGCAAATTATTCCATCTAGATGCACTTTTTGGCTAATTTTCACCATCAGGTCCTAATATAGGGTTTATACTGATGGAGTCCATAGTTTTGCTATAGGAGTCTATATCTAGACTAATGGAGTACATAGATTTTATGATGGATTAAATATATATAAAATAACCCTAAAATCATGAACTAGTCAAGTGGAAAGCATGAATAAGGTCAAAAATACACATGACCCTCAATTTGGCTTATAGGCTTAAGTGTTTCCTTCATTCATGACTGTAACCCTTATTGGTTAGGGCATCATATTTGATTTAAAAGATTAAAAAAAGGTGTTTTAGATTATTTTATGTGTCCTCCAGCATCTCCAATCATCACTTGGGATTTATTTACCTTTGTTCTATCCATCTCACCACTTTTCCTTTAAACTGTCTCCTCATGCATGAGAAAACTACCTCTACTTTGAGACAAAATAGAGAGGGTTATCACTATTTAAATTTGAAAATTAATGATTGTATAACATTTTTAAACCTTCAAGGATGGTTTTTACCAATTTTTATCTCCTAAATACTCCATTAGACTACAAAACTCTTCCAATTTGTTAAGTAGACTTTTGAAGAGGTAGATCATGAGGGTAGGTAGGGTTGGTACTATATTTGGAAGTTTTAGGGATTGAATTGAACTTGTTAATGTCATATATGGACCATAAATTCCTAAAATGATGTTTTAAAACCATTTTATATTCATTTCCAGCTCAAACACATTCTTTATACTCTTGGAAGCATAGATTAGGTCCTTGACTGCCTAAGAGAGGAATCACTATTTTAGCCTAGCTATAGGTGACTTCTTGGAAAGAATTAGGCCTTATGATGGTGTATTTATATTTTAAATGGTAATATTTCCTTTATTTCAGCTTGAATAAATTTTTAAATCTCCTCATGAGGTTTAAACTTCAAATTTTCTCCTCACTACCAAGATATACCTCATGACTATGTTTCAACTATTTAGGTGATGCCTATAGGTGTATTCTTGGCAAGGTTTAAGCCTTGAAGGTGAAATGAAGAAACTTAAATTTAGGTATAGTATCCTAAAAATATATAATTCACACTAGACCTCTAACTTAGTTGCTAATAGCCCAATTGAGATAGAGATTTACTAAGGCCTGTTGTAGATGAGTGTTCCTAGGCCTATATAGATAGGGGAGGACTATTTTGGGGTCAAAACATCAAATATTACCTTTTATTAGTCACCTTAGCTTAGGATTTATATTTGGAATATTTTATATTGTTTGAACTTGATTACATAATTTAAATCCTCCCATATGTTTTGCAAAATCAACTTTTCACTAACACCCCTGTAGAATGCACTGTCAACACTCAATGGTTGTTTGACAACATTAAGGGTGTTCAAACTCCATCTCCACTCCTTATTTTGACATAAATATTCACAGATTTGTTTTATATGGATAGGGATACCAATTTTTCCACATTTAAAGCTTGGATCACCTTGCAAGTGAATTTTTTGAGGTCCTTAAAAACATTCAAGGCCTCTGTTTGCAATTTTTAGGGACTAAGAACCCAATATGGCCTGATCAGTCTTTGAAGTGAAAAACTTACCTTGGCATAGAATCTATACCTTCATAACATGAAATATAAGAACCTTTGGATATGTTTTGTCTTTAAACATAAAATCCATATTATGTTTTCAATATTCCCACCTCCGTACAACTTCTTGAACTCCTGTAGAAGTTGACCGTGAGCACACTCTGCTAATAGGGCAATGAACAAGGAATATTGGGAAAATTAGCTTGAATAATGGTAACTTTATTTGATCTCTCACAATGAAATTTAATGTAATAACATTTAAAACATGGACTCAAGTGCATTGAAACCTCCCATGGAGCTCTCTTTTATGTTATAAAACTTAGGTTACCCATATATGGCTGCCAACTTTGAAAGACAAGCACACTTTAGAATCATCATTCAAGGGAATTGAAAGATATGTTTTGGATGGTTTAAATATTATGGATATGACCTAATATTATCTGAAAACCACATGCCAAAATCACACATCTCTCATCATTTTTGAGTTCAAGCAATTTGGACAATTTTGGACCTTGTTTGGTTGCATAGGCAGCTTTGAGGATTGAACCTTATTAACGATGGTTCATAAAGGAGGAGGCATAAATATGAAAAAAAATTTAATAAATGGAAGCTAACTTAGTATACTATAATTCCATAGATCCATTCCTCCTAAGTCAGCTTATACGGCCTATGGTGAGTGAAAGTCTTTGACTAGTTTTGACCCTTCCAAGGAGCAATAGGGAAGGAAAGGTGAAATTTGTAGTTTATAAAGATAGAAAATAAATATGATTATGGAAGTGAGAATTGGGAAGATCAACAGACATCCTTGAATTTCCTTCACCTGCCAAAATCTGTAGAAGTCTGTATAAGTGGCTAAAAACTCCCTTTTTCAAGTGTTTTCTTGATTTTAACTTGCACCTGCAAACTTGGTTAGTTACAATTAGTTATTTAAGACCCTTTAGGAAACATGTAACATGAAATCAAAATTTTATAATTTAAAAACTCCTAATAAACCCATACAAAGCATTAGATGCCCATTTTTAACCTTTAAAAAGACCCAAATTGACATAGAACACTAATGCAAAGAGTGACCAAGGATAATATAACATTTATTGGCATTAAATGATCTATGAAAAAATTCATGAAATTTTTTTTACCTATGGGATTGAATAATTTTTACCTATGGGTAAAAATGGTCAAAATTAATGATAGATTTGACCAATAATCTTGAAAAGCACCAATGGTCTGCCCACCTATTTCCTTGTGCACCCTTTAAGGCATGCACTCAAAGAGATCAAAACTAAATAGGTTTTTTCAAGAGAGAAATCATCAATAAATTATAAAGTTTTTAGATAATATTTATGAGTTATACATCACCTTAGTTTTGTACACTTGGAAAACTTAGACTTTGGCTGTTCCTCTTGGTTTTGGACCTTTCCTACTTTTAGAAGACTTGCATCTACTATATCTTATGCCCTTTGACCTATCTCTTGGTATGACTAGTATTATGTTGATGACTTAGACTATCTATATTTATAATAATTATTAAACCTATTTATCTTCCACCCCTAAAAATTCTTAGCATATACCTATTTTCTAATTACTAGGACACAAGCATTAGTCTCAAACCCCTGTGTCAATGCTAGTGTCCTAACTTGATGCAAGTGTCTAGTTCCCTAAAGTCATTTAATTTTTAAATGAACCATATCTTAATGGTTGGCCTAAGTGATTTATTGTGAGACATTTCTTGATATGAGTGGTATATATTCACAATCACTCCTCATCCATTCCTCACCTAAAAAAGACCTAATCCAACTTATCAAAGCATTTAATCAAGCACTTGATTAAGAAAAGGTTCCCTATTTCCTCTATTTTTATATCATTCATAAGGACAACACATACACATGTTTGAAGTGCTAAAGGTACATTTCAAGAGCTATATTTTCCAAGTTACAAGCTAGGTCACTGTTGTACTTAATTTCCACATATTACATGATTCAAACACAAACTACCATGTAGGGGAGAAATACATCAATCTAAGGCCCTCTTCAGAGTATTGGATATGTAGGAAGTGATCATTTATAGAGGGGTCTTTGGGGTCATATTGACTCTATGTTCCCACTAAACCATTTTCTCCTGAGGTCACTATGAATATGAATAACTAGGGCTTTACAATTATATGAGGAGTGACAATCCATGACCTAGATCTAAATGCACCAGAGTGAAGGTGAAGACAAACCATAAACATCTAGGTGATCACATATTTTTCCATTAGGTATTCTATTTAAGACACCTATGTTATATTTAGATAGTAACATTGATACAACCATCTAAGACTAATGCTAGTGTTTGTGGATCTAGAGGCACTCAAATCAGAATTTGGCAACTATTCCAAAAGCTTCTTCCCATTTTCTTCTACCCTATTATAGGTCTATAACTATGTAAACATTAGAAAAAACTAAGTACATTACTTCTTTATCATTTTGATATCTAGCATATATATTCTTACAATTTTTAGCTTATCTTAATTTAATGAATTTAACATATGTTATATCTGACTTTTAACATTTAATTGGCATACTATAAAGATAGTTTATCGCCCTTGTACCTTAGGATATATCTATCCCATTTAACCCTAGATAACCCAAATATATATTTTTAGGGTTAAAAATTTGGTGAAACCAACCTATGAGCTTAAAATCCTAGCTACTTTATGGTTTTGTATTTCTTTTTTTAAAATAGACTTTATTTTTTTATCTAATCCTAAAAATAAAGTGTTCAAATTTACAAAGAATTGGATCTCTTCTTTTATTAAAATATTGATATGGATATCTCTATTAATTACTTCATGTTCCAATACCTTATAGTAGTAATTAATTATTATATAACATGCTTGATTAAATTAGTCTGATCCATAAGGGGTTCCAAACTTGCATTCCCACATACTCTTTCTTATTCTAATGTTTATAATACGATTTTACTTATTACTACAAAATGTTAAAGGGAGTGCATGAAACAATCATCCTCCCCATGTCATATTACCACTAAATCCAAGGATATTACTTCCAGAACTTCACTTTTGGATTTTCTATGCCATTCATCCTATTACAAGGATGTCCTTTTGGATGCATGTGTATGACCATACTCCCTTGTAATGTTTAATGACCATATGTGGCCTTTGTCTTAAATTACATAAAGTGGAGAAAGCATAATATATCCTTTTAAAAGGAGTATTTCCCACTTCAACATATTATAAACTACTTTTTGACACTCTATATCTAGGTGTGTGTTTTCAAAAAAATGATAAAATGAGTTCTTATGGACAATGGTTTAGGGCTCAACATTTACAACATATCCTTTCTCTCCTTAATTGGAATTACACCTTCAGATTTGGAACCATCTAATATGAGTATCAAGGGATTTGATAATATTTCATGACAAGTTTTCCATTTAATATTACTATGCCCCCCGTACATTACCTACTTTATGCCAAGTTATGCTAAATGATTTGAATTATACCATTATCTTAGGATGACCTTAGATACATGAGATGTAAGTAGTTTCATATACACTATATGTATGCTTAAAATTAAGCCATCAAGGATTCATTTACACATGTATAATGGATACTTATCCCTTAAAACATTGTGTAATGATACATCAAACCATTAATACTACACCATAATCCTATAATCCTGATTTTGGTTCTCAATATTTACTCAAATATGGGTACAAGGGACAAGGGTTGGGTAAAAATGACCAAGGCATAACTCAACCCATTTCTCCTAAAAATAATGCAAACCGACAAGGTTTGTGTTTTTCTAAAAAATCTACAAGACACAAACATATCTCTCACAGTACAACTTATTTTAAAAAGACTGAAATAGAATGTATGAATATGTCTACAATTGAGCTCCAGGTGTTCAACCCTCATATAATAAATAAGGATGCTTCCCAATTTTTTTTGACATTGGATGATTTATCTAATGCTTAATCATTACTAGAGTACTTGGGGGCATATGCAGATCTCCCTTCCTTTTTTTAAAAGAATAGGTTTTCTCATGACACCTCTACTCATGCTTACTTTGGTGAGGGTGATGATACTAATGTTTAATATGATGTATTAAATACTATTCCTACCACACCATTCATCACATAGATATCTACTTTGTTAAGTGAAGAAATAGTCAAATATAACTTTAGAATAAATATGGATCCTCAACCAACTTTACTTGTGACAATGATGTGGGATGATGAAGGAAAAACTTATCGAAAAGTCCTCCATGATTTTCCTAAAATATTTACTTGGGCTTATTCAGATATGCTCAAGATTGATCCATCAGCCACAATGCATAACATATTATTGTACTTAGATGTAAAATTGGTAAAACAAAAAAAATGAAAACTGCATCCTAAAGTGGTGTTATTAGTAAATGATGAAATTTAAAAGCTATTAGACATTGGATTTATAACAGTCATTTCACATTCTTATTGGGTATCCTATATTGTGCTTGTTATAAAACCTAATGGTGAAATTTATTATTACACTCATTACCATGATTTAAACAAGGCTTGTCCTAAATATGATTTTCCATTAACTAATATCGACATGATTGTAGATTCTACAATTGGATATGAAACATTTTTGTTTATGGATGGATTCATGAGATACAATCAAATAAAAATTAACCCTACGGATTAAGAGATGACCACATTTACCACTCTTTGGGATATGTTTCAACATTTTAGGGTTTAGATATGTAAATCATATGTTTGATTAAAGGGTTGAGTAGTCTAAAATAGTGAAATAATATTCAATAAATAACCATTGATTTGTTATATATTTTGACTAGCTTTGACTTTCTAAAAATAGTAATAAATTATGCAAATAAAGGATTATCTAGAAAACACTTGATAAAAAAGACGAGTGCTAAACATTGAGATACAAATATGTCTGAGTGTCATCAACTAAATTCTTATGTCAGAACCCCTCCTAGACCATAGTGTCATGTGGGTCTAGTGTTTTGAAAATGGCACTTGTGTCCTCCATGTAGGACTGATATGAAATTATGGGTACACATGTGCCTGTGTTTCTAGTTTTTATTCCTATGCACATGAAGTCTGAAACTCTGTATTATAACTATAATAGATGATATATGATGTAAAACCTAATCTTCCTTACAAGGCATGAACTAAATAGTGTGTTCATTAGTAGGATAAGCTAGACATCCTCAACACCCTACTATGAAGAGAGTTACCTATATA
Organism: Torreya grandis; assembly: GCA_037957365.1. Classification (NCBI taxonomy): domain Eukaryota; kingdom Viridiplantae; phylum Streptophyta; class Pinopsida; order Cupressales; family Taxaceae; genus Torreya; species Torreya grandis. The sequence goes on from JARHVA010000920.1 coordinate 4,136,639, forward strand.
CCAATAATCTAAGGAGGGATCAAGCCCATGTAGTTATCCCCACCTAAGTGCTAGTACAAGTGCAAGTGATGCTAAAATGATAGTGGTCTTGAATGCTTTGAGTGTTCTTGAGATTAAAAATTTGGAAAATCTAGGCTTAGGACAACTGTAGATGGCAGTATGTAGAATTAAGGTAGAATAGGGATTAATAATCTTAAATTTGCTCAACTTGTTTCATGTTTGAATATATATTTTGCATCTAATTTATATATAGTGGATAGAGTTCTAAAAGTCATGTGTTTATAGTGTTCTGTAGCTTGTGTGAATAATAAAAAATGCTTAGGCTAACCTTAAGAGGGTTTTAATTTTAAAAATATATCCATTAGGGAAATATAAGGTAAAGGATATTAATGCAATTTTGGGGACATTAGTGCCACATGTATTTAGTGTCTTTAATGTGGTTATAATGTCCAATTGGTAGTCTATTGGGCACAAAAGGCCAACATCTGGAAATGAGAGTTTGAGACTATGTTTAATCTGACTAAAGATGCTTATGGTCTATAAAAAGGCTATAAATGTGTGATAAAAGGTTCTAGGATAGGTCTAGGGATAAGCTAAAAATAGTTTACCTCAAGTATCACTCTTAGCACTTAAATACCACTTTCAAGTGATTACAATTACCTCCTTTTATGCTAGAAATGTAGAAAAGTAAAATGACTAGTATAACAAAAAATAAGTGTATCTGGACTTACCTAGGAAGTGGAGCCCATGAAGTTGAGTCTAAGTATGTGAATATTGGTCTACATATGTGAAGCTTAATCTAAAGCATGACCTACAAATGAAATATGCATAAATCAATCCTTACTTAAGAGATATATAAAAAAAAAGAATATTTTGGATAAATAAGTAATTGCTTAAATTTGAATAAAGAGATGGGAAAGAGGAAAGGAATGAATACACCTCATTGGGTACATGAACTAATAAATGAACCTGGTGATAACTTGTGTGTGTACATGTACATCATGCTCAAATAATTGAATAGCTTAGATTGAACTGATAGTTTACCCAATCCTCATGTGTGTGTGGCTTAATAACTCAATCCAATTTTGACTCCACTATTTCCCACCCTTGCTTGGAGGATCATGACCTGTGAATAGCTTGGATTGGACTTAAAATGTGTCTAACGCTCTCATGTGGGTGGCTCAAAAATTCAAGTAGGATATGACTCCATCATTGCCCACCCATGTATAATAGATGCATTTGAAATTAAACTATATAAAGTGTTGTAAATATCTAATTGAATATATCTAACTAGAATGTTATCTCTATGACCACTTAGGTATATTAGGCAGCTCTAAGCCACTCAAGAATGCCAACCATTATAGATGGATTAAGGCATGAAACTGGTGACAACTTGGAATATGATATCAAGTATATACAACATAAATAATGACATAGAATTTGCCATTCCATCTGATTAACCTATGTGTAATTAAGCATATGGAAATAATATGCCATGCACATGCCCCCAATCTAATATCTGAGTATACTAATTCTATAATGAGTTATAATGATTATATCTAAGTATCTAAACTAAATATAAGAATGATCATTCCATGTATGATGCCCCTAGTCTAATCAATTAGCATGAATCTAAACTAACCTAGTATGAATTTAAGCAAAATCTGAGTATAACTATCAAACATGTAGCTATATCTATGCAAACCTATACTGTGCATGGTGTATTGTTCTAGCTAATATGAACTATCCCAAAACTAGGACTACTAGACAATAGTGACACTTCTTGGATAGTAGTGCCATGTGGTGCTAGTGTCCCTATTTGGGTGCTAATGTCTATCTAGTCTAAAATATGAGTCACTATACTAATTTTTGATTCCTTATTTTTTCCTATGTTTTACCTATGTCTAATTTTATGAAACTGAGCTTGTGTGTTAAAAATGTTCTATGAATTCAATGTTGGAGCCTAATCTCTATGAAAAACCCCTATTAATGCCTCCTCTTTTGAGGTTAATTTTTGAACCTATGTAATAACTATCTTAAAAATAAATAGCTCTATAAAATGTGTATTAATCAAAGAATATATGATAACTACGTGATAATTCAATATAATGTGCAAACATAACATCTGAATGTAAGAGAATCTAAGCAAAAGTATGTAATGTAAGATGTATGTTATGTATAGTATTTCACAAGGGCTTTCTAGATAGATGTAATCAATGTATATAATAGTAAATTTGAGTAGAACTGATTAGCTACCTAGAGGGATGGAACATGATGTCTATCATGACATGCAAATAGGAAGGGTAGATGCATGAGATTTCTCAAGGCATCGAGAACTGGTGTGTGTAACAAGTAAAGATAAGTGTCATGGTTATGATGCATATAAGAAAGCATACATATAAAACACATGAGGCACACAAAATAGGCCAAGGGGACACAATACAATGGATATGGGCACATGTGACTAAATCTAAGAAAATAAGACATACAAGGACATGTTCAAATGTCCACATACACAAGCAACAAACAAGCTAGATTAGAGACACATTGAAGGACATGTTTAAATGTCTGCATACAAAATCAAGAAATCACACACAAGTGACATGGGTACATGTCCAAGGCATACATGAATAGAAGTGGGTGTAGAGGCAAAAAATAATGGCATATTCAAATGCCATTGAATAAAAGAAGCATAGAAAATACAATCAAGTCTAAACTAGGAAAGGTAGAAATGAAAACATGCATGAATGTAGTATGAATCCATGTAAGAGTTTGAATGTACATATGCTGAGTCTAAGCTAGTGATAATATGCAAAAAATATAAGTATGAATTGCAATGAGTAGGAGTCCTTTTTTATAGAAGGCCTCTTTTGAGAATGCTTATTGGCTTATCATGATTTTGACTTTGCAACTTAAGTTCTTTCTCTTTCAATAACATGTCCTATGTATCTGGGTGTTTTACCTTGATAAAATGTATCTATGAATGATTTAATTTATGATGTTTAATAAACCCCAAACCTTATTTGACCAGTATTATCAATTTATAGAATATGCATAATGATGCTTTGGGCTTGCTTGCCCAAACCTTGATCATGATAATCAAACTATTGTAGATATTTGTGACAAAAATCATATCATTTTGAAATTTGAGCCTCAATTTGGAGAGGTAAGTTTGCTTGCTTTACCTATGCTTGTTGTACTATTTATTACTCTAATTTGTTTTTTGAACCTTTTATTGTTCTTAGTTATGCTTTGGTATCCATTTTTATGGTGTTTCTAAATTTAACCCTTTTTGAATTTATAGATGTGTCATTTTATGTTGTTTTGATGAAGTGTCACTATATGAGTTGTCTGTATCCATTATCTATTGTATTTTCCTTTTCAATGCTAAACATGAATTGGTGTGGTACCCATGCATTCTATGATATACACAAAAATATTTGGATATCCTTACTGGGTGCAAAGGAGTTAGGTTGATTAACTTAGTTTTAATCATTTCCCTTAGTACCTCACTTTAACTCTTATTTGACCATTGATTTTTTTTTTGAATCACTAGTTATAGATGTACTTTGTTGTGATTTCATGTTTTTATATGTAACATTATTTTCCACAAATTGACTAGATGAAGATGCAGATACATGATTTATACTAGTATGCCTTGGAGGCCTTTGTCTTGTAATTTATTTTATAGTGTTTTAATATTTTCATGTAATAGTTTATTCTAATTTTGTAAACCTATAACTATCTTGCTCATACTGATAATTTGATCACATAGAGTCTCACAAGTGCAAACCCTAGTTATTTTTGATTGAACTTATAGGCACACACCTTGTAGTGAAGAGGTGTAAATAGGATGAGTATGGGGACTAGTGATATTATTATGGGTTGATTCATATAATGGAGGGGTGATAACATTGACTTGGTTAGAGGGAAAGTATCTATCACCCTCATGGAGATGAGGAGGAGAAGGAGATTTTTTCTTGTGCATAAGATATGACCTTGAAACTTGAAACATAGTTGTTAGCTTATGTGCTAAATCCTCTGTGTGTGTATAGGTTTAATTTTTAATGTAATTACACATAGGATAAAGATAAAATGCTATGAAATATGACATATATTAAAATTTATATAAATCATCATCTATACATGTGTTTATGTCTTTTCTAAGTTCATTTTGAAATAAAGGGAACAAACATGCAAATGAAAGTATTAGACTTTGCAATAAAAAGTGATTAATTTATTATATCATTATGATTATGATTATGTGAAATACATATTAGAAGATATATGGATCTAAAATTTGAGTTTTGGAAATGTAAATGCTAGGGTTATGAAGGGTTAGGGTTACTTTGCAAAAAATTTAAATTACATTAAATAAATAAAACCCTAATGTGGGATTGATTAAATGAGATAGGTTAAGCCAAAAAATCATAAAAATAGAATTTTGTAACCCTAATTTAGTGCATATAAATTGGTATAAGGTAAACCCTATGTAAAATTAGGGTTTAAATAAATATTTGAAGTAAGTTGGGTTCACCAAATGTGTTAACCTTTTAGGGTTTAGATATGTAAATGCTATATTTGATTAAAGGGCTGACTAGTTAAAATCGGTGAAATAATATGCAATAAATAACTACAATTTTTAAATTTTTTTTGACTAGATTTGACTTTCTAAAAATATTAATAAATATGTTCAAATAAAGGCTTATTTGGAAAAAACATGAGTGCTAAAAACTAAGATATGAACAGGTTAGAGTATCATCAACTTGATTCCTATGTTATAACTCCTCCTAGACAATAGTTCCACACTTGGATAGTAGTGACATGTGGATCTAGTGTCCTAATAATGGTGATAGTGTCCTTTTTTGAGGATTACTCTAAAATTTTGGGTGCACCTATGTCTATGTTTCTCAATTTTATTCCTATGTGTATGAAGTCTAAAAATCTATATTATGCCTATAATAGCTAATTTATGATGCAAACCTTAATCCTCCTTACAAGTAAGGCATTCCATGAAAAGTGTAATCATTGATAGGATAGGTTGGACATCCTTAACACCCCACTATTAATAAAGTTGTATAGATACCAATACTCTGAGGAGGGATCAAGCCTGATGTAGATCTCCCCACCTAAGTGCCAATGCAAGTGTAAGTGATGCTAAAATGATAGTGGTCTTGAATTCATTGAGTGTGTTTGAGATTAAAAATCTAAAAAATTTAGGCTTAGAGCAGTTTTAGATTGTAGTATATAGAAGTAGGGAAGAATAGGGATCAATAACCTTGATTTTTCTCAACTTGTTTCATGTTTGAATATGTATATTGCATATAATTTCCCTCCAATGGATAGAGGTCTAAATGTCATGTATTTATAGTGTTATGTAGCTTGTGTAGATAGTAAAATATGCTTAGGCTAACCTTAGGATTGTTTTACTTTTGAAAATATATTTTTTCAATAAAGATAGGGTAAAGGACATCAACACCATTTTGGGGACACTAACACCACATGGCTTTAGTGTCCTTAATGTGGTACTAATGTCTAGATGGTAGGTTATTGGGCATGAAGGGATAAGATTGTGAAATTATGGCCTAAGAATATGTTTAATATGACTAGGGATGCATGTGGTCCCTATAAAGGTTGTAAAAGTGTGATAAAAGGCTTTAGGATAGGTCTAGGGCTAAACTAGGAATAATTTGTCTCAAGTAACACTCTTAGCACTCAAATACCACTTTTAGGTGATTACATGGTACATTTTTATATACAGTCATGCATTTTAGATTAAAATATATAGGATCCACATATCAAAGGGCCATGACTCATAATTTCATTATTTTTTACACAAAATTATTGAGGATTATATTAATGATTTACTCATGAAATCCAAACATCGCCAAGACCATGTTACTGGTTTGGAAAAAATATTTGAGTTCTTGTGAAAGTTTTAATCTTATTTCAAATTCAAAAAAATGTCTTCAAGGTATCTTCAAGGAAGCTCCAAGGATACATTATTTATCAATGAGGCATTTAGGTTAATCCAAAAAAGGTAAAATCCATTGTAGAAATGCCACTACTAACCAATATAAAATGATTCAAATGTTTATAGGGATGAATTTAGGCTATTAAACATTTCATTACTTAGTTGGACGATAAAATAATTTATTTCACATGTTTGCTAAAAAAATAAAATTTGTATGGGATGATGTGTGTCGACAGAGTTTTGATAAAATCAAAAGTTATTTATCAAACCCACCAGTACTTATGCCTCCTATTCCAGATAGACCACTTGTTCTTTAGATATAATCCACCCATTACACCCTTGGGGCCCTTTTATAATAGTTTGATGATAATAACAAATAATGTGAAACATTTTATATTAGTCATCAGCTAGTTGATTATGAATGTAAATATATCGCAATGGAAAAACTATGTTTATCCTTAGTTTTTTCTACTCAAAAGCTATGATATTATTTGATCAATAATGAGTTTCATATTATAATTAAAGAATATCAATTAAGGTTCTTTATGAATAAAATGTACCTAACTAGTCAGATCATAAAATGGGTGATGCAGTTTATAGAGTTTGATATCAAATTATTAGCCCAAAAGTCAATAAAAGGTCAAGTCATAGTCAACCAATTAACTGTAGCTCTCTTACTAGATTATTTTATGCTCACCAAATATTTTTGGCATGATTTTGAGGCATAATATATCTTCCAATCCATGGATAATGTTCTTCAATAGATAAAAATGTAGAACAAGAGTGGGTGCTGGTATTGTTTTTTGTACCCTCGAGGGTGAATACATACCTTTATCTTAAAGATTAGCCTTTTCTTACACCAAAAATATAACTGAATATGAGGCCTTAGTTATTGTATTATCCATAGAACACAAGATTCATATAAGAGACATCTAATTTTTTAGTGATTCCTAATTGATTATTAATCAAGTTACCAATCATTACCAAACCAAAGAAGAACATCATCGACCATATAAAAAAATGGTAGATAAAATCACAAAGACATTTGATGCATTTTTTATTGATAGTATTTCATATAAAGATAAATTATATGCAGATGCCATGGAAAATGCAACATCCTTAATGATTTTTAATATTAATTATGATCATATATACTTTACCATAAGATAGTTATGAGATCCTTCCATTTCTTCTAATAAAATGAACACCTTGGTTGTTCTTACTATTACTCGTACTAATGTAAACATAGAATGGTATAGTGATATTTATATTTTTATCTATGAAGCCTATAAATTAGACCATTTTTCATGAAATGACAAATGAAAATTATAATTCCAAGAAATTCATTATGTTATTATTGGAAATGATTTATTCAAACAAAATTTTAATGGACAATTTCTTCGATGCTTAAACAAAGATGAGGCCCACATTGCACTCTTATAAATGCATGAAAATGACCATGGTTGGAATTTTAATGGATATTCCATGTCTAAAAAACTCTTACATGAATATATTATTGGCCTACCATGGAAGAAAAATGTATCAAACATGGAAAAATATGTTTACAATGCCAAACATACAATAATTTGAATCATGCATTATTACATGAGTTACAACCAATTATTTTATCATGGCAATTTTATTTATGGGGTTTTGACTTAATTTGAAAGGTAAATCTAGTATCTGATGGTCGAAACAAATTCCTCATCAGAATTATAAAATATTTTACAAAATGGGTGGAAGTAATTCCACTCAAGTTTACCACAGGGGATGACATATGTAAGTTTCTGATGATCAATATTATTTCCTATTTTGGCATACCTTTGGATATTATTTATGATAATGGATCATCATTTAAAAACAAGACTATAAAATTATTTTTTAGTAAATAAAATATTAAGCGTACCATTTATACACCTTATTACCCATAGGGCAATGTCTAGAAAGAGGGAACTAATAAGACAATTGTCAAAATTCTTGGCAAAATAGTTGAACAATACATCACTGATTGGCACAAATAGATGGTATATGCTTTATAGGCATATATAACTAGTGTTTTCACACCTACTCAGGTTACACCTACTCAGGTTACACCTTGCTCTTTGGTCTATAGTACAGAGGCTGTTTGACCAATTGAACTTGAGATACCATATTTGCACATTTCTCTTAAAGACATTATCAAAGATAATGAATACCATGAAAAGATATTGCATCAATTAGAGTAATTGAGTGTAAAATGCACACAATATATTGAGCACTTACGTGTCTATAAGTATTATGTAAAGTGAGCATATAATAAAAAGGTTTAGCTACATGACTTTGATGTGGGTGACCTATTACTAAAACAAAATCAAAAGAATTCCAATGCAAAAAAAGACAAGAAAGGAAAGTTCCAACCAAATTAGTTGGGACCATTCACAGATATAGAAAAGTTAGGGAAAAGTGTATAACACCTTGCTACACTTGAAGGAAAAAATTTAAAAAATCTAATGAGTATCACGCACTTGTGTAAATATATTATATGAGAACTCTTCAAATATTCCAAAAATAAAAAAAATAAAAAATAAAAAAAATTCAAAACTCTAAAAACATTTTTGACACCTACATATTATATTGGCTCCTTGGAATCTATGTGTTAGTTCCATGTTGATGTATGACATATACATTACTCCTACATACACATGTATGTCATGATTATACTTGAGTTTGATACTTGCATACATAAATACATGATCTATTCATATGCCATATGTTGGGTCTTCCCTTTACTCATGTCATATGGACATTGGTGATATCCACTTCTTTGATCATAATAATCATAGGTTATATTGTTCGATGATCATATTTCATTGTCATGTTTGAGATTATATGCACTTACACATGACTTTATCCATGATTATATATTTCATAGGGTACTTGATATTTTATGCAATTTACTTTTTTTCTAACACATTTGATCCATGGGATACTATGATATGTTTTTGTTGGATCATAATATTTTCTTTTATGCACTTTCTTGAGTGTATTACCTTGATATTGTCTTACTTATTCAAGAATTTGAATATGATCCTTTATTTATGGCCCCTATGCATATGGGTGATTTATTTGACATTTAAATATGTCATTATTTATTGTATGGAAACTTGAATATGTCATTCTTACTTTTATGGACATTTGACTAAGTCATGTCCCTTTGATTGTGTGGTATTTGAACATGTCCCTTATATAATGGTCTCTTAAGACCATTATATGTTGAATTAATTTTGAGTGATCTTGTGTGTGAATTTTTTTTATTTTTGAGATTGTACTATTACTATCTAGACAATGCCATGATCTTTATCATGCATCTTAGGCCTTCATGTGATCACATTGTTCTATGTGTTTCAAAGCTACATTTACCTAGATATGCTATTCTATATGCTACATTATTCCATTCATAGATTATTAAATTGTCTTATCCTTTTAAGGTTAGGTAAATACCTATTTATATTATTCCCTCACCTCAAAGGGGGGGCATATTAGTGGGGGCATGCCATAGAAACATGTTCTCCATATTTGTCATAGTTTTCAGATTCAGTGGGGCCATGTCATATAGGCATGGATTCCACACATTCACAATTTTAGATTCACTAGGGGAATGATTTGAAAGAATGTTATCCACATATATTTAGTATATAACACACTCAAATTCATTGGGGGAATGTTCTAGTAACATGTCCTATACATTGGTACTTATATCAGTTTTCAGAGTCAGTGAGGGCATGATTTAGAAGTATGTTTTTGACACTTATTAAGTATGTGGGAAACCTATTTTTAGTGGGGGAATGTTTTTGAAACATGTCCTCTACATGGTACTTATATAAGTTTGTAGAATTAGTGGGGGCATGCTTTGGAAGCATGTTCTCCAGACTTATTCAATATTCAACACACCCAGATTTAGTGGGGGCATGTTTTAGCAACATGTCTTCCACATTAACACTTATTTTAGTTTTAAAATTTCTTCATATATAGTGGAGGCATGTTTTGGAAGAATATTTTACACACTTACATAGTTTTTAAATTGGCCAAAACACACAATTATATAATTTAGATTCATAGTTGTGGTAGAATTCTATACATTGGTGTAGTCATATAAAGTACGAAATTGGATGACTTAAGCATGGGTAATGACACCCAATCCATAGGTCTTCCTACTTACTTACACAACCCTTTTAGGATATTATTTTATTGATTCCAAATCATCCACAATATTTTAGACTTAATCCTTATAGACCCAAGCATCTCTTTTAGGTCCAATTCTATCACCCTAGGTCTCATTCCCTTAGGATAATAGTACCCAACTTAGACAGGAGTGCTAGAACCCAAGGTGTGCTAATTTTGGTATTATTGTCCAAGTTCATTTTTAGTGTTAATGGTAAAATAATTTTGGATCCTTATCCTTTTCGTTATTGGCCTAACATAAATTCATTTAACTCATGATCATTAATTCCCCTATAAAAGGCCATTCAAAGTCCATTTAGAAAGGTTGACACTCATTTACAAGAGAGAAGTAAGAATACAAGCAAGTACACTCAAGCATTTTCCCCTATTCTCTATATACAACATTAAAATATTATTCCAAGATTATTCAAACCTTTTCATCAGTCCCTATCCATCTAAAGTACACCTAGTTTTGCATCTAGTTGTATTTATCATTCACAATTACACCAAACACTTCAATGGGAGAACTACATTAACTTGATCCCTCCTTAGAGTATTGGTATGTAGGTAGGGTACCCACACATGGGGTGTGAAGTGAATCTAGAGTATCCTTTACATACTAACACCTTATCTATATTTTCTAAGTTTCCATCCAAGTTCAAGTACAAAGAGCTTCTAGGGCTTTGAAAATTTGAAATAGATGCACAACGAGCTTCATAGGCTTTGATATTTCATTGATAGGGTAATACAAGATTGCTGAATAGAAACCATAAAGCTTAGACCACCTAAATAATGCCAAAAAAGACTACAATTTATAAAATAGGGTTTACCACTTTTGGCACCCCTATCCAATCCAAAAATGAACCTCAAGATCTAGTTTCTGATAATTTTCCTATCCTGCTTCTCTAGTATCAGACCTTGTCTCAGTCTGAATCATTCATAATAAGCTAAGTTAGATTTATCTTATTTATTACTATATTTAGAAAAGGCAAAAATAAAAATCTATTTACACAAATTAGTAATTTAATTCCTTCATATTATTTACTAATTTACTTTGCTCAGACCTATTTATTTAACTAGGAATAAAACCCCATTATTCTAAAAATATTAAAATAATTGGTATAATTATTATACATAGTTTCAACATGAAACATGTCTAAGGTACATATGATATGAAATGTGTGACTAATATTATAAAATACAAATCAATTTCATATTTCAAAACACTCTCAAGGATTGTCATCACTCACTAGGATGGAATTTTATAGACTATATTGAGTCTATATATTACAATAGTTGATTAATTTTTGGTATGGTTGAGGTGATTAAATCACTCAATCTTACCAAGTTTTTAGGTTGGAATTTATTATATCATCCAACCTCACCAATTTGATAGTATGAGTTGACTTTGTTCACTCATGATTACTAATTTATAAGTATTAATGGGTTGTATAGTTGAGCTAATCTCAATTGTCAGGTATTAACTCACCTTTTATCCAAGGTTAGAGGCATGTGATTTACAATATCTCTCTATCTCCTTAAATATATGTAATTTATAAATTTATAAATATTTGTCCTAATATCAGTTTCACATCCTTACAATGTTACACATTTCAAATAAACTTGATAACAGGCAAGGCAGTTACATCAATACACAGGTACACTCCTAAACCTTACTCTTTCAATTTCAATATTAGATTACATGCTCTGATAATATATTGTAACATGATCTTAGTTTTAGGTCAATCATGAACACAGCACTCAAGTTGGACTCAAGTAAAGGCAAGGTGTGTTATACAAACACAGGTACACATTTATTCTCCTTTAAACTAACAAATTCATTACTAGATTAAAGGGGTTAATGTAGATGATATTTATACATTATATATCACCTCAATCTTGTACACTTGGTAAACTCATGATTTCATTGTAACTCTTAGTTTTAGACCTTTCTCAATTTCAAAAATCTTGCATATACTCTATGTTGTACTCCCTAACCTATCTCTTGGTTTGACCAGTCTTATGTTGAAGACCCAAACTTTATATATTACCCGGAATGATTTATAACTACTTATCTTTTGCCCCTATAAGTTCTGAGCTTGTACCTATTTTCTAACTACCAGAACATAAGTGTCAATACCAGACCCCTTAATCTATGCTAGTGTCCTATACTGACATAAGTATTTAGTGCCCTAAAGTCATCTAATTTACAAATGAAATATATCCTAATGGTTTATTGAAGTGTTTTAATGCAAGATATTTACCAGTAGGAGTGGTATATATTTACAAGTATTCCTCATTCATTCCTTACCTAGAAAAGACCTAAGGCAACTTATAAAAGCATTCAATCAAACACTCAATAAATCAAAGCTTCCTTATTTTCTCTTATTTTCATATCAGTCATAGGGATTATACATACACAAGTCTAAAGTGATGAAGGAGTACCCCAAGAACTATATTTTCCAAGTTACAAGCTAGGTTATTATTATACTTTATTTCCACACATTGCATGATTCAAACATAAACCAATATGTAGGGGAGAAATACATCAGCCCGAGGCCCTCTTCAGAGTATTGGTTATGTAGGTAACACTCATTTATAGAGGGGTATTTGGGGTTACTCAACATTATTACCCATTAAATCATTTTTACCAAGGTCACTATGAAGATGAGGAACTAGGGTTTTGTAATTTCATGAGGAGCGATAGTCCATGACCTAGATCTAAATATACTAGAGTGAAGGTGAAGATAAAATTAGAGTCATCCAAGTGGTCACATCCTTTTCCAATAGGTATGCTATATAGGACACCCAGGTCAAGTTTAGATAGTAGCATCGACATAACCATCCAAGGTTGACGCTAGTGTCTATGGCTCTAAAGGCACTCAAATTATAATTTGTTGACTATTGTAGAACCCTCTTTTAGTCTACTTATTACTTGTTCTAGATATAAAACTATGCCAACATCAAAACGAACTAAGTACATTAATTATTTTTCATTTCCATATCTAGCATAGTTATACTTACTATTTTTATCTTATTTGAGTTTAAAATATTAAACATATGTTATATCATCTAATTAACATGCTATATAGATAGTTTATCACCCTTATACCTTAGACTATCTCTATACCATTCAACCCTAGATAACCCTATTCTCAATTTTTAGGGTTAAAAAAAGTTTTAAAAATATTTTTTGTATACATATGCCTCATTCAAAGCTCATCACATGTCACAAAGGTGCAACATGGGATGGAACTTTAATAAATAACATAACAATGCCCAAGGTTGATTTAACATATTACAATAGAAAGTGGAAAATGAAATTAAATAATTTGTAAATATGTACCTTCACTTACCTTGTTACTATTAAATTAGAGATACATGTGAAGTAGATGAAAGAGGTTTCTAGTGTGCAGAATAAGAGACATACCTAAAAAAATAGGATAAAATTTGAAACTTTTGCAAAAATATGTGGTTAATACTAAAAATTATCTACGATGTTAGGATTCAACAAATTTTTTTAATTTTTCAAAAGAGTTTACATAAATAAATTTATGAATACATATTTTTTCAATAATTAACTACAAAGTTTAAAATTTTCAAAATTTTACTATAAAAGGTTAATTATCTATTCATTTGTACATTTGTTACTTTTGTAAATCAGAGATCTAAATGGCCAAAATTAATTATGTTAAATATGATGGCTCAGATGCGAGGAGGGTGAATGAGAGGATTTATCATAGTTGCTATCAATATAGTCCTTGTATGTGTAGATGATATTTTGTGATTATGTATCACTTCAATCTTGTATACTTGGTAAACTCATGACCTTGGATATTTCTCTTAGTTATACACATGCCTTAATTTTTCAAGCCTTGCATCTACTCTTCTTATTCCCATTATCCTATCTATTATTTTTACCAACCTTATATTGATGACACAAACATCCCATCTTGACCAAAATGCTTAAAATGTTCTTATCTCACACTTCTACAAGTTTTGAGCCTATTCCTACTCTTCTTCTCCCTATGCACTAACTAATGGGTCAAAAAGTAGCATCAATGGTACTATCTTGGCTTGACATAAGTTTCTAGTTACCTAAATTCATCTAATTTACAAATTAAATGTATTACAATGGTTGCATAAGTGCTTTAATGAGAGTTGTCTCCTAGGATTGGTATAAATACAATATCAATCCTCATTCATTTCACACTTAGAAATCAAACCAAAAGAACACTCAAGTTACCAAAAGATTTCTTATTATACACTATTCTAATATTAATCAAAGGAATAGCCTAGGTATAGGTCTAAAGTATTAAAGGAGTAGTCATAAGGTCATATTTTCCAAGCTATAATCTAGATCACTATTGTAATTGATTTATACATTACATGATTCACACACAAGCCAACACATAGGGGAAAACTATATGAGTCTAAGGCTCTCTTATAGAGTATTGGATATGTAGGTAATGCCCTTTAATAATGGGGTCATTGTGAGTCAGATTGACACCATGTGCCCACTAACCCATTTCCCCAAGGTCACATTGAAGATACAAAGCTAGGGTTTTACCATTTTACTAGGAATGACAATATATAACCTAGATCTAAAATCACTAGAGTAAAGGTGAAGCTAAATCCAAAAGCATATATGTGGTTACATCTAGTTGTAATAAATATTTTGTATAAGACACTAGCATTAAGATCAGACACTAGTGTCGATGTAACTATCCAAAGCTGACATAAGTGTCTAGAGAGATAGAGGTACCATATCCATAATCTGACAAATATTCCAAAACTATCTTCATTTCCACTTCCTACGTATACCATATTCAACACTATATTATCATTATAAATAGATAAATACTTTTTCTTATGTTATTTGTATGTATAACATAGCTATAATTTCTATGAATAGCCTATCTTAGCTTTATAAAGTTAGCATATGGTACATTTGAGTTTAGCACATTAATTGGCCTACTATAGATCTAATATTCAACCTTGTATCCTATAATTTATATATTCTTAACCCTAACCACTAAATAAAATTCATATCAAAATTAGGGTTAAACATTTGGTGAACTTAATCTTTGAACATCATTATTACATAAGCATTTTTTAGTAGATGCTTATCTCATGCCTTGTCCTAATCCTTTTGTTCTTTCTCTCTTTTATCATGGATGACATTGGTTATTTTTATGATTATGATTAATAAACCCTTTAAAAATCTCTCTAAGTGGGGATCAAAATCTATTACTCTTGCATTATTTCAAGTGCTAAGGCAAATAAATAAAATCCTTGAATGGTGGTAGTTACTATCCCTCTAATTAGGTGTATGTTTCCATCCTTTTAAGACATGATGTGGTCCATCTTAAGGAGGATCCAAAGCATATTCCCTTGCCTTTTATAACAAAATTGATCCCCCATGGAGATAAGGTACTTTCTTTTAATCATGGCAATTTTTATCAATTCCATAAGGAAATCACGGAGGATTTGAAAATCATTAGTAAAATAGATGTTACTTCAAATTCATTGATTAAAACCCCTCCTCTTCCTACATTTACAAACACTATTCCCCTTATTAAGGGTGATAATCCTTATTGTCCTTCATTTGATATTGAAAATTTTAAAGAGGTTAACCAAGAAATTATGGCATCTTGACCAAATCATATTAAGTCATCAAGAAAAATGAGACATCCTACATATATAGAGCAAAATAATATTAATATTCTAAATAAAATATATGTACCAATGTTAATAAATGTGTCTCGACAAAATGAGATTCCTACCACACCAAAAGAGGTGCCTTCACTAATGTTACTTAAGCTCTACTTGTTATATATTAACAAAAGGTGCATCCATCATGTTTTAAATCCATTCCATGCTCTTCAAATAATACATTAAGGGTACCAAAATTTAAAAATCCACTACCATTACCAAAGTATCCAAAACTCAAATATTATGAAATTGCACTTATTTTATATGAGGATTATGATACTCATATGCCTAAATTCAAAAGAGGTGGTAGTTTAGAAACAATGATAACACCTATATCAAACACCACCATCCCCATGGATAAAATTATATCTATGACAAGTACTATTGGGGAATTTCAAAAAATAGGGTTATATAATTTAAATGCAAGTGTCTTTCCATAATGCACATGCACATGTTATTGTATTTAATAATCAACCTCTTGCATAATATATACTTGAACATCCTTATCCACCTGGTTTTGAAATAACACATTTACCTATCTTTGGGCACCATAAGGATCCACTTGAGCACATGTTAAATTATGTAAATTCACTTGGCCAATGGGCAAATTATGAAAAAGGATTATTTAAATTATTCCATATAAACATTTTTGATGAGGCTTGGAGTTGGTTCTATAGCTTACCAAAAGGTTCCTTAACCACTTTTTCAAACATGTAAGATTCTTTCTTCATGAATTTAAATATTCATAAGGTGCCAAAACTTACATTAGAATATTTTCACAATTTCAATTAATGTGATGATGAGTCCCTTTAATAATATACTATTTGATTCAAAATTACATCATATGAGCTAACATTTAGACCCTTAGATGTGAAACTGCAATTTATATTTAGTAGAGGCCTTATTTCCCCCTTAACAAAAAGAATATTGCATAAACAATATGAGTCCACTCATTTATGTGTAGATGTACATATATATATGTGTCATTCATACTTACTCATCCAATGAATATTAACTTTTATCTTTCCAAGTACCAAAGTTTTATCCCTCAAATAAAGGAAGGAGACCAATTGCCTAAATAATACTATGAACAAAAATGTGGTATCCCTAACCTCTATATGACCAATTTACAAATTTTACTTAACATGGGACTGATCCAAGTTCTGAGCACCATACAATAATCTCAAAATGAAAAAAATAACAAGCATCCATGCCAATAAGATTTAGTAATTAAATTATACATGGGTGGCACTTATTTTTGGCACAATGATGTTGATCCTACATAAGTAAAAACTACTTGTAATGTAAGAAATTTACAACAAATTGGCTTCAATTTAATATAATTAAAAAACTAAAGATGTTGGAAAGACTCCTTGGGTAACATATCAATACCAATTTCTTATGGTCCTAAATTTATTCAAACACGGGTTTGGGTTATGCCTACCATATCTCCATATACATTTACACTTGGAACTCTTTTGCTATACCAAATGAGAGTAAAAATTGACCAAAATAAACAAGGCATTTATTTTCCTTATTAATGAAAATTAATACATATTTTCAATGATAGAATTACATTTTATACTACACATGTAAAGTGTGAGGAGGAACATGCTATGTGCCTTTTCAACCTAGCCAATCATGATGTAAACAATGTAAAAGATCCGACTTGAGGTTGTAAGGTTCAAAATGGGGGGAGATATCCATGACCAGCCATTGGATGAAATAATAGGATGATATTTACTCATCATTGAAAATACAAAAAAAATAAAAAACATTCAAAACTAAAAAAAAAAAAAACACTTTCAGCACCTACATGTTCTAATGGCCCTTTGGCATCTATGTGTTAGTTCCATGTTGAGGACTAACATGCCATTTTACTCCTACATACACATACATAGGCATACAAAAATACATGATACACTTATGGGTGTTGGGCCTTATTTATACTCATATCATCAGGACATTGGGGGCATCCATCTTATATAATCGATGATTACTTTATATTATCATGTTTGAGCTTACAATGTATTTACACATGCTTATTATCTATGCTTATATCTTGCATATGGTATTTGATATGATATGTAATTGACATTTTTATCTAAGATATTTTATCCATGGGGATTTATGACATGTTTATTCTAGTTTATTATGATTTTACACACTTGAGTGTTATTCCTCATTATCACCTTGATTTTTCAAGCATTTGAATATGCTGCATTATATGCAGCCCCTGTGCCTATGTTTCATTTTTTAGAAATTTGAAAATTTCATTACATTCTTGGACATTTAAATATATAATTCCTTGATATTTTATACATTTGACTATGTCATACCCATTTAATTTCACAACATTTAAACATGCTCCTTATTTGTAGTCTCCTTGGACCATTGCCTTTTGACTTGCTCTTGAGTACT
Organism: Torreya grandis; assembly: GCA_037957365.1. Lineage (NCBI taxonomy): Eukaryota > Viridiplantae > Streptophyta > Pinopsida > Cupressales > Taxaceae > Torreya > Torreya grandis. Next base: position 4,154,949 of record JARHVA010000920.1, read on the forward strand.
CTTGTGTGTGCACTTGTTTAATTATTAAGCTTGTATTTTTTATATCTATATATTTCCATGATATTTATCATGTACCTTATTCCTACATGTGATTTCATTGGATATATGTGATTTAATTTTACATCTATCTAGACATGTTTCCTTCTATATGTTACATGGTTACATTCACAAATTTACAGTTGTCTTACCCTTTTGAGGTGAGATAAATACTAGGTACTATTTTTTCCTCACCTTAAAGTGGAGATATTTAATGGGGGCATGCCATGATGACATGGCTTCCAAATTTTTCAAAGTTTATAAATTATAATGGGGGCATGCTTTGGAAGCATGTTCTCCACACACATAGTTTATGGTACTTACACTAGTTTGTAGATTTAGTGGTAACATGTCATGATGACATGGTTTCTAGAAATTAAAAGTTTTTATATTCAATGGGGGAATGATTTGAAGAATGTTATCCAAATTCATTCAATATGTTACTTATAATTACAAATTCACTGGGGGCATTATTTTGAAGCATGTTCTCCATACCTAATCAGTATTTAGTATATCTAGTTTATAGTGGAGGAATGTTTTGAAAACATGTCATCCACATTAGTACTTATATAAATTTTAAATTTATCTATATATAGTGGGGGAATGATTTATAATCATGTTGTCCACACTTACATAGTTTTTTGATTTGGCTAAAGTACATAATTATATGATTACAGTACATATTTATGGAAAAATTCTATACATAGTACCATTGTTACACACAATTTCAACATGAGACAATATAAGATGCATATGATATGAAACATGTGCCTAATATTGTAAAATCTAAATCAGTCTCATATTATAAAAGTATTGAACGTACTTATACTTAGTGAACTTTTATATACTTAGGGAGCTAATCTACTATAGTAGTTGTTTCACCTTTTGGTATGGTTGGGGTGATTAAATCACTTAATCTTACCAAGTTTTAAATTTGGACTTGATCATCTAAAATCACTATGTTACAAGTATCATTGGGTTTCACATTTATGCACTTTAACTAATTATCTATATTTATCCTAATATTAGTTTTATAGCCTTATAATGATATATATTTTGCAAAAACAACATGCTAATAGGCAAGGTAGTTACATTAACACACAAGTGTACTCCCAAACCTTGCACTTTCAATTTTAATCTATTTCAAGTAATTTTAACCCAGATTATATGCATTGATTATACATTGTAACATGATATTTTTTTGAATGTTAATAACTATACAAAAACTCAAACTTATCTCTAAAAAATCACTCAAATTTAATTCAAGTAAAGAAAAGGTGTGTATACACACCTAGGTACTTATTCCTTTCCTTTAAACTAGAAATTTCATCACTAGATTAAAGGGCAGAAAATATAGATGATACTTTGTGATTATATAGCACCTCAGTCTTTTAAACTTAACAAATTCATGACTTGGTTTTTCCTCTTAGTTATACACATTCCTTGATTTCTCAAGACTTGAATATGCTCTTTTTGTTCCCCTTGGCCTATCTCTTAGGTTGACCAGCCTTATATTGATGACACAGAGATTCCATCTTACCTAAAATACTTAAAATGTACTTATATTACACCTATAAAATTTATGAGCCTATGTATACTCTCTTTTTCCATGTACACTAACAGTTGATTCAAACAGTAATGTTAATGTTATTATCTTGGCCTGATGCAAGTGTCTAGTGCCCTAAAGTCATCTAATTTGTAAATGAAATGAATTATAATGGTTAGCATAAGTGCTTTAATGTGAGTTATATCCTGATAGGATTGGTAAAAATAAAATGTCAACTCTCATTCATTCCACACCTAGAAATTATACCCAAAAATCACTCAAGAAGCACTCAAGTTACCAAAATATTTCTTAATCTAACCTATTTTGATATAAATTAAAGGAACAATCCAAATATAGGTTTGAATTAATTGTTATTAATAGAATTTTCACCATTTGGAAGGTAGTTAAAGCCTTCCAAATTTGATGTAACATGGAAACACCTCAAGGTTGTGGGTACCCTATTGGAGAGGTGAATCTCTACGTTAAACGGATAACTCCCCTTGATGAATAATTTAAGCTCAAAAACTAATCTAACACTTTATAGGAAAAGGGGAAAAAACCTATTATAAAGGAGGTGATGCACCAAATATGATTTGAAAACTACCAACCAACTACAAAGTCACTTCAAACAAGTGACTAACCTGCATATGACACTACTTAAAATATACCTCTCTACATCAATGTTTTTCATGAAGGTTGTGAAGAATGCTTCAGTTAGGAAGACTAGTCAAAAGGTCATAACATGACATTAGTGAGAATACAACTCACTTAACCTTTCACAGTCCACTTAGACACTTCAAAAGCCTTACAAAGAAGTTTCAAATTGAATATGCATGCAAGAAAAGGACAAACATATCAAGGAAGCAAATCTATTAACTTGACAAGATCAAATAATCACATAAACATATTGAAACCAATAAAAGGAGTTAAAACCAAATTAATCTCATTAATCGAAGGCTAAAAATGGGTAGGGCTTTGCTATACCCGGGTGGAGGATACAAACTTAGCCTATCAAGGTTTAATATATAGAGAAATATGAGAGAATAAAGAGAAGGGTGTAAGATAAAGAGAGATGATAACTATCTCATGAGTTATAGAGAGAAGAGAGGTATGAAACTACCCCATTAGGTATTCAAGGACAAGTGTTGGTCTCTTGAATATGTTCTCCTACTCTAAGTAGTGTGGAAGTTTCAAACCTTGCTTGACACCTTGCCTTACTCTTCAAAACTACCCTTTATTTGGCCTATGAATGGATAAATGGTCTTATTAAGCATAAATTCATGTTTAGTTACATCATTTATCTACTCTTAACACCTTACAACTAATATTTGAAGGTTCCCTTTGACACATCACCTCATTCTCTTACTAGGTGTCTAGAAGTCTCTTTGTCTCATTAGGCCAATCTTGCATACAAGTGTTAAAACTTGAGTTAATATTATAAAATGCATTATATCTCCATTTATGACATATAAATATCATATCAGACCTAAAAAACCTCACTTGAAATCATAAAACTCTCCTCAAGACTCAATTTTGCTTCAAAATCTCTCACTAGGCCTCCTTTCCTTGTGGCCATAAAATCATGTAAACCTCCTTGTGTATGATAGTGTACTGATGTTAATGATAAAATAAGGGAATATTTTAGGACCAAATATGTATTTACAACTCCATGTCAAGTTTTAGATCTAGAATTTGAGTGAAAGTGCCTTTCTCTCTCCTTAATTAGGCCTTCTTGCCTAAAAGCTTGATATTTTACTCCAAATATCTCCCAAACTTGTGAAACCATATAAAATCATGTGATTAACTTTAAATATCATATCACAAACTTTAGTGTCAAATTTGAGGCTCTAAGACCTTATGGAAGTGTGATAACCATGAAATGGCCTTGAAACCTAGTCTAATTTTAAGCTTGTTTGAGATTGCCATGAAAAATGAGCTTTTGTTTGATCAATTATATAATGTAAAGTACATATTTTTACAATTTAATAGATTAAATACATCCAAAATTTCCTCTCCCAATATTTTTCAAGTTCTTGATTACTCAAAACCTTGTTAAATACCTAAAAACCTTGTAAAAAAGTGCATTTAATGCAGTCCATACAAGTACAAGTCCATAAAAAGTACACATAGAGAATATAATTGGAGTCTAAAATAATGTTAAATATGTTATAGGATAAAACCAGGTCAAATCATGTGCTTTATAATCCCATATCTCACAATGGGTCTCTGCTAGGGTTTTAGGAGGTTTTAAACCTATTTTGGTTCTTAGCGATTGTTCATAAATGCTGGGCACTTAATCTCTAAACCAATGACTCAAAATTCTAGTGTAATACCCCCTAAAATATTCCTAGGTGATCAATTTCCCATGAATCTTTACCATATAGTTGTGAGTGCAAGAAGTTGACCTTCAGGTTGAAAATAATCCATTAGAGAGGGGTTAATAGTCTTAAGCATTGTTCATGCATGTGATGGGTCTATTCCAATAAATGACACCTCAATATTTAAGTGTAGGGACCTGATTACCATTATTTAAAACTACTGGGTTACATGCATAGGTTCATGATCCTACCAAGTGAGATAAAATTGGTCTAGAGTTACAATCACCCATTTGGGGAGCTCGAGGTGGTCTTAAGATCCTAGATGGCACTTTTCTTGATTTTAACCTATTTGTGATGATTTTTGGAGGTCTTTAATATGTATATAAACTTATAAAAACCTTAAAAACATCACTTTACCTCTAACAAGCCACTTTTCTCATGATTACACCTATGGTCTATGTGTTTGGAAATAGGCTTGTTAAACCTAGACATGACTTAATATCATTCCATCCTTTGTTACTAAGTTTGAAAGTATTATGGAGGTTAAAATATCACCATGAATATACTCTTAGGATATATAACTTCCATTATACCTCTTATATACCTTTTAACTCACTCAAATAAACCAATATTTTTCATGAGGGTAGTTAGGCCTATAGACACCCATTTGATTGTGTAGGCAGGGTTGGTATGAATCATGTATACAGTCAGTCCTTATCTAAATTTTATTATGTTTGTTTTGAATTAAAATGACCTTAAAAGGTATCTATCACTTCACCCAAACTCCCATATCACTGACTCTAGGTATCATTCTCTTCTCAAGCCCATAACCAACTTACTTGCTTAAACAACTTGTAGGTGGTCTTTAGGATAGTCTTAGTGCATTCAAGGGTTTTAAAAATATTCATTTAAAAAACTTGAACATATAAATATCCATTTATATTTTTTTGAGATTTAATAACCTTCTTAACTACCAAAAACCTTTCACTTTCATAAATATATACCTATTCAAGACTACCTTTAGACCTTCTCAAGGTGTGGCTATAGGTAGTCATCAGATAAGTTTGAACATAAGGTTTAAGAATTGGTCTCTTAAATCCATAAGGAATAGCTATATTGAGATTGAATAACCTCATGGGATTTTATTTCTAATTATCTCATAGAGTTAATTATCCTTTTATGAAATTTTAGATCTTGCCTTTTTACCTCCATACACAGACTTGTGTATGAATATTAGGCTTATAGACAAAATAATCTCAACTCTTTTGGCTCTCAAGTAAATTAAATGTCTATTAATATGTAAATTCTCTCTCATGCACTAATTCATGTGTCATTTTTTTAAATTTTTCTTATTTTTAGGATAATTAGCTTTTAGTTCAAAATGAGGAGCTATAGGTCTATCACATATAGGTCTTCATTTTGATTGCATAAGATGAAAGATAGTTTCCTTTACCCTTTGACACTTTGATTTTTTATAAAATTTTGTACCATTATATATCACCTCTAAATAATCATATGGATATCCTAACTAAGTATTATGTCATACTCAAATGTGTTCATCTACATATATGAAATGTGTATACAATTAATTCATGTATAAGGCTTATGCATTAAAAGTGAGAATCCACAAGTTCATTCATGCCTTTTAATGATGTCATGAAGTATATTTAGGCCAAATAAGTGTTTTAATTGGAAATAAAGGTATTTTCACTATTTTAACGCTCTCAACCTAGACTTTAGACCCATGAATGTTCATTTATAGGTTTACAGACCCGTGAGTGATTGAAACACTTTATAGCCTTGTTTGAGAGTACAAATTTGGACTTTCACTCTAACATTCTTAGAAATCATCTGTTAAATGTGATATCTCATGCATACAATTTAATTCTCATTTCCATTTATGCCAAACAAACCTATATCCTATAAAATACTACTAATACACAAACCATGCTTCCAAATAACAAAACCCAACACTTATTATAAAATCATCTAAAAAGGGCCATTTTTAAAGATAAATAACACATAATTCATATTATATTGAAGTATATTATTTTAAAAATTAATTAATTGAAACCTATGAAAGTGAAAATCCTTCAAAACAACTAAACACTTGCAACAGGGGTGACTAAAACTCCATACACTTGAGATACTTTCTCCTTGATGAAGGAACTTCATGAAAATTATTTGGTTGAAGAAACCAACATTTAAAAGACTCTTTTAACCTATAAAAACATCCAAAAAAACCATTCTTCTCCATTTTTATCTGAGATGAAGAATCATAAGCAACATTAGACCCTACTTGAATAGATAAGGCATAGTGAACTCATATCACTCTTAACAATTGTTCATAAAGAAAGAGGGGAAGAATATAAAAAATATTATCACAAAATGGAGTCTTACTAGGTCCCCCTCTTATGGAAATTTTTTTAGGAATCAACTCTCTCTCCTCTATATATACCATCCACTTGAATTTTTCTCTTGTAAGTTTGTGAAGAGAGCGATGAAGGTTCTGAAGCAACTTTTACATTTTTAAGACCTACCCATAAAAACCAAACGTGGATTTCACCTATAAAATATAAAAGGATAGTTTTTAAATGTTTTTTTATTCAATATGAGCTCACAAGTCCATACAAGTGAGTGAAAATTTCCTCTAAAGCATGGAAATCAAGATCTTAACCTCTTTTTGACCTGCTGACAGGTGTGGCAGTTATGTAATTGCTTCAAGGACCTTAGAAAGAGTGATTGTATGTATTTTTTACTTTATTAGGATTTTGAATACATGAAATTTATCAAAAATCATATTTTTCTTCATTTTCACATTACCTTAACTTCTCCAAATAAACCTTAAACTTTATTAATAAGACCATATTTTCCAAGTTACAAGCTAGGTCACTATTCTACTTGGTTTACACATTGCATGATTTGACAACTCATAGGGGATAAATACATGAGTCTAAGACAATATTTTAGAGTATTATTTATATAGGTAATTCCCTTTTATAATAGGGTCATTATGGGCCAACTCGACACTGTGCACCCACAAACCCATTTTTACCCAAGGTCACATTAATGATGCAAAGATAGGGTTTTACCATTTCACCAGGAGTGATAGTCCATAACTTAAATCTTAATGCACTAGAGTGAAGGCAAAGTTTCATCTTATTTCATTGAGTATTCCATATAGGACACTAGTGTTGAGATCAAACATTAGCATTGACATAATTATCTAAGGCTGATGCAAGTGTCTAGTGAGCTAGAGGCACTAGATCTAGAATCTAACAATTGTTCCAAATCTATTTTCCTGCCTACTTCTTACCTCTACTAGATCCAACATTATATTAATATACAAAATAAATCATTACTTTTTCTTATGTCATTTATATACCTAGCATAGCTATACCTTCCATTAATAGCCTATCTTAGTTTTATAAATTCAACATATGGTATATTTGAGTTTAACACATTAATTGGTCTATTGTATATTTGATATTCACCCTTGTGCCCTATAATTGCTATATCCTTAACCTTAACCACTAAATAAGATCTACATCCAAATTAAGGCTAAACTATAGGAGGTGAATCTAACGTAAATGTTTATTAGTTTGGTATTAAAATGAATTAGGTTCGTAAAAGTAGGTGTTGGGACAAATTAGTGTAGTGGAATTTACCCTTAAATATTTTATAATAGATTAAAAATTATGATGAATAGTGGTTAAGAATCAAAAGTTTAGAAATTAGGTTTAGGGCATTAATGATGAACTAGTTAAAAAACATCACTCAAATTGAATGGGGTTAGCTTGGCTAATTTTTTTGGTTTGGTAAGTTTGTGTAGGTGGTTGACTACATAATATAAAGTTAGGGTGTCCAACTTAGTATACTAGGTGGCCGACCTAGTAGTTTTGAGGAATGGTGGCTGATGGCATATGCCATGGATGACTGCATAGAGAAATAGGGTATTCAACTTAGTATATAATTTGGCCAACCTAGTAGGATTTAATAAAAAGTGGCTGATGGAATATACGATGGTTGACTGCATAGAAAAATAATGTGGTCGACTTAGTACATAATGTGGTTAACCTAGTAGGATTTGATAAAAGGTAATAGATGGCATATTCCATGGCTACCTGTGTAGAAAAATAAGGTGGTGGACTTAGTATAGAAGGTGGTTAAACTAGTATGATTTGAGAAAAGGTGAATGATGGCATTTGCCATGGATAACTACATAGAAAAATAGGGTGGTTGACTTAGTATATAATGTGGCTAACCTAGTAGGATTAGAGAAAAGGTGGCCGATGGCATATGTCATGGCTGATTGTGTAGAAAAATAGAGTGGCAAACTTAGTATATAAGGTGGATGACCTTGTAGGATTTGAGAAAATGTGGCCGATAGTGTATGCTATAATTGACTATGTATAAGAATAGGGTGGCCAACTTAGTATATAAGGTGGTTGACCTATTAGGATTTGAGAAAAGGTGGCCTTTAGCATATTCCATGGTTGACTGTGTATAAAAATAGTGTGGATAACTTAGTATATAACATGGTTTACCTAGTAGAATTTGAGAAAAGGTGGCCCATGGCATATTCTATGCGTAATTGTGTAAAAAATTAGGGTGGTCAACTTAATATATAAGGTGGCCAACCTAGTAGAAATAGTGAAGAAAATGCAAAGCAAGTTGATGAAATAGTTAGGTATATTAATTTATTATATTTTTGAGTTTTTAAAGTATATTTTATTATTATTCAGGATAAAGAGCTGATATGTGCTTTATTATTTGATATTTTTTAGAGGTGATGGAGACTCTATAGATTAGTGGACATAGTTTCGTTACTAGATCTACTTAAAATATTACCCATATTAGATCGAGTGTAGTTGACCACCTTAGGTTTATGTGGTATTATGGAGATGCCATGGATTCTACATAGTGTGGAGTTAGTTGCCATGTTCTTAGGAACATGTGAGTGACTAACACTTTTATATGGGTGGTAAATGGGAATAACATTGAGGTGGGTATCACTCTAGAGGATGTCCATGTATTATTAGGACTTGTGATTGTAGGCTTGCTTATGATGTGCAATACACCAAAGTCATATGTAGAGAGATGAGCCTTAACCTTATGGGTGATTATTTCTAAGAGATATACCTAGGCAAGCTTACAAGTGCACATGTTTAATGTATATGTATCAGTCATTATACATATTTTAAAGGACATTATAGGACTTATGAAAACTCATGTGATCTATCACATGTCAGATGGGATGGTCCCAATGTATATTATTTCAATATGTCTATGTATGTTAAAGTAGGCCATAATGTATGTGTTATCAGTCTAGATTTCACCCTTGAGGCAAAGGTATTTTAGACTTGCCTCATCTAGCTGATATAATGGGTTTACCTCTAGGTGTGGGTAGCCTATTGAGTGAGATAAACCTCTATATTTGGGGATAGCTCCCATGATGCATCATTGAGTCTCAATTCCTAAATATACTACTTGTAAATGAAAATTAATAAAAGGATGCATGAAATAAACCTAAGAAATGGGAGGTGATGTACCAAAATGTTGTGTCCTCTCTATTTGACCCTTCAATAATACTTATGAAATAGACAAGGACTAGTGACTAAACTACTCTCTCCAAGAGACTCCTAAGCATTAGTGCTTCACATTGAAGATATGCTAGATTGCTACAACTTAAGGGTGATGAATGTGAGGTTTGATTCAAGGAATTACCAATCAAATTCCATTTTAAGCACAATTAGTAACACTTTCACACACCATATGACTTGTTTAGAATAATCTCCTAACAACTAGGTGATGAAAAGGACCTACAAAGGGAGATAAGACTCCACCACTTGTGAAAATAAAAAAGTATAGATCACACTAAGCTAGCATGGAGAACCTGGACTAGTCCTTATATTAATTCAAAAGTTACAAGGTAAAATTTGGGTAGAATTTATTCATACCCAGTTGAGGTATCCATAAAATGGATTTTGAGCCTCAATGTATAGAACATAGAAGGAAAAATATGAAGAATGTGGCATGGAAGTGTGGAGGAGAGGCCATGATAAACACCATTCAATCAATAATCAGTTAAAAACATAAATAAGGATCAATAATAGTTTCATGATCTCTCATATGCATTACCTTAGCTATAAAATGGCCTTCAATGAGCCCTTAGATGTAGAGGTGTGACATATGGCCTATTTTGGTCATAATTAACCCCATGAAGATGCCATGCACCTTGTAAATACTCCTCCACTCCTTGTAATGAAATGGGAGGTCATGCACTCATTATGGGAGATAGTTACTTGTTTGAACCTATTTATTACTCACTTGGATACCACCTTCCATGTAATTCTTAGCCCATTCAATGCATTATTTTCCTAGTGGGTGAGAGAACTGGGACTTAGAGGATTTTAGGTGAGTGATTATTCTGATAATGACTTGCATATATTGGTACAACAATGTTCCTACCATTGAGAGTCTCATCACCATGTGGATAAGCCTTTCAACACTCCTTCCTTGATGTGGATGAAGGTCATGTCCTAAATTAGGTTTAAGTCTGCTCATTAAGATTGACTTCACTACTATGGGAGTTGAAGAGTTATTTTTTGAAGATAATACTCCCTTTTAATATGACTAAGAGGCCTTTATACTCACTCATGACCCTCAACATTCTTAAAATTATGAAAACATACCCAAAACTAGACCTCAAAATCCATTTTACTACATATTTGGCCTCACACATGCCAAATTTATGATTTAAAAATGGAATACAAGATGTGTAGGTGATTTAATGATGTTTTTATTGTGTCTCATGGTCACTAGATTCATCAAGAATATTATCTTATCCATCAGGTTCTTCATTAAGGTTTTAGAGGGTTTAGAGTGGCCTACCATCTTAATGATGGTTCATAGAGTACAAGCCTTAGATTAAAAACTTAATTCCATGAATTTTTATCACATATACCCATAAAATATCCTTAATATCTCCTAGTCCCATGCACCTTGTATGGTGAGCTTTGAATAAAAGTTGGTAGCCTTTGAGTCTTCATTAGGCATTCTGGGTATGCTAATAGTGTTAAGGATCATTCATAGAGATTCCAATCTAAAAGGAACTCTATCTACCCTTTATAGTAAGTGAATATGGGTACCTAGCTTCCCCCAATATCAATAGGTTCCATGCATATTTCCATTTAAAATATGAGCATTTAAACTAGCAACTCTAAATGATAGACTAGGATGATAGAGCTCAAGGGAGGTAGTTAGGCTAAATTACCAATTACCTTGCCTTATTATACCTACAACACCTTAATAAAGACCTTTTATATCATAATATATCTTTTTATGACCTTATGTTTACTTGAGGAGCTTGACTATGTCACAAGAATGAAGTTGGGGCTCTTAGGGCTTAAGGAGGGTTTTAGGCCTTATAGGTCTAAACTGAGCCTCAAGATCTTAGACCATCTATAGGTGTATTAGTGACTTCAAGGTCTTATTAACATCATTTTTAATCCAATATCAACATTTTTCACAATCTCACAACTACTTAGACCCCTATCTCTATCTTTTTTGTCTTCTAGGTCTGTCATGACCATCCTTGGCTAAGTTTGAGTGTTTGGACTAGTTGATGCCAGAGAACTAAATGGTTTGTATCCTTCTTTCCTTACTATTCAAGGATTTTTAACCCACCATAGAATGTAATTTCAATATTTTTCAAAATTTATTTAGGCTTGATTCCCCTTCTTTCTATAATAACATGCTCTCCTAGTCACACACACATGCATGTGTGTTTTGAACCCCCAGTAAGGTTTAGGCAACTCTCTTAACTTGACTCTATCTTGAAAGATTTTTAAGGCCGTAAATATGACATAACACTAATATAGGACCCATTTCATAGAGTGTGTTACCTTCCTTATTCAAACCAACATAGGTATACCATATTTCTAGGTAGACTTGTATACATTAAGTTAATTATTTATGTAGAGTTAGAGGGTCCTTAGTAGGTTTTGGTCACTCTTTTATGTCTCCTTGTATATAATTAACATAACCTATATAATCTAATCCTTTGTTTGAGATCCCTCCTTCATGTGTATATGTAATTCCAATCACAAAGTTGGGGACAACCTCCCTTTAGTCCTATAGGTGGTGATTAGGGGGACTTAGCTATAGTTGGAGCCTTCCCATAGGTCAATGAGCAAGAGAAAGGTTCTTTAGGCCATACATGAAACCTAGTTGGTTTCCTTTGAAACCTAGTATCCTCCTTCAAGATAGTGATATTCACAAGTATATATCCTTCTCTTGGATTTTCTTAGGCTCAACTATAAGTGGTGATTAGGGGAAAAATCTTTGAAAGGTTGGCTTGAACTTGAACTTGACCTTCCAAACTTTGTCATTAGCCTACTAATTTCAGTTGGAGCCTTGACTAAGATTCTCCTATTACAATTCCATTGAAATTTCATGGCATTATACATACTTTTACTTTCTCTCACCCATAGGATTGTGGATGAAGACTTAAATCTATAGGTGCATAATGTAGTCCTTTTAAATTTCTAAGTCTAAAAGCCAAAGCCTGTTAGGAGGTGAAAATGGTCTGATGAAGTCATTGCATAGAAGATGTATTTTGGGAGACATCAAGTGGACTGTTAATCCTATTTTAAGACCATCTATTAGTAACCTAAACATCCCTATCTAAATACTCAATAAATAAATACATTTGGAGTTGATGAATCTGGCATATTGTAGGAGAAATTGAAACCTAGGAGTTTACAAAAACCTTAAACAATGCTAATAAACCTTAAACATTGTTAAGAGGCTTATGAATGAATTTGGAAATAGTTCATAGGATTTAGTATTAAGGGCCATAATTAGGATTATTTATTCTAATAAAGGGGATCATCCACATGCTTGCATCACTCCATTCACCTGAAGAGGACATCATTTATATAATTTTAGCCTGAAGGTAGATTGCCACTAGAATAACTAGGTCATGTTTGGAACCTTGCTCTTTCCTTCACATTGTGAGCATTGAAGATCTTGGAGGGGATTTGTTTTGACCAAATTGTGACCAAGTGAGGTATGTGAGGAACTTAAAGGAAGCCATGGAAACTTTCATTGATCATCCTTATGCTATGATCCTTCATGAAAAACACAAGAAACTTGTACAAGACTATAATCTACAACCCAATGGCGACTATGTGTTGTTCTAGCCCTATCAGTTCCATGAGAACATGCTTAGGGGGGTCTAAAATTATAAAAATGACTTTAGATACCTTTTTCCATTCTTACGTTATCAAAATGAGCTCAAAATTTTGATAAATCTACTTTTAGATGAGCTTATGGGGTTTTAAAAGCTCTTAAGACCACCTAAAGGTCTTAGTGATTGTTCATGAAGCTCAGGGATTTGATCTACAAACCAATGCCACTAATTGAAAGCCCACTAGGGACCCTACCTATAGATAAGAGCTTAGGCTCTAACTCCCCTTGTATGGATTATACTATCTAACTCAAACTAGATCTAGAGAGATTATTAAGAGCTTGATAGGGATTCCATTGCATTTTTTACCTTTATCTTCACATTTGAGACATGAATCCTTCTCCAAGGTGCCTTTTAGGAGTTCCCTTAAAATGTATTACTTCTTTTGACTTTGACCCATCCATATAACTCCTTATAAATCCTAAAAATACCTATAAAACATAATTTTATTGTATTTACTTAGGTCTAAGATCTTGGAATGCCATTGGTGGGTAAGATAAGGGAAATAAGGAGTCAAAAATGCTTTTAAAATAGGGAGTACAGATGGAAGTAAGTTGAAAAGTCATTTTTTTATATGTGTGGGCAACTTTATGGTGGTTGAAATGTGTTTGGCTCCCAAAAAAGCATCCTTTTGCATGTGAAACTACCTTATAAAGATATTCTGATGAAAATAAGGACCTTTTAAAGACTATTGACTTTTATAATGTATTAATGAGGTCTTAGGGGTCATAAAAATATAATGCTCATGTTTTAGACACCCTTTAGAAGGTGGAATATGCATAATTTCAAATGAAACATCAATTTGGGAAAAATACCTTAACATTTGATAAGGAACTTTAAAGTATGATAAGGCCTTATACAAGGGTCATCATCCTTATTAAAATTATCCCCTAATCTCCTAAATTTTACCTCTATTTATGCAGGTTCTTGGCATGTTCAAATGAGCATATGACTAGCTATAAATTGTAATGTGTTAGATCACCTTTCATGAGTATACTTGGATCATAAGAACCACCTTAAGTCTTATTATAGAATTTTAGACATAATTAACACAACATGATTCCTTGAAACAACTTCAAACCATGTGATATGGGGACTAGCTTAAGACTTTTGACTTGACTCACTACTTAGGCATGTTGCTTCACTTTTTGAGGATAATTGACCCTTTCTTAGACTGTTAAGACATTCCAAAGACTCAAGAAGATGAAAAAAGATAAGTTAAAGTGTTCTTTAGCATTGGTTAACCCTTTCTAAGCCCAAATGACGAAATTTGTCAACATCAATAGTGACTTTGAGGGGTTGGCTTGCCTGCTAGTCAAGATGACCCATAATTTATTACATAAAAACCATGACTCCGCTGAGATATCTCTCTAATTAGAATGACACTTCATGCTTAACATCTTGAAAACTTTAAGTACTACAATAGCCTCAAAACACACACAATAAAGACACAAAATGAAATAACACCCAAACAACTAAGAAAGCAATAATACAACAAAATAAGTAATTAACAAATCACTCATGCGATAACACTTGGAAGAAATAAGGCCTTAAATACTTATGTAAAAGGACAATATATGTTGATCAATAATGTTACTTAAGGAACTCCCCATTGATAAGGAGAGGGAGTTCCTCACCATTTAATTTTGACAACTAGAATGCATTGTACTTCTTATAGCTGGTGATAGTGTAAGGTCCACTTCTTAGGCTATGAAACTTTGAGTGCTTAAGTCTTCATCCCATTTGAGCACAATATCACCTTGTAAGAAGGTCCTTGAAGAAGATATATTTTCAAATGACCTCTTAACTTGGTCTTTATGGGACCACATGGCATGCATAACATCATCTCTTTTCTCTTCCAACTCCCTCAATTCATTCATCCTTACTTCCATAACATTATTATCCATTAGCTCAAGTTGATGTGTGAGTTTCAAGGCTGGTATTTCAAGTGATATGGGAAATCTTGCCTCTTTTCCATAATAAGGTATGGAAAATTACTTATATCCCTCTTGGGAGTGATCTTATCTTCCCATAAGGTTGTCCTCAATTTGGTATGCCACCCCCTCTAATTACCTTCCATAGTTCACTTTATGATTATGATTAGGTTTTTGTTGGTGGGATCTACAAGTCTATTAACCGATGGATAGAAGTTTAAGGAAGTGATAAGGTAGATGCTATAATTAAAATCCAATTCACTCACCCTTACACCACCAAAAGCTATTGCATTATCTGATATGATGGTGGAGGAAACCCCAAATTTGGTCACTAGGTTATCATAAAACTCCAAAACTAAGTTTTCATTTGCCTCCTTAAGGGATACTACTTTCACCCACCTAGTGAAATAGTCTATATCAGTCAAGACCCACTTGTGTCTTTCACTAGATGGGGGGTATATCATGCTTACAAAATCTATGTCCCACTGCATAAAGGTTGCTCCACTTGGATGGGTTTAAGAGGCAAGGAAACTATTTTTTGTTTCAAAGTAAACATGGCACATTTTTGGAATTTCTTAACCTAAGCATGGGAGTCCTTGTAAAATACTGGCCAATATTATCTTTATCTCATTATCTTTGTTGCTATGTCCAAGTTACAAAGTGTCCTCTTACATGCCCATCATGAAATTGATCTAGAAGCTTGTCAACCTAGTTAGTCTCCACACATGTTAAGAGCATGCCATGAAGCTCCTTTTTAAATAGAAATCCATCAACCAAGACATAAGGGATTTATTGCAGCATATAATATATTATTCTTATCCTATTTAGGCCTATATGAAATTATCCATTTTTAAATAATCTTACCATTATTTGAAACCCAAATTACACCCTTTGAAGGAGATTTTTCAATTCTCTTTCAGACTTGGACTAACATGAGATTGACCTAAAGGTAGTGGGTTACATATAGTATAGACCAAACCTATAGATTATGAGGATATCTCGCTTGATATATAAACCTAAAATATTCTTCTAAGACATACTTTCATTGGGATGAAAAGGGTTAGCAATAAAATAAGAAAGGAAAACTATACTAGGGGTGGTGATGCACCAATGTTTACATATCCTCTCTCAACTTACCTTCAATAAACTTTATGAATATATTGAAAGACAAGTATCTAACCAGGTTTATTAACATAGTCCTAAACATGAGTATTTTATATGGAGGTTAGGTGGGGAGTATTACAACTTTAAGGCAAAAAAATAGAGGTTTACATGAAACAATACCAATCAACTCACTCTTCAATACAATTACCACCTATCAACACTTCCTATGACTTGTATAAAATGAAAATCTAACACTATGTAAAATAGAAGACCTATAAAAGAAGATGAAATTAATACTTTTTTTCAAATCAATAATCATAACACACACTAACACAGCTAAATAAGTTTGTAATAGTCTTCTCTTTATTGATTCCAAGGTGCAAAATACCATTTTGGCAAAGCTTTGCTATACCCAACCAAGGGATGATGAATAAAAATCTCAATTATTGAATATATAGAATTGTACATGAGAGAGAGAAAGGAATATAGTCATAGAAGAGGCCAAGTTAGCCATGTAGCAATTACAACAATATGCTTTACTCCCTTATGTGTTGTTTGAGTGGATAGGTACCTTGAATGATCTATTTGGAGCATTGATGTCTAATTTTAGTAAAGTTTGACCTATGGGTAGTCCATATACACCACCTTTAGCCAATTCCTCTCCCTTCATCAATTACCACTATTGAAAGAGTTTTAATTAGGCCTTTCCCATGAGGCATTAAGTGGCTTCCCATACCTACAAATTGATTATACTAAAGAAACTACCCAAAATACTTCATAATGCTCATCAATATGGGGTATAATCACCTCAAAGGGAAGTTATAGATGTATTTGGGTGGATCATTAACTCCATGATGGCCTTTTATGTTCCATCTTGTTGGTTAAGTAGGCCTCATGAGCTAGTTATCTAGTATTCTATCCATCCACTATTTGGATGATTTTAATAGTTGAACCAGACCTTAAAACTAGATAAATAGTCTTGAATCACACTTTAACTAACCCTTTACATTAGTATCTAGAACCTTAAAAAATCTCACACTTGCAAACTTACCCTTATTGCATGATTAGGCCATCTTGACTAGCCTTGCATATTGGCTGATTAGTGAAGGTTAGAAGAGGCACTTCTAGTCAAGTAGGTGGACATTTATAAAATTTAAGAGGTGAAACAAGTCATGGAACAACACCCCCAATGATTGGGAACTTGTGACTAGTTTTTCACTTTAATTCTTACTTAAAACTCTAAAAACTTATAGTTTTTAGAGGTGTTCATACACCATCCATACAACTAAGTACCATGAACATGGCCTCATATGAGTGAAAAAATGACCTATGTGTTTTAGGTGGCTCCCATCTATTTGGATGCAATTTTTCTTAAATCTCTCTAGTCAAGTTCTTATTAGGGTTTTAGGGGGTTTAAGAGTGTATATGACTCTTAATGATGGTTCATAGAGGTTAGGGACTAAACCTCTAAACCAATTCCAATAAATTCATGTAGATAAACCCATTCACCTCTCCTAAAGTGATCAAAATCCCATATAGAGGTTTCATATATTTATGAGCATGCAAAATTATTTCTTGGGTGAGAAGCATGCTTTCTGGATAGTCTCTAAGTGTCTTTAGGCTTGAATGGCCAACTGTACCACCTCCCCTACAACCTCAAAGTGACATAAACCTCCACAAAAACTTGATGATATCCACCATGAATATTTAGAGTGCCTCATAATATCATTTCCCCCTCTTCTCTACCTCTTCAGTGGCACTATCTCAATGAGGATGATAAATCAACAAGCATAAGTGTAGGGTTTTTGAGTTTTGGACTTAAACTAGATATGTGAGGCACATATCCACTAGTATCATCATGAAAATCATCTTTAAAGGTATTTGGAGTGTATGTGTTGGTATCACCATGCTTTGTTCCTTATATGGTATGCAATAATGCATCTCACTTAGACACCTAGGTTTGTCTGCATAGTTAACTAGATATGGGGGCTATTGTAGGTGACTAATATAAAGTTATTTAGGCACTTGAAACCCCTTCTCACCTCAAAAAACCATGGTTGATGCCAATATTTCTCAATCCTTTGCTTATAGGATTAAAATAGCTTTCTTAGGCCTAATCCATATAATATGTGTCCTTCACATGACAATCAATAGGTCCTTTGAGTGATTAGAAGACCCAAGGAGACCTTTAGGACCATTTCAAATCTAAATTACTCCACATAAATGCATTTAGAGGCATAAATATGTCATTGGGTACCATTTAGGGTTTGGGAAGGGTTTTAGAAGTCCACCATCTTAATGATGGTTCATATAGTAAAAACCTCCAAACCAAAACCTGTTTCCATGAATTTGTAGTAAATTGACCCCTTCATCTCTCCTAAATAGCTTAGGATCCCATGTAAAATGTATGTAGAGATAGGAGTGTTGGAAGGTGTGTCTCAAGATTTCTACTGAGAAATTTGAGCATGTTAACTTCTTAGGGATCATTCATAAAACTGACCCCCCAATGCCTTTCATTAATTTATGGATTTTTATTCCATAGGGGTACTTAAATTTCTCTAAGAGCCCTGAGCCTAGGTCCCTTTGTGATGAAGGTTATGAGTGTTTGAAGGTATATTTCAATAGGTATACTCAGGAAAATAGAACTTAGGTAAGGGCTAAAACCCCCAAAAGACTATCTCCTTGTATTCCTCTACTCTAAATGCCTTATTAAATGTATGAAACATCCTTACACACATGATACATTGCATTGAAATTGTTTGGAGGTTTAGAATTGTCATGAGGTGGAATTAGGGTCTTGAAACCTAAAAAGAAGGGTTTAGGCCTCATAGACCCATACTAGTATTAGGGGTATTTATTCACTTGTAGGTTCATTTGTGGTTCCCATACTTATATGACACCCTTTTCAATCCAACCTCTACCTCTTGTCACCCTTCTTCTTCCTGTAGACTGACTTGGTGAAAATGCCTACTGTATAGGATTGTAGTAGTTGATACTAAAAAATTGAGCAATATTATCTTAGATACTATAGAGGTGTAACTAGAGCCCAATATTCATGTTTAAACTTGATCATAACCTTAAGGATCATTCCTTTGACCCTACTAACATGTCTGTATATACAATCTTATATAGCCATGTGTGTGCTTGTAGGTCTCCAACTCAGACCAAATAATTTCATTGCTTAAGAGTATTCTTAAGAAATATATTAAGGATTTTGAATGTATATTTATCCCATAAATACCTTCCTTTCACATATCCTAAGCCTTTTTAATTTTATTGCTCTGCCACCTTCCATTCTTGACAACTCTGACTAACTGTGAAAACTTCACATGATCCAAGTTTACTCATACAGGTTACTCTACCTTTAGTGAGGTGACCAACATGATTTTACCTTCCTCATAGTTTGAAACTTCTTCCTTAATGTGCATAAGATATCTAATACTCAAGGTAGGTGGCTCATGTATGCTGATTGACCTAGGGGTCTTTAGGATAATTTTGTGAGTGAGAAGAGAGCCTTCCTAGTCACTGTGACTTTTTCATGTTCTAACTTGCCTCATTGAGATATTCATATATTTTGTCCAATTCACTTCTTATTCTTAGAGATGGTATGTACATGGTGAGTTTTAAGGGATTTTTTATAATGGGTCTAGGTGATTTCCTATAGGTGACCATTTACTCTCTCTATAGGATATATAGTTATATGGCTTATCCTTCTTGACCTGATAGTTATTAACAATCTTACGAAGTGATAAGGTATTAAACCCATGAATTAGACTTGGGTGAGGGGTGGGCTGGATGGATTGTGGGAGATGATAGTGGGGTAAATGAAGTTGAAGATGGAGTGTAGGGCTTAAACTGAAGTAAAAAAGATAGTGCACAGGTGGTCACAAAGGGAGGAACTCTTTAAAGACTCAAAGTGAACTATGGATTTGTACTAAATATGACCTATAAGGACATTAAATAACTTCAAACATATAATTAATAGGATATAACACTTTGGAGGCCATTAATGAGGTATATATAGTGAATAATGCAACCTAGGACTTTTCAAAGAACCTTAACATTTGCTAATTAACCTTAGCTTTTGCTAAAGGGATTGTGAAGAGGTTTGAAGGATGATTAGTGGTGATTCCTTTGGGTTTTGGAGCTATGATTAAGCTTGTGAAACTATACATAAGGATACATTAGTGTGGTTACAAAACTCCATTCTATGTTTACACAATGTTATTAGAACCCTTAAGCCACCATTATACAATATATTGCCCTTATATGCACTAAAACTCACATCTATAGGTTAAATCACTTTAAAAAATTATTTTAGAAGATTTGAGACCATTTGAACATTCAAATTGGAGTGAAGAGACAAGAACATCCTAAAAATACCATGATTAGACCTTCAAATACCATTCACTTTTAAATGAATACACTAGATAGTTCTCTTCACCAATGAAACTTGCCTGTAGTCTAAAGACACTGGTATCTTGGACATTTCCCACCTCCATATGCATATATGTGTGAAACAAATGTTGAGGAGACCATGAAAAGTCTCTATAAGACTTGAAGAACTAGAAATAATAGTCATTTTGATCAAACAAAATAGAAATACAATAAAATCCTCCTCTTCCTTTTGCCTTGTGTGGATGAAGATGATGACCAAATCACTTAACTTCTTAGTGAGTGTTAATATATCTCAAGGGATCAATACTATAACCAATGTCCATTATTGGAAGGTGACCAAGTTTACTTTCTCTGGCCAGGAGCTTGGGGCCTCTTTCTTTCTCCCTTGTACAAACTAAACACAAACCTGAAGTGCTCTTAAGGATTGAAAATGAGCTCAATGGGGAAGATGGATCAGTTTTGGGTCCTAAAGCACTAAAATATTTTGATTTCTTCCAAACATACTAGTGGTTAACTCCTCTTGTAGACCCATGACTCCACCTGATCCAATCCATACTGTGTAGATCTATACCACTATAAAACTCCTAAAACTTACAAAGTCCCTACATTTTATCATGTTTTATACCATAAGAAATTTTTATAAAGGAGTATGAGGTAAAATAGGAGTTAGGTGATGCATTAAAGCTCATGGTATGAATTAGAGAAGTTGAAAAGTCATATTTTTGAATGTGTGGGGCCCATTTAGTGGTAATCAAGTGTTGAATTTTGTGAAAAGGGGATCAATAATGTATGAAATGCATTGGACATGGCATAATGGGATTAATTAAGGATCTTGAACATGTGAATAGTGTCTCTAGTGGCCTTTCAGGGTCAAATGAATTCACATTAAGGTCAACTATCTTCCTTTCAGACCATATACAAGACCTTAAGGAGGGATATCAAATGAAGACCATTTCAACAAATATGAAAAGAACTTAATACCTATTAAGGACTTAAAATAGGCCCCCATACATATTTATAAGATTATTAAAATATTGGAAAGAAGTGTACCTTACATAATTTGAGTACACAAGAGGTGTTCATGATGACTCATCAACTACATTATCAAATCACCTCCACCATGGAATTTTTAGATTGTTAAGGCCACTTCAAAACCTATTATGGACCTTCTTACATGTTCAAACACTATTATGAAACTTGACACAAACTAAAACATGAGGTAGGGGTAACCACTATGTGTTTGAGAACATGATTGGATAGTGGACCTATTGCATCTAAAATGATAACCAATGAACATGTTTTGAACTATCCTAATTCACTAAGATATGTGACAACTATGAGGTCTTATGGTGGACCAGGGTTAATAAGGATTAGGCTGACCCACTTACATAATTGATGGCAGAAAATGGTTAACATTTATGGTGACTCAGCTAGCTTAACCTACCTATTGGTCAAGAGAACTTAGAATTCTTTTGTTTGCCACTCATGACTAAATAGTGGACCCTTGTCTACATATAAAATTTGCCTAATACCTTTTACACATTAAAAATCATACACAAAAAAAAACACCAAAAAAAATACAAGGAAAGATAAAGACACATAGGAATAAACAAATAGAATAAGCCAAAAACTACCGAGCATGTGCAACAACACTTAGAGGAAAGAAACTAAACTAGATACTATGTACAAGGGGACTTGGTGTTTCTAATAATAATACTTGAGGAACATCCCTTTGATAAGGATGGGGATTTCCTCACCATTAAACCTAGATAATTAGATAGCATTGCTCTCCTTACAATTGATAATGATGTATGGCCCACTCCAAAGACTATCAAACTTTGAATGTTTATGTGGCTTGACATGGTCCTCATCCCACTTAAGTAAAATGTCTCCTTATTGAAAGGTATTGGATGAGGCTCTCTTATCAAATGATATTTTGAATTGGTATTTTTTGGAACACATAACATGTATAAAACTTTCCATTGTCTCTTTAAACTCCCTCAACTCATTCATCCTTACTTGCATTGTATTATCTTCCATGAGCTCAAGCTAGTGTGCAAGCTCCAAGGTTGGCAACTCAAGTGAGATGGGTAGTTTTGATTCTCTTCCGTAAACAAGGAGATAAGGAAAGTGACTGGTAGAATTCTTAGGAGTAATTATATTTTTATAAAAGGTAATTGTTAACTTGGTGTGCCACTCCCTTTGACTGTCTTCCATTGTCCTTTTTATGATCCTAATCAAGTTCTTATTGGTGGACTCTACTAGTATATTACCCTATGGATATTAGTTAGATGAATACTTGAGGTATATTACATGGTTAATGGCCAAATAACACACTTTAGCAATACTGAAGATCAAGGCATTATCTGATATAATGGTAGAGGGGACCCCAAACCTAGTCACAAGGTTGTTATACAATTCCAAAACTGAGTTCTCATTTGCCTCTTTGAGTGAAATTACATCCACCCACTTGGTAAAGTAGTCAGTAGATGTTAAAGCCTACTTATTCCCAGAACTAGATGAGGGATGTATCATATGTATGAAGTCTAATCCCTATTGCATGAAGGGATGCTCAATTGGAATGGGTTTTAGAGGTAAGGCAACTAGTCTTTGCTTATCAGTAAACATGACACATTTAGGACATCTCCTGACCCAAGCATGTGAGTCCCTAAATAATGTGGGAAAAAAATAGCCTAGTCTTATGATATTGGATGCTGGGGTCTTGTATACAAAGTGACCACTTATATGCCCATCATGAAAACTACCTTTGGGAAAATTAGAGTAGCACTATCGTGCTACTAATTATAACTGCCTATGGGAAAATTAGTATCATTGACATATAACTTTATTTCATAATTATAACTACCTATGGAAAAATTAGGAACAACACCTTTATCATGCCTTAAAGTACCACCTTGCCATTCCTATTCTATATTGTGCCATTTACCTTTTTTTCCTCATTTATGAATCTGCTACTACCTTGTTAGATTCCTCTACTATCAGGTAGAATCATAGTGACTTGAGGTCCAATCTTGGGACTATGTAGGAAACACTCAATTCATGTTGAGGTCAACTCAATCAATATTTGCCACACTCTCACCATTTTTTGAGGTATACCATTTAGTATCTCATCATTATAAATCAAGTTGAGATAATTGAAAAATTCTAAAAACATTTTAAAAACCTACAAAAAAAAAGTCACAAAATCATAAAATCAACCATTTCTTTGCCTTAAGGATTTTGGGATCCTTAGCTATTTTATAAGAAACTACTTGTCATTTAGTTTCCACATCCTTTTTGGACTACAATCCCAAGCTCTTGTCATTTTGTGATCCCATTCCAATTATTTATTATACAACATAATCATGTTTTTCTTGACCATTATTTTATTATATCCCATCTCCTAGGAGATATACATTTGGCCTAAAGTTTATGTTGGAATTTATGTCCATAGAACTACATAGGCAACATCTACTTGCCTAGTGCATCTAGAGTCATCTTGGCCACCCCCTTCCTTTTCTTCTATCCCCTCATATTGTTTGTGTGTATCGTTGTCTCTTCTCACATAGGGGCAATGTTCATAGTATTGTTTGTTTTCTATTTATACTAACATTGTACTTAACCATTGTTTATTTTTGTTTCTTTTTATTCTCTTTGTTTTTTTAATTCTTTTTCTTCTTTGTGTTTTGTTTGTTTATTTACTTATTTTCCTATTTATTTTATTTCATTGTTGTGCCTTGATTCATTCTATGTGCATTCATTAGATGATTACCTAGAAATTATTCTTAAATCCATCCATATTCATACATCAACATTATCATCATGGTTTTTATCATTGGTACATTGTTTTTAACTATTTATTGGACTATGTTAGTCCTTATGGATATTTTAGGTTGGTTCATCATGGTGTTCTATCATGCTGCCTATCATCACATGCTATATCAAAAATCATTTTAGGATGGCTTACAAGCAATATGGCCATGATATATCTTCTTGAAATGTGAAACATTCATGATCTAACCCAATCATTTCCCAAATATAGAGTAATTAAATCATGAAATGATGTTATCCCTTACTCGTTAGGATGTGCATCTCTTTACTAATAGGTTTTCCAAATTCATCTTTCTCCTCTGTACCACTTTGTCATCATATTCCCATCATTCAGACATTGATTATAATTGCCTCTAGGAAAATCATTGTATCTCATCCCACTTATGTTTCCAATGATTCTAATCATCTTTGGGAGAATCATTGTGTATCATCCTAGTCATAAAATTGATGATTATATCTGCCTATGGGAAAATCATTATGTTCTAATCTATTTGGATGTTACTGATTATAACCACCTATGGGAAAATCTTTATCATTCTCTACCTAATTGGGGCACATTTTACTTTTGATAATTCTTAAAACTTCCTTTGGGAAAACCACTATCTCTAACAACCTAACTGGGGCATGCTTATATCCTGCCAATGATTATAACTTCCTATGGGCAAATCATTATTTTCCCTTTAATGATTATAACTTCCTTTGGGAAAATTGATCTCTTATTACCCTAATCTTATTTTTAATGATTATAACTATCTTTGGGTAAATCACCACCTTTTTTGTCCCACCTATGCTGATTATTCTAACCACTTATGGGCAAATCAACTTGTTTGTCTTCCAAATTGAGGTAGCTCCATATGCCACTGATTATAACTGCCTATGGGAAAATCATTATTTTCCACCCCATTTTATATTTTTGGTCCCATTATTTCCTCCTATCGAGGGATCAATCACCGACCCCTTTTGTCGATTGATCCCTCGAGGGGACATCTATATATCATCCATTACCATTTAAGTCACAAGCATATATGACCCTTTCATTCATTGAGAAGATGTTATTATGCCTATATCTTGTAATGCCTTCCCAAATAGGGGCAAACTGTAAGCACTTAAATTGGTGAAAACTAGCTTCTGCCCAGACTTCAAATCGATTCCTACCAACTATTACAAATTAAGCCTAAGAATCACTAAATGTCGCAAATTTTATTATGCATAATTCATCAAAGCTCAGAATCATGTTGAGGCATCCCTACTTGGGGTATTATATCCTATGTAATAATAACCTCTCTTGGATTAATCCCTAATCACCTTATGACATAAAAACTATTAATTTGGCCTATGGACCTATTAAGTGGGGCACTTGCATAATTAAATCAAATCTTGAAAGAGCTAAAAAACTAATCTAAATGAATTAACAAGATAAACAAGGTTAAATTCCTAGTTTAATTATCCATTTGTATTTAATGAATATCTAAAAAGGAAATTCAAAAATTCAAAATATCATAGCCTTTATGAATTGTCAAGCTCTTTGAAAATATCCTAAAATATCTAATTTGAGATCTGTTGTACCCAAATAATGTCACTCATTTTTAGGACAACATATAAGATATTTTGGTCTTGTAAGACCAAAATATCTCTTCCCATTTCAAAAAATTATTCTAAGATTTCAAAATTGGGAGTTATTCAAGATTTTTTAGTCAAAGGACTAATGGTTCAATAGGTTCAAAGGCTTCTACAAGAAAGCTCAATCAAAAGAACAAGTTTTCAACACTTAGTTTCAGGACTAGTTCAATCTGATTCAAAAGGTTCAATGGGTTCAAGGTTCAATGGACTCAACGAGGTTTGTTTCAAAGAATCTTGGTTCAAGCGGTCAATAGAAGCAAGGGAATGAACCATTAAACTATTGAACCAAAGTTGGTTCAATCGGTCAGTTCAAGTGACAATTTCAAAGGAGTGCCCTAAGCGTAAAAGACACAAGTGCCCTTGCAAAGGGAATTTCCATGGCAAAAGTGACTAAGGAAGGAAACAAACAGAATGAAATAAAAACCCAATAGAACTCAGCAGATGCTATCATGTGTCCTCTATAAGTTAAGTGGAACACACCAAGTGGCATCATCCACATGAATCTAAAATGAGTCCCACATGGTTCTATAGTGTTTCCAAAATGTAGCAGAAGCCACCAAGTGTCATCTTTTGCAAGACACTCAAAAGGAATCCAAAGCTTCTACAAGTTCAATGGATGCTGCCATGTGTCCTCACTTATTTTATAGTGGATGCTGCCATGTGTCACATGTTGAGATTCACATAAAATCAACAAAGGAAAATTTCCAAGGGATAAATAACCCTTTTGGAGGACAGTCAGAAGCCAAAGTGAACCATTTTAAAAACTCAAAAGACCAATTTGGAGTTGAAACAGCCCTTATAGAGGATAGAAAGGGGGCAAATGGACCAATTCAGAGGCCAAAAGAGCAAAGGGATTTCCTTCAGAAAAGTTCCCCTGGCAAAAGTGACAAAGAGACAATTCCTTTGGAAAAATTGTTTGAAATAATTTCTTCAAACTTCTTCTCCGAAGGAAAAGTCTGAAGAAACAAAAAATCTGCAATGTTGCCACATGCCACTCAGAAGGTCACAGCAAAAGCCACCATGTGTCATCTATTGAGACATAGTTTCAAAGCAGTGGAACATGCCACGTGTCTCTCATCAAATGCAGTGGAAGTTGCCACATGTCATCTTCCACAAGAAACTAATATAAGTCCCAAAGACTTTTTAAAGGCAGCTAAAAGCTCAACAGAAGCTGCCACATGTCAACATCTGCAGTTTCTTCCTTTAAAATCTCTTTTTAAAGATTGTAGCGAGCCTTCATTAAGCTACTAAAGCAAACAAAAGCTGCCAAGTGTCATTTTCTGTAGAGTTTTCAAAAGATCAGTAGAAATCAACTAAGGTACAGAGCATCAAATTGAATCAAGGACCCAATTCAAATAACTAAAAAAGGAGGAATGATGAGGAAGGACCAGAAACATTTACGCATCAGATATGTTTCTAGAAGTAGATCATCAGGTGGACATTGAAAGATGCAAACTTTCAATAGCGTGACCCATTTCTCTACATTGAGAAAAGCAAATGGGTAAATGCCCCTAAATTCTAGCATATCTTCTTAAAAAAATTCAATGCAACATGATGTGTTACTGTTCCCAAGTCCTTCTTGAAGAGGCTATATAAGGGACTTTTTTTATTATTTTAAAGGGCTCTCTCTCTCTCTGATTATCAGAAACTAAACTCTGCCCAAATTGAAAGGCATTACTGAGACTTTGAGCTCAGATTGTTGATCATATTTTGTTATTGGAATAAGAAAGCAAGTAACTTTTTAGACTTTGTGCTATGATATATTTGTTGTTGGGAAAATTGTTCTTATGTCTTTTTTATAATATATTTTTTGTTCCTTTAATTCAACAAGCAGAATTAATGAAAGTGGTTAAGAAGGTGTCCTAAAGTCAGCTGTGGAGAGAATTTGTGCCCCCATAATTGCCTTTAGTGTGTTTTCTTTTTGTTTCTATGTAAAAGACCTTGGGATGACTTTGTGCCCTCATTGTCTTTCATATCTCACTCTTGGGCAATTCAGGTGGAGACTTTGTGCTACATCTCAATTTTGCTAATTAATACATCCTTGGTTACATTTTGCAATTACTACCAAGAAGATTCTTGTGGTTTGCTGAATGGTACTTCTGAAAGAAGAGGAGTACTTTCTGTCATTATCCCTAAGATTTCTCCTTTGATTTGCATGCATCATCTCTAAAAAAAGAGAGATGGATGGTTTATCCTACCTTTGAGTATTATTTTCTATTTATATATATATCTATAGGGAACCTCCCCTTAATGAGAGGAGAGATTAGTCCCCTTTTGATGTGGTAAACCTACACATTTATCCAACCAATCTTCTTACTTTGGATGATCAGACCTATTTTGTTTATCAGTACACTGATCAACAAAATATTCAACCAACAGGTTTTGGTGACTCTGCTGGGGATATAGTTATGTGCATTCTAAAACCTCAAGTTTTAGATGGAATCAGTCTCTACCATTATCCATTATAGATTCCATTCCATTTTTGTGTCTTACCCATTATTATTATAACCTTACCATTCACCTCCACACCAACTGGGAAATAATGCGTAGTTTAAAGCCTCAAGCTTCAAACTAAAGCAAGGTCAATTATTTTCCATTTTTGTTTCACAATCTAGTAGATTCAAGGTATACATGAAGCCAAAGGGCTAAAGGTATTATTGACCCTATATTTGAGTTGATATATCAAAGTAATTTTGATCCATTTTCTTCACCATCTCACCTCCAATGAACTAAGAGCTTTCCTCCTACTAAAGTCAGGTCTCCATTGCCAAATAAAGTATCCATTTCTACTATTGATAAAGCTTTGCCAATAATTACCCCTCTGAGATTTGTTATTCCTCCTTTTAATAGTCATATAATGGAAGCTCAAGGCCCCTGGGGTAATTTTTTTAGTCCTCTCAATCTTACTCCACCTCTACATAAGCTCCCACATAGTTCAAGGAAGAATTTCTCCAAATTATATGGTGATGGGAAAGTTCATCCTAATGAACACATTGCAGCCTTTAGCATAGCCTGTGGCATAATTGGAGTAGAATTTGAAGATGTAGTAGTCAAGCTATTTGTAGAAACATTACAAGGTGCTGCTACAGATTGGCTTTATCATTTACAGGCTCGATAAGTAACTGATTGGAATACCCTCAAAGCTAAGTTTGAAGCTAGATTCAAACCTACAAAAAATGCACATGCCCTTTTGGCTCAACTCAAACAGATAAAAAAAGAGCCTCATGAACCAATGAGGGACTTCATAGCAAGTTTGACAAATTGAGGAATAGAATTCCTATAATTACTCAACCTACAGCTGAGAATCTCAAATGCTTCTTCATTAATTCTCAGTTACCTAAAGTAAGTTTTCTTTTAAGACATACTGGTCAAATAGATCTTGCTGCAGCTCAACATTTGGCCACTGAGGTAGAAGATGATCTCATATTAGCAGGAAAGATAAGAAGAGATCCAAATAAAAATAGACCTTCATCATCTTCTGGATATTCATCTACAGGCACCTCAGATCCAATGGTGTAGAAGTTGGCAAATGAGTTGCTTGCTCTCAAAAAGAAAATGGCACAAGGAATGTCTTCTTCTCCTTCATATAGAGATATGCCAAGAATGACATTTTTAAATCAATCATATCAAGGCAATGCTGCCAAGAATCAAGTGAAACAAAATCATCTTCCTCCCCCATAAGGGAAACTTGCCCTTGAAGCTCCTCTAACCAATTTAGCAATGGGATATCTTGAAGTAGAATCAAATTTCTCTTTCCAGCCTGAATTGAATCAAAAAAATGATGCTGATCTCCTTGTAGAAAACCAAGAAGAACCACTTGGTGACTCCCACATTAGTTTCCTAAACTATCAGGATGAACTCAGAAGCAAAGGAAAAGCTTTTGATGGATCATATGTAGTGATTACCAGATCTAAGAACCAATTAGTCTAGCTAGCTAATAAAGGGAAGACAAAGGAGCAACCTCAACTAGCAATTTCAATTTCTAAACGTGGAACCTCTCTACCTTTCTAGCCAAAGGATTTGGTGATCACCAAAAAGGTAAGTACATCAATTTCACCTTCACCTTCTACTTTAATTTTGCAAACCAGCCCTCCTCCCATCCCTCCTAAAACCCAAAAGGTTGAAATACCTTCCTCTATACCTAGCTCAATTCAGCCATTTGACATAATTAATCATGTCAAAAAGACCAAAATATAAATGTCTGAATTCAAATATTTGTAGTCCAATCCTGATCAATTGGATAAGTTGGTCCAATGTGTCAAGAACCAAACCATCCTTGCAGGACAAGAAGCTAAAAAGGTAACTCCTGATCCCCCAAAGAACATGTCCATTCTAAATAATCTCATCATTACTCCTCCAACTGCCTTTCTATTTTCCCTGCTAATAAATGGTCACAAGCTAAGTAATTATATTATAGACTCAGGTGCATTTGACAATGTCATGCCTGCTAAAGTAGCTAAATCTTTGGGTCTCACACTAACCAAGACATTTGGGATATGTTTCTCCATGGAGAACAAGTAAGTACCATTGCTGGGGCAAATCAAAGATGCCCAATTTGCATTTACAACCTTTCCAGACAAAAGAATCAAGATGACAGTTTTGGTGGCTGATGTTCCAACATCCTATGGTATCCTACTTGGGAAATTTTTTTGCAAGGATGTTGGTGGAGAATTGAGCATGGACCTATCTAAATCAAGGATCCCTATCAAAGGCACCATGCAGAGGCTACTTCCTAAAAAGGAATCAAAATATATTGTCACTCAAACATCAGCCCCTAAAGCTCAAATTCTTTTTGAATCCTCAGGTATGGGTAACTACTTTCTATTTATAGATAAAGTTCATGAAGCATCTAATAAAATTCTTGAAAGTGTCAACCCAAAAATTAGTTCAACGAGAATAACAGAACTAGTAGGTTGCAATACAAATGAAGAAGGACCTTCCCTCTCTAATGAAGAAAAGTCCAAAGAAAAATTAGTGTCTGATGAAGTATTGACTTTGGAATTCGATGGTAGCTACTCCTCTACCGGTTCAGGAGCTAGGATTGTGTTGATATCTCCTTAAAGAGATATGTTTCCTTCATCTTACAAATTACAATTTAGCAACACCAATAATACAACTGAATATGAATCTCAGTTGCTTGGATTGAAGGCTACTCAAGACAAAGGCATTAAGTTTCTTCATGCCAAAGGGGATGCTAAATTATTGGTTTGTCAGGTGAGAAACTTATACCAAAAAAAGAATGAAATATTATGCCACTATCACAACCTGGTTTGGACCAAATTGAAAGCTTTGATGCTTTCAACATTTCTGCCATAAAGGGGAATCTAATGACAGAGTTGATGCACTTGCTATTTTAGGAACTCTCTTAGTTCCTCACTCAGATTTCAAAGAAAATAGGTATAATATTGAGCTATTCTATAGACCAAGTGTTCTTGATAATGCTAATCATTGGCAAGTATTCAATGATGATCATCAAATCATTGCCTTCCTAGAACAAAAAGACAATTTCAAACAACTACATTTTGAAGGCAGTGAACCTTAGAAGTATGAATCAGCCTCTAAATCTAGTTTAGATATAAATGAAGAATTCTTACAGCTAAAAGGAAATAAAATTCTCAAAGGTCTGGTTTCTCTTGAGAAACTATTTGACAAGCATGATAGATTCATCAAACAACAACAAATAGATTCAAGCTTTTCTCAGGGATTTGATCAAGTAAATTTGACTACTAAAGAAAATCCCAAGATGGTTAACATTGGTAAGTGCTGCACCCTTGAAGAAAGATTTAAGTTCACAAATTTACTCCGTCAATACCTGGATGTCTTAGCATATTCTTATGATGACCTGAAGTCTCTTAGACCTGATGAAATCCACCATGACATTCCTCTCAAGGCTGACTCAATGCCCTATAAGCAAAAATCTAGACAATACAATATGAAAATATCAAGTATTATTTTGTCTGAGATACAAAAAATGTTAAATTCTAGAATCATCTTCCCAATCCATCATTCCACATGGATTGTAAATATAGTGCCTATAAGGAAGAAGAGTGGAAAAATTCACATTTGTGTAGAGTTTAGGAATCTGAATCAGTCATCTTTAAAAGATAATTACCCTTTGCCAATTATGGATCAAGTGCTTCAAATAGTGACAGGTTAAGAGATGTTATCAATGCTAGATGGCTTCTCAGGATATAATCAAGTTGAAGTTGGTGAAGCAGACCAACACAAGATTGCATTCACCACACCTTGGGGTACATTTTCATATAGAAGAATGCATTTTGGCTTGATAAATACTGGTGCCACCTTTCAGAGAGCAATGGACCTAGATTTCAAAGATGAGATGGGTAAATTCATAGTGGTATACCTTGATGACTTAACCATTTTTTCAAAGCACTATTTTGATCATGTACACCACTTGCAACAAGTGTTGGAGCACTACCACCATAATGGTATTTCCTTAAATCGTAAGAAGTCTATCTTTGGAGTAACAGAGGGGAAACTTCTCAGACACATTATGTCTAAAGAATGCATAAAGATTGACTCAGACAGAGTCAAGTCTATTCAAGAGCTTAATTTTCCTACAAGTAAAAATGCTGTTCACTCTTTCTTCGAAAAGATGAATTTCTTACGAAGGTTCATCCCCAAATTTGCTAAGAAGACTAGAAACATTGTGAACATGATGAAAGGGAAGACCACCTTCAGCTGGACTAAATAAGGCAAGTTAACATTTTAGGATATCAAGACTACCATTGCCCACGCCCCTACCTTGGTTTGTCCAAATTATAACAAAGATTTCATCATATACAGCTATGCTTTTGAACACACGCTTTTAGCAATTCTTGTTCAACAGGTCAAGGAAGGTATAAAATCTCCCATTTCTTTTATGAGTTGCCCTCTCAAAACCCATGAGATGAAGTATTCAAATGTAGAGAATCATGCTTATGCATTGGTGAAAGCAGTCAAACATTTCTACTTCTATATCCTAAATTCACACACTACTGCCTTAGTTCCTGACACTACAGTCAAGTCCATTTTAACTCAGTAGGAGTTTGGCACAAAAAGAGCCAATTGGATTGTAAAGGTCTAGGAGTTTGATCTAGACATCAAGCCAACAAAGCTAGTAAGGGGAAAAGGCCTATGCCAATTAATTGCTGACAACAAGCTAGAAGATACACAACATGAAGAAGCTGAAGTGGAAGACACACCAACAATCATTTTTGTCTCCACTACCAATGAGAGGTATTTAGGTATTACTCATTTCCTTACTTATGGTGAATGCCCTACTCATTTGTCTTATAAAGAAAGGAGGACTATCAAGTTGAAATCTACCAATTTTGTCCTTTGGGACAATGGCCTATATAAGAGAAGCATAGATGGAGTATTCCTTCGCTATGTAGAAAAAGAACAACAAATCCAAATTTTGAAATCTTTCCACAATCTAGCCTGTGGAAGACATTTTTTTGCTCCTGTGACTGCTCACAAGATTCTGCGAGCCAAGTATTATTGGCCAACTCTTTTCCAAGATGCATATAAGTGGGCGAGAAAATGTGAACTCTGCCAGTAATTTATTAGAAGAGCCAAGTTAGCTGCCCTGCCTCTTAAGCCAATGATTATAGAAGAACCTTTCTAGCAATGGAGGATTGATTTTATTGGGACTATAAACCCATCTTCAAGTGCTGGACATGATTATTTCATTACAGCAACTGACTATTTCACCAAGTGGGTAGAAGTAATCCTAACTAAGCATGCTACTTCAGAAGTTGTATGCAATTTCCTCAAGGAGAATATCATTCCAGGTTTGGAGTTCCAACCAAAATTTTTATTGATAATGCAGCTTGTTTCACCTCCCAAAAGATTACACAATTCTATTTCCATTATGGAATTACACTCTCCCATTCTTTTGATTATTTTCCACAAGGGAATGGACAAGTTGAATCAAGAAATAAGAACTTGGTAACTATCATCAAGAAGCTAGCAGATGACAATCAAAGGACATGTCATAAAGCATTGGTTGATGCTCTATGGGCAGATATAATCACACCAAAGAGGGCAATTGGTATGTCTCATTTTCAACTTCTTTATGGTATCAATGCTGAGATACCAATCACCTTAGAATTGCCAACCTTGAAATTGGCAAAGGTAATTGAAGATCAGACATATGAAAGCTCTCTTGATAAGAGAATCATGTGCCTGACTGAGCTGAATGAATAGAGAACCATGGTGGTGGACCAAATTACTGCTCATCAAAGTCTAGTAAAGAAACTCTTTGATTAGAAGGCCAAAAATCATGATTTTTAGATTGGGGATCAAGTCCTGCTATGGGACAAAAAGAGAGAACCAAAAGGGATGCATGGAAAGTTTGAATCCCTTTGGAGAGGCCCATTTATAATTCATCAACACAATGGTGAAAATAGATTTCTACTGAAATATCAAGATGGCACACTCTTTTCTCTACCTCACAGTGGGCAGCATTTGAAACACTTCAACTCTTGAAGTATCAGATCATTTCATCTGTACATATGTATATTTGTATAGTTTTTATTTCTATTTTGTTTTGTTTGTTTCCATTTTTGATGCCTTTCATTTTTGGGTAACATGACTCTACAGCCCAATGGTACACATGAAGACACTGGAGATTCTAAATTCTACTCCCTTCAATTCTTTTTTACAATTGATAGAAGCTCCCCAACTGGAGCCCACTGTTGTACCCAAAAAATGTCACTCATTTTTAGGACAACATATAAGCTATTTTGGTCTTGTAAGACCAAAATATCTCTTCCCATTTTAAAAAATTGTTCTAAGCTTTCAAAATTGGGAGTTATTCAAGCTTTTTTAGTCAAAGGACTAATGGTTCAATAGGTTTAAAGGCTTCTACAAGCAGGTTGAATCAAAAGAACAAGTTTCTATCACTTAGTCATTTTCAAGACTAGTTCAATCAGGTTCAAAAGGTTTAATGGGTTCAAGGTTCAATGGGTTCAATGAGGTTTGTTTCAAAGAATCTTGGTTTAAGTGATCAATAGAAAAAAGGGAATGAACCATTGAACTGTTTAACCAAAGTTGGTTCAATCGGTCGGTTCAAGTGACAAGTTCAAAGGAGTGACCCAAGTGTCAAAGATACAAGTGCCCTTGTAGAGGGAATTTTCATGGAAAAAGTGACTAAGGAAGGAAACAAATAGACTGAAACAAAAACCTAACAGAACTCAATAGATGCTATCATGTGTCCTTTGTAAGTTAAGTGAAACATGCCAAGTGGCATCATCCGAATGAATCTAAAATGAGTCCCACATGGTTCTATAGTGTTTCCAAAATGTAGCGAAAGTCACCAAGTGTCATCTTCCACAAGACACTCAAAAGGCGTCCAAAGCTTCTACAAGTTGAACGGATGCTGCCACATGTCCTCACCTATTTCACAGTGGATGTTGCCATGTGTCACATGTTGAGATTCACATAAAATCAACTAAGGAAAATTTCCAAGGGACAAACAACCCTTTTAGAGGACACTCAGAAGTTGAAGTGAACCATTGCAAAAACTTGAAAGACCAATTTGGAGCTCAAATAGCCCTTGTAGAGGGCAGATAGGGGGAAAATGGACCAATTCAAAGGCCAAAAGAGTAAAGGGATTTCCTTCAAAAAAGTTCCCCTGGCAAAAGTGACAAAGAGACAATTCCTTTAGACAAATTATCTGAAAGAATTTCTTTGGACTTTTTCTCTGAAGGAAAATTCTGAAGAAATAAAAAATACACAATGCTACCATGTGTCACTCAGAAGGTCACAGCAGAAGCCACCATGTGTCATCTATTGAGACATAGTTTCAAAGTAGTAGAACATGCCACGTGTCTCTCATCAAATACAGTGAAAGCTGCCATGTGTCATCTTTTGAAAGAAACTAATATAAGTCCTGAAGAATTTTCAAAGGCAACTAAAAGCTTGACAGAAGTTGCCATGTGTCAACATCCATAGTTTCTTCCTTTAAAATATCTTTTTAAAGATTGTAGCAATCCTTCATTAAGCTACTGAAGCAAGCAGAAGCTGCCAAGTGTCATCTTCCACAGAGTTTTCAAAAGACCAGTAGAAATTAACTAAGGAATAGAGCATCAAATTGAATCAAGGACTTGATTCAAATAAGCAAAAAAGGAGGAACGATGAGGAAGGACCAAAAACATTTACGCATTAGGTATGTTTCTAGAAGCAGATCATCAGGTGGACATTGAAAGATGCAAACTTTCAATAGTGTGACCCATTTCTCTGCATTGAGAAAAGCAAATGGGTAAATGCCCCTAAATTCTAGCATGTCTTCTTAACAAAATTCAATGCAACATGATGTGTTACTATTCACAAGTCCTTCTTGAAGAGGCTATATAAGGGACTTTATTTTATTGTTTTAAAGGGCTCTCTCTCTCTGATTATCAGAAACTAAACTCTGCCCAAATTAAAAGGCATTATTGAGACTTTGAGCTCAGATTGTTGATCATATTTTGTTATTGGAATAAGAAAGCAAGTGACTTTTTAGACTTTGTGCTGTGATATCTTTGTTGTTGGGGAAACTGTTCTTATGTCTTTTTCCTTAATATATTTTTTGTTCCTTTAATTCAACAAGCAGAATTAGTGAAAGTAGTCAGGAAGGTGTCTTGAAGTCAACTGTGGAGAGACTTTGTGCCCCCATAATTGCCTTTAGTGTGCTTTCTTTTTGTTTCTATGTAAAAGACCTTGGGATGACTTTGTGCCCTCATTGTCTTTCATATCTCACTCTTGGGCGATTCAGGTGGAGACTTTGTGCTACATCTCAATTTTGCTAATTACCACATCCTTGATTACATTTTGCAATTACTACCAGGAAGATTCTTGTGGTTTGCTGAATGGTACTTTTGAAAGAAGAGGAGTACTTTCTGTCATTATCCCTAAGATTTCTCCTTTGATTTGCATGCATCATCTCTAAAAAAAGAGAGATGGATGGTTTATCCTACCTTTGAGTATTTTTTTTGTTTATATATATATATATATATAGCATATCTATAGGGAACCTCCCCTTGATGAGAGGAGAGATTAGTCCCCTTTTGATGTGGTAAACCTACACATTTAGCTAACCAATCTTCCTACTTTAGATGATCATACCTATTTTGTTTATCAGTACGCTGATCGATAAAATATTCAACCAACAAGATCTATGCCTAGTAATTGTAAATCATAATTACTTGATAACTATTAACTCAATTGGAGTTATTTTTAGATCACCTAGGTTTAGTTTGAACCCTTTCTAATCCTAAACTCAACCTTAACCCACCTTGGGTGAGATTTAATTCCTAAGGCTATAAATACAAGGCCATACCTCTTCATTTCTAATCTTAGATATTATAGATTTATTATTAAGGATTTACTCCATGAGACTCATGTCAATAGCGTTATGATGCCAAAATATTAAACCAAGTAACAATCACAAGCCAAAGTGCCAAGGAGATAAGAAGCCAAA
The DNA here is from genome assembly GCA_037957365.1 of Torreya grandis. Classification (NCBI taxonomy): domain Eukaryota; kingdom Viridiplantae; phylum Streptophyta; class Pinopsida; order Cupressales; family Taxaceae; genus Torreya; species Torreya grandis. The sequence continues at coordinate 4,192,456 of JARHVA010000920.1, forward strand.
AAACCTCCATTATCAAAGACTTCTTGATGAACAAGACCAACAAGCCATTCAACAAATCCATTTAGATCTCCAAAAGAAGGTAAAAGAGTTATCTTTTATGTTTTTGTTATGATTTCATTTTTTTATTTTTACCTAAGCTCTCTCTAGAGTTTAGGCTAGAGGTGTTAGGATTTTAGTGTGTTCATTATTTATTTTATAAAAAATAATAGAAGACTAACCTCCCCTCTATGTTAAATTCTTATTTCATAGAGTTAATTTCCAGCCATACATGTTCATTAAATTTATCAAGAACCTTAAACAATTAGTTTCTTATCATTTCTTACAATAGGAATTCCATTTAGAATAAAAACCAAATTCAAATAATCATAAACCATAATAAATGAACATATTTATATGGATGATATGAGTTTCAACATGAACAAGTATAAAAAAATATGACCTTCATAAGATTTACCACATAATCTGAGTACATAGTATACATATTATCTGAAGTATCTTACTCAAAAAAAGATTTCTTACCATACATTGAATAAATGAAACCCAAATAAAATTTTGTATAAGTATCCATAACAACATAATAATGGTTTTACATGCCTTCAAGAAATGAAACACAATAGTTTCCATTCATTCTAGCTAATAAAAAAATGAAGTCCATACACATATTCAACCTTATCTCATTCATGTAAACTATGACCAATAAAAGGCCATTGCACTAATAATTTTAAATAACCTTAGACAATCATAAATTGTTATCCTTCATCATAATGTTCCTAAGGTTCTTCTCCTTATTATATAGGTTGAGTAACTCATTCCAGGAATTAATATAACTTATGACAAGCACTAGGCAACCTTTAATATAGATATACATTCAAAATTTTATTTAATTCTAGCAAGGAAGAAAGAATGAAACTAGAAAATGTAAACTAACATAATAGATTGTTTATCAATAGATATGTACCTATTATACTTAGTTGTACAAAGACAAAGGAATACAATGGTGATTCCATTGAATGCTTCTCTCATATACGAGCAACAAGAGTTAACTGAACCTTTTTTCTATTATTTCATATGCAAGCTTAAATCAAAATAGAAAAAAGATTTCTATATAATCTCATGCTGAATCAATAAATATGCAACATATAAAGATAAGGACATATGCGTACATAAAAGAGCACAATTTAGATACATCCCTCCATAACTATCATTTTCCCAAAAGAAACTTCTTACCTATTAACAACTCAACTAGTATACTTATGTATGTTTAAACATCATATGGCAAGTGAAGTATATACATAGGTAAGTATTAACACTACCAACAATATAATGCTCATGCCAAGAGACTATAGAGATAATATATTAACTATTTAAAGAGACTAATGCTACACTAATCGTGCATAGGATCAAATACATATTTCATTAACATAATAAATGTTAGAGATGTAATTAATTAGAGTTATAACACAAACAATATTATCATATAAATATCCAAGATAGGAAACAAGTGATCATAACCGTGATTCAATTTAGAATATATAACAAAAATCTCAACTTCTTACCATATGTCAAGAATCCTACGACATTTTGCTCCTCTTACAACATGATCCATTATCAAAGACAAGATTAACATATAATAACTACAATGTATAACTATACTAATAACAATAATTTAATTAGTTTACAACTGCACTCATTAAATGTTCAACATGGAAATGATAATAAAATTTATGATAAATAAGTATATGAATAACTTATAACAAAATCTTACCAAATTCATCACAACTATCCACAAGATCATTCAAGAATGTGAGTAGCATGTAATCATGTCAAATAAACCATCCCAACTAGCCCTGTGAGCTCAACCATTAATGACCCTTACCACTCCATCCATCAGATGGATGGTGGGTTTAAAAACTAGGGTTAGGAAGGGATTATGAGAAAGTCAGGGTTATGAAGCCATTGGATGACCCAACATAGTAGTAAATGTTTAAAATAGGCAAGTGACTAAAAAATACATCATCAAAAGACAAGACAAAAATAACCAAGTAAATAACATCACTATGAATTGGAAGTGGGGATAATCCACTATAGGCTAATTTGAAAGTTATAGATATGGATTTATGAACTAAATCCAATTCCATAATGATCATTATTACCATTCTTGGAAATCCTCTAAGCATAGGCCTAGCCTTTAGACATCCCAACTATCAATATGCATCTCATGCAGACAAATCCATAGATATAACTTAGATATTTAAATCTAATCAATGGTATATCATTTTTTATAACAATAGATTAAAGAAAATATTAAATACAATAATAACTAATAGAATTATGCAAAGAAAAAATATGACTAGCATAATGTAATAGTCTAAATATAATCACCCATTTTAAAATAATCAACACACATAACTAGTCAACACCTTTTAATCATGACTTCCAGCCATACCACTTTTTCCCAAAATGATAAATAATGATTTCAAACAATAATAAATGTATATAAATCGATTAACAAGTCAAATAAAATCAATATAATGATTTCTTGGGATCATCATGATGTCCCATAACCTCATCATGATCCCCAAATCTAATATTGAGGGTTAAAAATAACTTAATAAATCAAATAAACTTTAATAATGATTTAATTAAAAGTCAAAGCTTTTGTTGTAGGTTAACACATTCAAATAGGGCTTCACGCCATAACCCAACGTATCTTTGACAAGTTTAGAGACACATAAGAGGATTTTACAAGCAAACAAATATATATATATATATATATATATATATATATATATATATATATATAAAATGTATGTAGTACATCAATTAAAAAACTATTTCAATCATTAAAACATAGTCATCAACAATTCAATAGAACCCTTTTATGAAATATACAATCCCTTCATTTTAAACAATAAAAAATACACAAATATATTTTCAAATCCTAATTAAAAATTGAAACCCATATAATATCTAGGTAAAGATAATAGGTTAAAACGACCCTTATATTGCATACATATGTTTAAAAATCATAAAAAATACAGTTATAACTATCAAAATTCATATACAATTTCATCAAGAATAGCAAGGTCAATGACCCAATATATACAAAATAGGGTTAAAAAACAAAAAATAGATACATATATATACATATCCATAATATTTATGTAAGTTAAGGGAACACATAGACCCTTACATGATGTAAAAAAACCCTCACAATTGAATAAAAATTGCCCAGTTTGATTTATATCAAATTTTATTTAATAAATAAAATGATAAAGTAAATTTGCAAGTTATAAGTAAAAGAATAATATATATATCTAAACTCCCAGGCATTGGATACCCAGCTAGAAGACTCAAGATTTCATGGCTGTGTATGTAACATCCTTTCTTTTATACAAATTTTTAATAAGAAAAAATAACTAACAACCAATATTCATAGAATGACTTACCTGATCAAATGTAGGTGTAAAATAAATCTCAAAAATAATGCAAGTTGGTTCTTCTACCCAGGTCTATGTGGGCACAATAAGAATAAGCCACCAAAAATAACCTTGTTTCCTTTTTGTGTAGCTCAAAAACCATCCACCAAAAGCAAGCACACAAAAACAAAAACCCCTCACAATATCTTCTTCCATTCTCTCCCCCTCCCTTATTCCTATCTGTGTCCTCCCAACCATTATTATTTCTCTTTTCCTCTCCATCCATATCCACCATACCCCATTGAATTTGACATTAAATGCAAAGAGAGAATATTCTCCTTCCCTACCATCAACCACCTCCCAAGGCACTAAATGTGCCAAACAAAATTAATGCAATAGTCATAAATGACCAATCTAGAAAACCCAAATAATAAATAATAATAAAACAATAGATTCAAGATAACATAAGTTTCAAACCATTCAAATAATCCACATAACATCAAGTGACCAATGTAATATTCCAAGTGGAGGTCATGAGGAGGGGTTTAGGTGAGTCCCCCTATATGTCTAAGTCACTAATAAATGGTTCACTTAAGCATGGTCATGGTGGTGATGAGTTCACAAATGGGAGAGAGAAGATTTATAAGTAGGGAGTTTCAAATGAGTAAAGTAGAACATACCAACATCATGACAAACACTCAATAAACCAAACAACAATATGACTAAGGTACAAAAGATAAGACATGAATACACAATTGAAAATGACACAGCTACCCAATGGTATGAGATCAAACCAAAGCATACGTGTACCTATCAAAACTCATCTAATTACTCAAGAACTACTTCATCACCCCAAGTATCGATGTCATAATCTACTCTAGCTCATATTAGGTACATATAACCACTATATATATATATATATATATATATATATATATATATATATATATATATATATATATATATATATATATATATATATGATACATAACTATAATAGAAACATTAATTACATCAACTAGTTCATATGTCATCCATTGCAACAAATTAAAATATAACATGTCCATCAACCTTTAGTCAAAATGTCATCGTATCAAAATCCATCAATACTATCCAACTAAATAAAAGTAATGCAAAATTTAGCTATACATGAGATAATAATATTTTAATAGTCATTTAAAGTATCAAAAGGTGTGTTTGTAACATAAGTCTTGTTTTATTTCCATAGACAATAATAAATGGATTGTATTAGGACCATTGTTTACTATTTTTTAATGAGTATCATTTGTTTCTCTAGAAAGTAAACTTGGTTAGTTATTGAATGAGTCAATTTATTCTTATGATAGAAATAAGTAAGATATTCATATGTTCCTAATTATTCTAATAGGGATTCATCATTTGAAAATGATTATTATGTCTAAAATTTTGGAAAATTTATATCATAAATCATTTATATATATACATATTATAATGCAAATTTATTATGAACTTCTTTTGATAGTTAAGTTTGTGTTTTGAGTAAATTAATATATATAGTAAGGGGTGTAGAATATTCTTTATTTAATTTTATTCATTCCTTGAAATAGCCAATCTCATGTTGTTCCTTTGCTTGGATTACTTTAATAGGGTTAATAATGCATTGTATATCATAAATTCTTAGAATTCTATTTTTAGCCATTGTAATCCTTCAAACATTTGATCTATTAGTGCATTTATAATTGGTTATTCCTATGAAGTTAGTTCAATGTTCCTCTTGAGATAAGATGACATGGATATGGCAGTAGTATAATCTTTCATAGTTATCACCTTCATTTTCATATTCATTATTTATGACTGTGATTAGTATATTTAAGATCCTATAAAATAAACACACCTTTGACTAGTTACACCTTTATTCCTTACTGATTTAAAAAAAAATAGTCATATTGAGTACATCTAATTCATATTGTTTGAATTTTAGTATTACATTTTTTCTTACTTTATAATTTTTTATTCATTATATATATGCATTGATAACTTATACAAATTAAAATTATAATAATATCATCAATTACATTATCAAGCATTCCTAAAATCATATTATTACAATATCCAATTTGAGCTTTTACCTATTAGTACTAGACACCAAAGGGCATGCATGACTTAATTTATTCTACTTGGTCCCATACATCAAGGTTACCTCAATCCTCATCTTGTTCCCATTATTTTTAAAAGGATCATATTAGCCTCCAATGTCCATGTTATTGATAGTTTATGAGGGCAGATATGTCATCTACCAAGGTAAAATAAAGGTGGTAAACACGATCCCCCACAACACCAACCACCTCCCACAAGGAAAGAAAATCAACCTAAGGGTTATGATACCCTCCATATTATTATAAATACTCCTAATTAAAATTATATTTTTTATCTATTAAAAATATCAACAACTGAAAAAGATATGTTGTATGATCATTTTCACAATACAACCCTTCCTAGTGATACTCAACCAACATCATTTAATTCTATCATGAGCATACTCAAGGATTCTAACAAGGTAATAATGCATATTTATCTACTAAACAAATCATATAAAAATATATTCATATAGTTAATCAAGGTCAAATACATAGAAATGGCATCAAGCGTGTTTTGATAGATAATGACTTAGGGGTGAAAATTTGTAGCTCTATAGCCTTACAAAAATTGGGTATTAATATGAGAAACATTCAAAAATCATACAATAAAATTAAGGGATTTTATAAGAAACATCATCAAACAATCAGAGCTATTACATTAGATTTAATACAAGCCCCCAAAATACTACCAATGGTTTTTCAAGTAATGTCAAACCCATTACAATATAACTTATTTTTGGGGATACCTTGGATTTATGCCATGGAGACTCTACTTTCAACATTCCAAAAATGTATCATATTTTTATATGGAGGAATTGAGTATATTCTTCTTGTAAATTATTAATATTTATAATACTAAAAAATGACTCAATTAAAACTTGAAAATCATCTTATTATTCCACCTAAACAACCTATCACACTTTTTTGCATACATACATATGAGGCAGTTGACTTAAGTACATATTTTGATAAACAAATAATTAAAATCATTCAATAAGATATATATAAATTATTATTAGTTTCCATACAAAAAGAGGATAACATATTAGATCTCCCTCTTTTGGAAAATTTTGAAGATGATTATTCCATGATTAAAGATTGGTATGATAGTGATGATGGTGATTGTATGAATAGTCCAACTAGTGACAAGTTACACTAGCTCCATTTAAATCCTACTAATCCTAAAGAATAATTATCACATAATCTATTGACATCCGTAGAAGTGTGAATATATCAAGCATTTACATTAATTAAATATCAATAAGAAACTCTAATGAGTCATAATCTTCAAATAACAAGGGAAAATATATTACTCAAGATTAAAAACATAATTAAATCATTGATACTTTTTGTAGTATTAACTCCAAAAAATAACAAGAGAATATTAAAAATTTATGTTTAAGGGTTTCATCACTTGAATATAATATTACAAATAATCTCAAGCTTCCAAATAGGACATCTCGTCAAAACCAAATACAAGTTGAATAATAGAAGAAAATTAGAATAATAACAACCATAAGTAACATAATGAAATAAAGATAAAATATTACAAGGAAAACAAAAAAAATAAAATTTACAATTAGATAAAGAAAATCAAATTCCAATTAATATAGTTAACATCCTCAACAAAGGATTTATTATAATAGATATAAAAAACAAACACAAATCAAATATGGCTAACATGGTTTCAAAGAGGATAATTAATACACATTGATCATATATAAAACCATTGACTCTTAAATTCCACATTAATGGTAAGCAATGTATTGAGGTAAGAGTTTCTTCCCTTTATGATGGTAATATATGTGGCATCACACTTATTCAATATTTAGGGTATGATATGAAACATTTTGGCAATATTATCTAATGTAAAGGTTTCATAGGATCCATTGAATTTCCTAACACATTGGGCCCAAACACATGTTTTTTTATGTTTCACAATGACCCTACCATAGATCAATGTAAGGTTAAATTTAGAAAATCATAGATGAGAGAAATGAGAGAAATTTTTGACAAAGATCATAATTCCATCACATTTTAGCATGAGGATTCAATGGTCGAAATCTAACACATAGATGAATCTATCATTCAAAATAAAATAAAATAAAATAGCTCTTCTAATGTTATTATAGCAAAGGTAGATAACACAATCACAAGAGAGGCTCATTATATGACACACTCCAAATCACAAAATACATTATAACATTCACGAACACACTATGGGGCAGTTGGATTTACATAGTCATATATAAATGATTGCCATATTAACACTTTAAATTTACAAGATCGAGACAATAATTTTGATATTTATTAAGATTATGCATAAGATTGGTATAGCTATCCTAGTAACCTAGGATATCCATAAAGGCATCCCATTATAATTGGAGAATTAAAACAATTATACTATGACTATATATATTATTTATTAACCCCATGTGAATTCCTTATTGATAAAGTCATTGGTTAAATGAAACCACTTCAAAAAAATACACAAAATCAAATAATTTACAAAAAAACAAAAACATTCAAAATATTTAAAAAAATAAAAAAATACGGCCTAAGTATGACGTGATATGATATATATTTATTTTCATATGTTATTTATCATGTGTTGGTATATAACATATTATTTCCAGTACACACATTAAATAAAGAGGTTTTTGAATGTGATTTATCACATACATTTCATATGCATTATTTAATGTTGGACTTCCCTTCTACCTAGTGGCCATGCTTATAATGGAGGTATCTAAATCTATAGTTTAAAAAGGTTATATATAATGTTGAGCTACATATATTACAATGTTTTTACTAACCAATCACATTTTAAATTATTCTACTAGATATGATACTTTGATAACAATATGACATTGGTAAATATGAATGGAATAGATGAGATTCACTTGATTAATGTTCCATTAATGTTATTTACTTTCATGCATAATAGGATTAACATTGATTACTTACTATGTGTGACCCTTTCCCCTTGTGTGAAAATTACTTATGCATATTATAATATCATTTTTTGGTATGTTTTAAATTTTATCATGTACATATCTTATGGCTCATGGCCTTATGTATGTGTAATCATTAATTATTGCAACATTTGAACATGTCTCTTACATGTAAAACTTGGCATTATTATATGATATTATGTGAAATTATTGTGTGTTGTGGTTATGTATTTTCTATGATTTATTATTGGTGCCATAAATTATATCATACACTCTTAGAGAATAGTCTACTTTAAATATAGTTACAATAGTATGTACTTAATCTCCAAATCTATCTAGACAAGATTCTTGTATGCTTAAAAATTTAATACATTACATACATTATTCAATGATAAATATGACATACTCTAAAACATGATCACATTGTAGTATGAGATCATATATTTATCATCATACATTTATTTCTTATTTAGAGATGAGTGACTTACATGATACATCCCTCATCTCAAAAGGGGGGCATCATAGTGGCATTGTCTTAAGTGATTCAATCTCAATGATTATATTTGGGATAAAATATAAGTTTTACATATTTATAGTTGGAATTTTATATTATTCAAAGTAATTAAAAATAATATGTTACAACATAATACAAATATTTAAAATGATTTAAAGTGATTCATAAATAAAGCAAATGAAAAATATTAGCACATTCATATAGATTTTAGGTATATCTGACATGCATATTTATTCACTTTTCAAAGAATCATATTACAAAATTATACACACTTGAAGGCATATGCATGGTCATTTATAAATAAATTAAAAAATAAAACCTACATATTTAAAATAAAATTAAAATTAATCATATATATGTATAGTATTCTATATCATCAAAACATATTTATAAGGGGCATGATACTAATTCATGGTCAATCTATTCAAAGATTTAAAAAGCATAGTTTCAAAAATTAAAAATTACAA